>WBMV01006907.1:685866-957353 GCA_013396655.1 Campylorhamphus procurvoides
TTGGAGTACAGCTCCCGCTCCAGCCGCCGCCTGCGGATGAAAGCCATAGAGCCGCCCGGCCGCGGTGCCGCCAACAGCGCAGGCCGGGCCGGGCCGGGCCAGGCCGCGCCCCGGGGAGGCGGGCAGGGCGGGCAGAGCGGGCCGGCCGCGGCCGCAGCCGCAGCCACAGCCGGGATGGGGCTCGGCCCGCCCCGAGCGCAGCGCAGGGAGGCGGGGAAGGCGGCCGAGGCGGCGGGGAAGGAAGGGCGGCCTGCCGGCAGCGGGGTCTCGGCTTTGGCGGCCCTGCGGCAGCGAGCGCCGTGAGCACTCGGAGGGAGGACACCCTGTGTCACACGGCGAAACTGCCCGTGCTCCTGGGTTAAAGCAGCAATCTCGAGCGTAGTGCCATTGCAGTGAGATTCATGCTGCACGCAGTGTGCGACCGAATGCCCCCAGGCAGAAGGTGAGGTCCTGCCGAGTGCTGAAAGCCTAAAATATCAGGACATCCTGAGTTGGAAGGGACCCGTCAGGGTCATGGAGTCCAACCCTTATCCCTGCACAGGACACCCCAAGGGTCACACCGTGTGTTGTTCAAACATTTCTCGACCTCTGCCAGGCTTGGTGCTGTGCCCACTGCCCTGGGGAGCCTGTTCAGTACCCAAACTCCCTCTGGGGGATATCCCACCTCAGTCTCCCCTGATCCAGCTTTCTGCGGTTTCCTCAAGTCCTGACACTGCCTGGAAAGACTATGGAAAGGGGAGGTGAATAAAATTACTTAGTTCATATGAAACATCTTCTGTTGATATAAATTCCCCTGTATCTGAACAATTCATAATATGTTTACTGATGTGATCTCTTGTGCAGTAGAAAAATGCTGCATTTTGTATAAGTTNGGCCCAGGGCAGGGCCGGGGCAGTGCCGGGACAGGGCCGCTCCCCTCTCCTTGGAGTACAGCTCCCGCTCCAGCCGCCGCCTGCGGATGAAAGCCATAGAGCCGCCCGGCCGCGGTGCCGCCAACAGCGCAGGCCGGGCCGGGCCGGGCCAGGCCGCGCCCCGGGGAGGCGGGCAGGACGGGCAGAGCGGGCCGGCCGCGGCCGCAGCCGCAGCCACAGCCGGGATGGGGCTCGGCCCGCCCCGAGCGCAGCGCAGGGAGGCGGGGAAGGCGGCCGAGGCGGCGGGGAAGGAAGGGCGGCCTGCCGGCAGCGGGGTCTCGGCTTTGGCGGCCCTGCGGCAGCGAGCGCCGTGAGCACTCGGAGGGAGGACACCCTGTGTCACACGGCGAAACTGCCCGTGCTCCTGGGTTAAAGCAGCAATCTCGAGCGTAGTGCCATTGCAGTGAGATTCATGCTGCACGCAGTGTGCGACCGAATGCCCCCAGGCAGAAGGTGAGGTCCTGCCGAGTGCTGAAAGCCTAAAATATCAGGACATCCTGAGTTGGAAGGGACCCGTCAGGGTCATGGAGTCCAACCCTTATCCCTGCACAGGACACCCCAAGGGTCACACCGTGTGTTGTTCAAACATTTCTCGACCTCTGCCAGGCTTGGTGCTGTGCCCACTGCCCTGGGGAGCCTGTTCAGTACCCAAACTCCCTCTGGGGGATATCCCACCTCAGTCTCCCCTGATCCAGCTTTCTGCGGTTTCCTCAAGTCCTGACACTGCCTGGAAAGACTATGGAAAGGGGAGGTGAATAAAATTACTTAGTTCATATGAAACATCTTCTGTTGATATAAATTCCCCTGTATCTGAACAATTCATAATATGTTTACTGATGTGATCTCTTGTGCAGTAGAAAAATGCTGCATTTTGTATAAGTTAAAAAATTGATTCGTGGAGGGCTGTAATTTTTCACATAGGAGTAAAACATTATAGGCTTCTAGGCTTCAAGAGATTGACCTACTCCTTGTGCTGAGGCTGATTCAGGTATATGTTGATCAGTGATACTCAAACATTTTCAAGTTGTGGACATAAATATGAAGAAGTGTTATATATACAGAGAACAGATTTACTTTGGCTGATTGTCTTTCAGGGTCCTCTAGGAGTAGTTCACAGAATCTGAGGAAGCAATAGATCACAGTTTGAAAACCAGTGGTATCATCTGCAAGAATGGTTTCTCTAATTGACTTCTAAAAGCACCTGTTTGAAGGAGATCTGCAATGCTTGCATGTAGATTGTACAAATGCCTAACAGCATTTATGAATATGCATTTGTCCAATAGCCAACCTGAATTTTCTTTGCTGCATTCCTTGTCATACTTCCAGCAGAAATCACAATCACAGATTCCTAGGTTTCACTTGGATGGAACCTTAAAGATCATCTGGTTCCAATGCCCCTGCTGTGGTCAGAGACACCTTCCACTAGACCAGGTGGCTCAGGGTCCCATCCAGCCTGCCCTTGAGCACTTCCAGGGATGGGGCATCCACAACTTCTCTGGGCAACCTGTTCCCATGCCTCACCACCCTCACAGTGAAGCATTTCTTCCTAATATCTAATTAAACCTGCTCTCTTTCAGTTTGAAACCATTCCCCCTTGTCCTGTCACTACATGCTCTTGTAAACAGTCTCTCTCCATCTTTCTTGGAGGCTCCCTTCAGGTTTTGCAAAGCTGCAGTTAGGACACCCTGAAGCCTTCTCTTTTCCAGGCTGAACAATCCCAGTTCTCTGTGTCTTTCCTCACAGGAGAGGTGCCCCAACCCTCTAATCATCTTGATGGTCCTTCTCTGGACTTGCTCCAACAGGTCAATGTCCTTACCTGTGTTGGGGATCCCAGAACTGGGTGCAGTACCCAATGTGAATAATATTAATGTGATTCAAAAATGTTTTAATAAATATTGGTGTGTAAATATATATATATTTATTTATATAATTGTTTATATGTGCAGATATGTATATCATCTTCTCATAGACTAAACACTTTTGTTCACATTTCTTATAGTCTGCACTCCTAAATGATTTATTTTTACAGCTTTACTCTGGCTTCTTTGCAGTATGTCTTTTACCTTTATCTTAATGTATAAGGCATTAACACCAACTTGAGTGCAGTAATTATGTCCCATGTGTTACACATGAGAGGAATGTTTATAAATACATCCCAGAAGAAGCTTGTTTTTCTTATTATGACAGAAACTTCTGCTCAGAACCTTATATAACATAGTGCCACCTAGTTCTCCCCATTTTATGCTGTATATGTAAGTTCTTCTCAGGTATAATATTTTGCCTTAGCCTTGATGATTTCATCCTGCTACCTTTAGATGTTTAGGCTACTTATGAAACTGGTTTTGAAATCCGATTCTGTCTTCTAGCTCCCAGGTTTGTGAGACTCAGTTTTTTTAATGTACCTATATGCTGTTGCATCTTGCAGAACACTGATGGGAATACTGAATAGAATTGAAATGACAACACATCCTTATGGATTCTCACTGCAGGTGCTCTCCAAGTCTGATTTTTGCAAGCAGCATGCTGATTGTTTGGTGCTTTCATGAAAATTATTTTTCCTTTTTTTGTTTTAATGAAGCTGTCATGGGATGGTGTCTAAATTATACTAAACTTACTGTTTCTCTTTTTCTACTGAATGAGTGACATTGATTGTAAAAATGGGGCATTAGACTACAGTGAGAGCATCTGTTCTTATGCTAACTTCTTAATCATGAAGTTTATTTTAGAATATTCCTTGGGATCAAAATTAATCTGGATAAGTTTAGGCCTGCTTTCTTTAGATAGATGCATTTTATCCTTTTACAGTCTCTTAAAACCTGCATAGTCTTTTAGCCACTCATAGATTATTTTTGCTATATTATTAAGTAAATTTCTTTAGGCCCTATTAACTCAATGACATACAATTTGCATAGTTTTTAACTAATTCCTTCTCTAAATTCTCTGCTAAAATATATTTAACCAAGTATCTGGGCACTTCTAGTATATTTCCAGAACATTTTCTTGCTACATTTTATACTCCTTTTTACCTGTCAGTCATTTTGTGCTGTAGGCTTTGTAATTTTAGTCTTTTATTCATATTCTTTTATGTTACTCTTCAGTTATGTCCCCTTATTGTGACTTCTTTTTTCAAATCCTTGAAGAGCTTTTAATGTGATGTTAACACAGTCTACTTAAGCTCCCCCTGCTTCCTTTTGTTCACATCAGGATAGCTTGCTATTGTATGTTTAATTAAAAATGAGTCTATTGTTCTCTGTAGAAAATCTAGGTTAGCTTTAAATGACTGAGCTCAGGCCTAGACCATACAGAAAGGAGGTTAATTAACTCATATAAAATGGCATGCTGTTATGATGAGCCTGCTTTTAGTATCTAGACTAGTTTGATTAAAGCTACCTTAACTCTTTCTACATAGCAATGCAATCCCAAGTTAGCAGTGCTGACATGCTTTTTCTTCCTCTTTTTCTCAGTGCAGGGAAGCCTATTTTGGTCAAACGTGTCATGATCACTTTCACTCAGTTTACTTCCTGCCTATAAAATCAAAATGAGCTCCTCCCTACTTGTCATGCAATTCAAGTTGGTAATGCCTCTTATAACTTCCTCTGTCTTGTGAAGAAAAAGTTTATCCCTAAAATATTACAAGAATTTGATGAGTATTTTAAGTCCTGCTGTATTGTTTTTCTAACTGGTATTCAAATAATTGAAATCCATTTTTATTTCATGGGGAGGTTTCTTGAATACCTTCATCAGTTGCTCAAAATACATCAGAGAAAACACCAATTTCCTCATTTTGAATACAGCTGTAGTCTATTATGAAAAATAGACCCCACTCGTAACATAATTTTACTTCCTCCTGTTCATTTTCATCAAAAACAGTATCTTTTGCCTCGTCTTGGATTCAATACACATTGAATCATCATCTCCTGATTTACTGTGCCCATTTTTCCTGGCATTCTAATATACAGCTGTCATTCACGTGTGCCATTTTATCTCTGGGATACAACTAAACCTATATTTTTTCCATAGGTTCTCTAGGTCCCTGGCATTTTACTTCAAAATATCCCAAGTTGGTTTTCATTATTTTCTCTTCTGTCTTCATGCCTACTTCGTTATTCTGTCTTCCACTCTCTTCCTTATTTCCAACTCTTTGTAGCTGGCCTCCTTCGAAGTCCTTTTCTAACGTTAAAAGATCACTTCCCCACATCTGTGGGTCACTGTCCTCAAATGCGCTTTCCTGTCTTTGCTGAATGAGCATCATTTCTTCCCAGTAAAAATATGGAACAACATCCCATAGTCGAGTAGCTCAGAACCCCTACCAAACCTTCCAAAACACTGTCCCATTAACCCCAGTATTTGTCATGGAACGGCCAAAAGATTTTACTTCCAGGATTGGCAGAGTACAAAGGAATCATTGTGAATACAAGATTCATGTCTCATGTGCAGTACTACAGTAACTGTGCCAACAGTTTTATTAGGGAAAGTTTTTACTGTTGTGGGGTTTTGGCAGACATACTCCGAGGTACTTAACCATAAAGCTTTGTCTTTCAGGTATCTAAAAGGCTTCATGAAATACAATGCTTCTGTTTCATGTCAATCCATTCTATTATACTGAGCATTTTTAGACATGTCCAGAATAGGCTTAACCTCAACTGTTGAAGTTGGTGGTGAAGTTCTCACTGAATTGTTGGAAGCATGAAAGCCACCTGAATGTAGTTCAAGGATTCATCCAATAATTATTCTGCAAAGTATGTCAATGACCAACCCATGATACATGAACCAAAGGCAAAACTAGTAGAGAATACTTTAGCTTATTGTTAGTAGAACCAGTCAGAACACAGAAGCACATTTTTTTTTCATGGGGGAAAAACCCCAGCATTGTCATTTCTCAAGTTTAATGACATTTAAACTATTTAAAATAAGTTTTCAGTTTTGTAAAAAAAGCTTTATTTTTTTAAAGATACAAATATTTATTAGTTTTGCTTTCAGAAAAAGTTTAGTACCAGATAAATTCTGCAAAGCAGACAGTAGGTCTGAATTCTCTGTGACATACACTATCTTTTCATCATATATGTGCTCACGGCCTAGAATAATAAATAGATCCTTAACTGGTACATCTTGCTTCTACCACAGTAACAATAACAGAATTAACAACAATTAGGGGTGCCATGGCTTATTTGTTGCCCTGATTTGAAAGATAATTTGGTGGTACATGCAGAAATTCAACTAATTTGAAAATAATCATGTGAAGTTTACCCTAACCATAGACATTCAACCTCTATTCTGATTTAAACTAGTTTGTAATCATCTTTCTTGTACTAAGTTCTGCTAAGTTTTTTTGAGCTGGTTGTAAATCAATGTATATATGGACACAGAGTTTGTAAGTGTTTGACTGATTTAAAATCAATTTTAATTAAACAAATACATAATTTATCATTTTACTTGGAGCAAAATAATCCTAGAAGCAGATTTGTAGTGTCAATATTTAAAGCTGATCTGTAAGTCAAAGTGCAAAGGCAAGGATGAGACAAGCTTAAACAACTATTTTACACAGAAATTTAAACTGATGATTTTATGTAAAATTAATGTTTCTAGTGAAATATCTCTGAACCACACCCATGCTTACATGGAATACTTGACTATAAGTTGTTTTGATTTTAGTACTCTTAGAGGGATTAGGTTATTAATACTTTAGGTCTCTATATTCCTTTGCTAACGTTATTAACAGGTCTTTTTCATAGGTTAAGATATGCAGAATTTCAGGGCTGGATTTGCAGCTTCTGGTTTGGTACACACTGCTTAAACAGATCCCTGCGCTTCATTATGAGAGTGTCCTGAAGAGGACTCATAAAACAGGGCAGAGTGTATGGTAATCAAAAAATAATCTGGTACACTTTTGCATATTTGCACTACTGGGAGATACAACGATACTAATTTAGTCTCTTTAAAGGCATGTAAATTTTAAAGATCAGAGACATATTTTTAACAGAAAAGAATACATTTACTTTATTAAAATAGATTTAGAACTCATGCAAACTATACTGGAAAAAACAGCTGAATGTGTTCTTCAAGTACTGTATGCCCTGACACCTTCAGTCTTCCAGCTACTTTATGGAGCTGATGACTTGTGTCCCCTCCAACACCCAGGTCATTAGATGCATGAGTCATTCCACTTTGCTGTAGAGGTACTAAATGTGCTATCACAAATGTTGATTTGAAAAGTGGATGAGCCCTTGAGTCAATTCTCGGTATAGCCAGTATTTTAAGGAAAAGCCTTTTAGAAAGCTTGTTACATATAGTCTAGAGGACAATGGGGCTGTATTTTATATCATAGTAATAAAAATAAACTTGAATAGTGGTGGTGAGAGAAAACATGAAAAGTCTCAGAGAAGGGAGGGAGCATCTATTGAGGACCGATACATTTTGCAAAACTAGTATATACTAATCCTTACAGACTAAATACTGGTTCCCACTTTATCCACCACCACAGTATATGACTTAAATGGAAATTTAAAACGTAACCCGTAATGTCATTAGGTTTTCCTATTTTTGTATGTGCAGAGTTGATTTTTTTTGGCAGAACAAATGAATTCATAGCAGGTAAATACACTGTTTTATTCCTTTCCTAGTGAGCAACTGCATGTGACTATATAAGAATATATATATCTATAAAACTTTATGTCAAAGGGAAGTTTAAATCCCAGTCTGTAAATATTAAAATCACAAGTCTCCCTTTTTGATTAACAGATTCACTGTTCTGCTAAGAGGTACCTTCTCTGGCAGCAGGTGGGGAAGGGAAAATAAAGTAAAAGAAAAATCGAGATGCAGGACTAAAGTGTTTAATTTGCTTAGGTAAACTTTTAAAAGGTTTCAGCTAAGAATACTTTAAATGCTTATATTTTTTGCATAGCTGATAGTCCCAAGTATGTTAGGCCATTCAGTGTGATAGTCCCAAGGGAATGGCATGAAGTTATGACAGTGGAGGTTTAGGTTGAATATTGTGTGCAGTTTTGGTCTTCACAATATCAGAAAGATATTAAGTTGTTAGAGAGTGTCCAAAGGAGGGCAACAAAGATGGTGAAGGGCCTTGAGAGGAAGCCGTGTGAGGAATGGCTGAGGCCACTTGGTGTGTTCAGCCTGGAGAAGAGGAGACTGAGGGGAGACCTCACTGCAGTTACAACTTCTTGGGAGGGTAAGAGGAGGGGCAAGCACTGATCTCTTCTCTGTTGATCTTTGTGAGTCCCTTCCAGCTCAGCATATTCTTGCATTCTTGCTGCAAAGAGCCTGTGACAGAATAATATTCATGCTTCCATTTTAGGTCAGTGTATAATTTAGGTTAATCATTGTATAATTTAGATTAATTTTCAGATGCATGCACAAATGTGGTATTTTTTTGACACATATTCTAAATTATTGTTTGACTGTATGCTGCTTTCCCTAAAACAGAACCCTGTTTAGCAAAGAAAAAGAGCAAACCTAGGATAAGTTCTGTCTAAAAGCTAATACTGGCTGATGAACTGGGGAAATACAAAGTTAGCTCAGCTAAAGCCTGCATAAACAAATTAGACTTTTTGCCATATATTGAAGAACACACAACAAATATATAAAGGCCTTTCCTGCTTCTTTCCCATCTAGAAAACTTGGCATGTTTTGTATGATATGTAATACAGATGTCCTAAGAATGTATTTCTAAATGTAAGACCAGATTTTTTCTTAACTGGAAATGCTTTCTCCTCTGTCACCAGTCAACAGAGTTATATTTTGTTTCAGAGCAGCTGGTGAAGTGACAAATGAATGCAAACAACCCTTCTATTTAGAGAGATTGTTTAGAAAAGATATTTTTCAGGAAATAATTGCACTTGAGGCAGTAAGGATGGATTCTTCTCACCTAAATTTAGCCAAATACGCAAGTTAAGCCTTTAGTCTGAGATAGTTTTCCATGTTTCTGCTGTGCATCATGGAGAGAGGTGGGTGATTCACCATTCTTATCTTGGACATCACACCTAAGGAGAATGAATTGCTTCCTATAGGATAGGAATTTCTCATAGTGCTCCATTCACTATGGAGAGAGCCCAGATGACTGTCTTAAATTAGATATTTAATTTTAAGGTAGCTACAGCTGAGTAAAGTGAGCCATGTGCTGCAGGAGGTGCTTTTAAACAAATACCATGAATTATGTTACATTATTTGTTAACAGCAACAACCCCAAATTTGCCCTAAAGAATAAGCTCAGCAATTGTAATATTCATAAACATGCAGGAGTAACTTTCAGCACATTTTAAGCATTTCAAAATCTCTGTGGCCATGCTGATCTCATGAGTTATAGTGATTAGACATACCTGGACGGGCTGGACACCAGGCAGCATTGTGGAGGGAAAGTTCCCTGGACATAATGCAGACTGCTCTTATAGCTGCTTTGTAAGTTGTGCTTTTAATTGTAGTGGAAACATATCTGCTATCAGCTGACTGGTTAGGAGGAGAGAGGAAAAGCAGTCTTTTGCATTTTAAGAGGAGCAGAGGTGAAATTCTGGGTGCTTGTGTGTTCTGAAAAATTTCCAAAATCAAGCTAGAGCTTCTGCTCAGTACTCATAAGCATATGGTAATTTTTACAGGATCACATTTAGAGTCCCCACTTGGTATGATGTGAAAAAGAAAAATTCAGTATTTGATAATACTGCCTCATTATAATAGCCTGACTTCAATAGCCGTCTGTTCAAAGAATTGGAACAGAAGAGCATGTGAGAAACTGCTTTGGACTATATCACTCAGCAATATGCAGGAAAAAAATTGAACAGCTCCTCATGCTACATGCCTTCCCATACTTAAGCGTTTTTAAAAAAAATTCCTAAAGGGAAAAATGATTAATGGAAGAAGCAGTTCAAGTTACCTACTCTCTTCTTTCAAAAGAATATTGGAAAGATGGTTTAGACACTGGAGCAGTGTTTGGCTTGTTACTCTTGAGTGGTAAAAATTAGGCAGTTCATATGCTGCATTGACATACTACAGGTAACTAAGAATTTTTAAAAGTATAAAGCAAAAGACACTCTTCTTCTGAGATTTGACCCTGAAATCCATACTTAAAAGGAGCCTGTATGCTTAGCATCTCTAAAAGATCAGATATTAAAGGATGCAGCATTTTGATTGGCTACTCAAGCAATGAGCTGTGGTGGTTTGGGAGGAAGGGATCAGGAGAAAAAAAAGCCAACAGTATGATTTTTCATCACTGCATGGATCAGCACATCTATGTCCAACAAGTGGATTACATTCTTCTAGCCAGTCGTACCTTTGCGTTGGATGGGTTTGACTGTGATTATTTTCCTTCCTCTGACTGTAAGGATTTGTTACTTCTTTATGTAAGTAGACAGTAAATTGTTTGGGAAAGGGAGCATCTTTTGGTTGCATTTGTATAATAAGTGGCAGGATATTGTGGTCCATGACATTAAATCAATTACAGCAGTAGAGCTAATTAGTTGCTGATAATGGCAACTGACCTAAGAAAGTCAAGGAAACCAGCAAGACTCCAAAAGTCTAAATCTAAATGAAGTGATGAGACCATAAGCAGATGTCATTAGCAAAAGAAAATGTTATGATAGACAATATAAGGTTCTACCTGTAAATTACTGATAGTATTTGATTGACATTCAATTTTCCTCTTCTTTGACTGGTGCTTCTCAGTCAATCACTAGAGCAGTATCCAAAACCCTTTCTCAGTCTGAAACCTTGTAGTTTAATGGTGATGTTTAAATGAATTTGTCTCTTCAAAAATGGTTTTCAATTTTTGCCAGCAAATGCATGTATCTTTATAACTGGTGCAGTTGTTCTTTTGGTCTTCCCTGCTCTCTGTGCTCTAGTCACTGTCACATATCTCTAGATATTGAACAGCTTTGCCCCCCCATCTACCACTTTTTTTTTTCAGAGAGATTTAGAAACTTTATTAAGAAGAAAATAGTTTTTAAATTATAGATTTTTATGATTTCATAGGAAAGTGAGAAACAAATCAGGAGGAAGTATAATGAAAGATAAGAAGTTATCACACATTTAAATATGCTGTAGTATCTAAATATAGGAATACTGATTACACAGTTCCTAGTGCACATAGGACAATCCTAGCCAACACATGAAACCACTTTAAAAGCTAGGGGGTATATGCAGAGCTTTCAACTCTTGCAGGCTTTTCTCAAAACAGATCTAACTGTAAATGACTCTTATGAAATAACAACACCACAAATGTTTATTCTTCCTTATATTTCACCAGAAGCTGTGACCACAAATACCAACTGTCTGCACATGATACAGAAATTAATTTGTAAGGGGAGAGATGTGTCAGACTATCAAGGAAATACTTCTGTTAAATCACCTGTGGTGCTATTTCTGCTTTTGGGACAACCAGGTAGCATGGATGATTTGTAGTGGTATTGCATTCTTCTCTCAACCACAGAAAGCCCTGGCAAACCAGTAATCTTGAAGCTTGTTCATTACACACCAGGCAGGACCTGGGATTTTAAAAACACTCCTGTTTACTCTCATCTGTGGATGATCAACTCTCCCAACTTCTCCTTTTGCCCTCTAGTGTGTTTAATAAAGTGTTTGTGTAGCTTTTGTGTCAGTCCTAGAGCTTAAGTTTACCTGGTGACTGCTGGTGGGAAATCAGTATGATAGACCTAGGAGAAAACGCACTCACTCCACCTGAGATTGATGCTTCTGTGATTGGTTCCATCCTAACAAATCAGAAGCTTACTATGTATTCATCTACTACATTAATGAGTGTTTGAAGTTAATTTACATGTATTTTAGATAGAATCTGGAAAAATATTTTGCAGAAATGTTTTCTCAGGTGTTTACATTTCCTGTGCTTGTTTATGTAATGTTTGATCATATAATAAGTGGACATACTAAAGCCTAAACATTTTTCTTGATGATTGATTTTCTTGATTGATCCATTTCAATCCATTTAAGATGCTTGTTTCTGAGAGAGCTGGTTTCTTCTTTTCAGAAAACAAAACAAAGATTTATACATCCAGTTTATGATGTCCTTCATTAGAAAACCCTCTATCCGAGCCTTCGGATCCTACCACGTGATAAAAATTATTAAGGGTTTTCATCTAGGTGAGACCTCTTATTGAATTCTACATGGTAAGAATTTCAGCCAGAAGTGAGTGAAGTACTTCAAACCTCATAAACAGGAAAACAGAGGAGGCCTTGATTTATCAATGTGTGGAAGAAATTTTGAATCTAACTTTGAGATTCTTATTAAAAATGCTCTAGATGTAGACCATAAAATCCTGTGAAGTTATTTCCCTGAACTTATATCAAAAAGATAATAGGCTAGTTTTCTTTAGATCAAGCAAACAAACAAACAAATGATAAACTGGAAAAAATAGGAGTGCTGTTTCATATTTTTGGTCACTTGATGGCACTAAACTAACACTGTATACATATTAATCACCAACAGCATAAGAATATTTCTGTGCCAGTGCAATTTTTTTTAAGGCTTAGCCTGATCAAAGTGCTTTGTTCTGTTGAGGGCAAATTTCAGACGCAATAGAGATTAAAAAAATAAGTAAACAAAGCCCCCAAAAGCAGTACTGGCATTTGCCTGTGTTCCATCTGTCCTGTTAAAGTTCATGGCATACTACAAATACCATGATGCAATGGAATACATAGTATTTCTGAGCAAAACATGTGTCCAAGTTTTCCAATGTAACACACCAAAGACCAAATCAAACCTTCCAGTGTATAATCTGAGAGAAATATCTGCAAACTTTGGACATTGGCATTTCCATCAAAATCTGAGTCCATCAGGTGGCCACCTACATGAAGCAGAACATGTGGACATCCTGATCTTTTCCATATCTCAGTATCTATGGGGAAATTCAGCATGTCAAGGCTAAATGTTTGGTTTATTGTGTGTAGAGGTGAAGTAGGGAGAACTTTGCTTGGATGGTCTCAGTCATGTAATAGGAAGCTCCTGGTGTGATAAACGGCTGAAGAAGGAGTTGCAGCACATTGTGTCTCCCAGTAAAGGCACCTCCACACATATTGTCCCACAAAATGTCTGTATTGTATTTATTTGCATTGAGAAATCTGAGAACTGAGAAATCCTCAGTTAAACAAAGCTATTTTGAGGACTTTTCAGGATTTGATTAGAGTAGAAATGGAACATTTTTATTTAATTATCAGAAATTTTAATATTTTGAATTATTTTCTCCTGGAAAGGGAGGAAAAACACAGGTTATTTTTTTAAAATTTTCACAGATCAACAACCAAAAATGCTGTTCTTGGAACAAAGAACATATTTTCATCTGATAATACCTTTTCACTGAATGTTTTAAACTTCTTTTTTTTCCAACAGGCAGTTACTTACATTTTGAAAGTACATTTCCAGAAGTTTTGAAAGATTTTCTAACAAACTCCAAAGGCAACCTCTTATTTTGGAAACCTAAAGCAGGATATTTCAGGAATTTGAAAATGCAGGGAGAGGATGTATTTTTTCTCTTTTGGAAATATTACATTCAAGCCTTTCTCATAAATAGCTTTTAACGAACCAGTGAACAAACCAGTTTGTTACACAAAATACTCAGGCAGCTCTAGAATGATGATGCAGATTGCAAGTCCTCTGCTCCTTTCTCACAGCACTCCTGAAAGAGTCTTTGTGACTGAGCAGCACTTGTGCAGAGGGACTTTCATAGAGCTAAGTATGGGAAATTCCGTGATGTCACATGCGCCTGACCTAGCTCAAGTGGCAGGAAATGTAATCATCTTCTCTTAAGGCAATTTTTTTTGTGTTGTTAATTTTTACAGTTAGAGCCTTTTTAAATCATAGAGCACAGAACTCTTTATGTTGGCAAAGACCTATAAGGTCACTAAGTCCAAGACTGTCAAATCCACCACTAAGCTGTGCCTCCAATTGCCACATCTGCATGCCTTTTAAATACCTCCAGGCATGGTGGTTCCAGCATTTCCCTGGCCAGCCTGTTTCAATGTTTGACTACCCTTACAGTGATGAAATATTTCCTAATAGCCAATCTAAAACTCCTCTGATGCAACATGAGGCCATTTCTTCTCATTCTGTCACTTGTTACTTGGGAGAAGAGACTAACCTCCAACTTCCAAGTAGCTGTCAAGAGTGATAAGGTCTCCCCGAGCCTCCTTTTCTTCAGGCTAAACAACCCTAGTTCCGTCAGCTGGTCCTCATCAGATTTGTGCTCTAGACCCTTCACCATCTTTGTTGCCCTTCTCTGGACACGCTCCATCACTTCAATGTCTGTCTTGTAGTGAGGGACCCAGAACTGGACACAGGGTTTGAGGTGTGGCCTCACCAGTGCTGAGTGCAGAGGGGCAATTATTTCCCTGGCCCAGCTGGCCACACTGTTTCTGATACAAGCCAGGATGTCATTGGCCTTCTTGGCTGCCTGGGCAGACTGCTGCCTCATGGTTGTCACATTTGTCAACCTCCAGCTACCTGGGACTTCCTTGGTTAACCAGAACTGCTGGCAAGTGATGTAAGAGGCTCAGTGAGCACTTCCACAGCTCCCTCAGTACCCTCATGTGGATCTCATCTGGCCCCTTGACAGACTTGTGTGTGTCAAGGTGGTGTAGCAGGTTACTGACCATTTCCCCTTGGATTATGGGGGCTTCATTCTTCTCCTCACCTGTCTGCTCCTCTTCCAGTTCAAGGGGCTGGGTACTTATAGAACAACTGGTCTTACTGTTAAAGACAGGCAAAAAAGGCAGTAAGTACCTCTGCCTTTTCCACATTCTTTTGTCAATGCATTTTCATCTGCATCCAGTAAAGGATGGAGATTATCCTTACCCCTCCTCTCGTTGCCGAAGTATTTGTAAAAACATTTTCTGTTGTCTTTTATGGCAGTAGCCGGATTACAGAATCACAGAACCAGCTAGGCTGGAAAGGACCTCTGAGATCATTGAGTCCGACCTATGACTGAACACCACCATGTTCTGACCATGGCACTAAGTGCCATGTCCAGTCTTTCCATAAACACCTCTAGGGAGAGTGACTCCACCACCTTCCTGGGCAGCCCATTCCAATGTGTCTATGAAGAATCACTCTTTCTATGAAGAAATTCCTCCCAATGAAGAAATTCCTCCTTAATTAAAGTTTAGCTGGACTTTGACCCTGCTAATTTTCTTCCTCCAGAACCTCATAATATCCTTGTAGTCATCCTGAGCTCATAAACTTTTCTTTGTCCAGTTCATACCAAAGTTGTGTGTTCAGTTAGGCTGGTCTTCTTCCCCACTGTTTTGTCTTTTGGCACATGGGGATGGCCTGCTCCTTCACCTTCAACATTTCTTTCTTGGAGAATGTCCAGCCTTCCTGGATTTCTTTGCCCTTCAGAACTTTGCGCTTCTCAACCTGCCTGCTATACAGGCCAAAATCTGCCTTCTGAAAGTCTAGGGTGGCAGTTCTGTTGGTCACTTTCCTTATTTTGAGAAGCAAAAACTCTTCACTTTTTGTGTTTGTTTTTTCCCAGAGGACCTCCAGGCATCACATCACCCAACAGTCCTTCTCTGTTTGCAAACCATAGGTCCAGTGAGTGCCTTCCTTAGCTGCTCCCTCACCAGCTGTGGCAGGAACTTTTCTTCCAAATATTACAGGAATGTTCCGGACTGTTTCTTCTCTGCTGTATTGTATTTCCAGGAGACATCTGGGAAGTTGAATTTCCCCATGAGAACAAGAGCCAGCCAATGTGAGACTTCTCCCAGCTGTTTATAGACTATTTCTTCTGACTCTTCATCCCGGTTGGGTGATCTGTCATGGAATCCCTCCAGGATATCTGCCTTGTTGTCCTTCCCCCTGATTCTTACCCATAAACAGTCAACACTATCAGCACCATCATTAAGCTCTAGACAATGAAAACATGTGCCTTGTGTTTCCACTCTTACTACCTATTACATTTTCATCTATGTGCAGTATGGGAGACTTGGATGGTTCTCAACCTGAGGGGAAAAAAACTCTATGACTTCACCACTTCTGGGACAGTGGAGCATTTATCTGCAGGTTTTTTCATCCTGTCATTGTCTAACTGCTGCAGAGATAAGGTAATGATGGGCTTTGTCATATAGTCAAATACTATCTTCAGTGATTCTGCAACTATTGAGAAATATGATGATTTCTGGAAATTTTGTGGACTTTACAATGATTTCAGTTAAATGGAAGACTTTCAGCTTTCTAGCCAGTGAGTCCATTGTCAAAAGTTTGGTTGCATTTGTCATTTCACGTGTCCTTAACCACAATAAGCCTAAGGAAAGGGGTTGGAAAGCATTGCAGTGATTTCCACAGTATGCAAAGCCAATTTCAGCTCTCCTTTCTACTCATGAAAGTTAATGGCTTTCCACAGGAGGTAAATGAGGACAGATTTGGCTTTCTTGGCTTAAAAAATACCTTGTTTTCATGGCTATCTGCACTAAATTTAATCCAACTACAACCAATTAATCTATTCACAAAGTTGGATAAATGTGAGTTGAGCTAATATAAACCATGTGAAAATCCACCCTCCTCTATGTAATACTAGTCGAACAGTATTTGAAATTTATATGGAAGAATAGAAATAAATATGAAAATCCCCTCAGAAATAGTAGATGCATGTGTAGTTTTTAGATGCATGTCTATTTTTACATGATAAATAGGATCATAGGATCTCAAATTCAAATTTGCAAACTTGCTGTCTGAGAAACAAAAAAGGAAAAGCTCAAGAAATTGCCCTTTCAATATCACACACTGTCATATAAGTTTTCCACTATTACATTTCTCAGTCTCTTGTGCTTCCTATACATTGCTGGAATCACATAGCACAAATCCTAATTTTTTTATAGGCCTGGCAAAAAATTATCATTTTCATTGCATGTGAAGGTTTGATTATGGTTATACGTATGTAACTCAGAAACTGCCCTCTCCTTATGTTGCTGTTCATTTTCCAAATCATCTTTTGTTCATATAACATAGAGTAGTTTTTCCTTTATAAATTTCTAAAGGATTTTTTTAAAAAAAGCATTTCAGAAGTAATCAGTCTGTAAAGATTTGAATCAAAAAAATCTAGCTTTCAAATGAAAGGATTTGTTAGAGGGACTTTCAGGAGGACAGACACTGGGAGACTGGGTGGGTCTGCCTGGTTGAGGGGTGAATTTGCTGCCCGAATGGCATGGGCACTGCTGCCTTGCCCTTCTGTCTTCATGGAACCTCATGATTCCTATTCAAACAGATTTTCATTCCATTTCTACCTGAATAAAGTGAGATAAAATAGAGATGACTGTGACTCAACCCAAAATGCTCCTGGAGACTCCTAGGAAGACCTCCCATGTCCACTCACTCCGTTACTTAGCCCTTTGAGCCCTGATCAGCCCTTAGCCACCTAACAGGGCAGACCCATAGCTCTGCTGCGTTCAGTTCTGTCTTCTTTTTTATAATTATGTATACTCAGAGATGCTGAGATGTATGCATCTGACCAGTCTTTAGCGTAAGTAACTCTTCCTTGCAAACAGTTTTAGTTATAGGCTGTCCTATTTAGAAAATGTGCAAATGAAAAGATAAAGTCTTTGTCTTAGTGGATAGGTTAATATTGATCCTTGAGGAAGAGCCCTAGCAAGGCTCAAGTTTTCAGCTCACCCATCCAGCAAACCTGGCCCCAGCAGTGGCTCCCACAGAATACATGGGACCCTGCATAATACTGGATTACTTGCTAGATGCAAACATTAAATAAAATTCAATGCAATAGTCCAAGTAATCATTACATTCAAGGGAGTGGATGACAAAGGGGTCATCAGGTAGAGCAATCCATCGAGTGTCAACAGTTAGGGAATGGGATCAGGGAGTTTGGAGTGGCCCCAGGTTGCTCTTGAAAGACGTAGACATTGGGATTGATGGCAAAAATCGTGTTGTTGTCAACATTCTATTTCTGAACGGCTTTGTGTCTGAGTGTAAAAGAGGGAAGGAAATTGCTGTATGATCTTCTGCCTTGCAGAGGCCAGAGAGACTCTGTCCATATGATTTTGCTCATTCTCTGTCAACATTTTCATTGACTTCAGTAGAAGTCTAAATTGGTGAAGTCCAGCTTTGATCTGTTTTTATGCCTACAACCTTCCCTTCACAGAGCCTGCTCATTTTCAAAAATTCACTATATTTTTACTTATAATAAAAGAAAAAATCCCACCCATTTAGTTACAGACTACAGACAAATTATTAGTACATAAGTACTGAGGGCTGAATTCAACACAGAGAAGAAAGGTTGTGAAGCCAGATACTAAGCTAATGCAGCTTGGCATAGTTCCCTTAACATCAGTGGAGTTCTGCTGATTTACAGAAACTGAGAATCTGGCTTGTTAAAATTTAAAAATAAAACTACAAGTACCTACTAAATTTGAACTTTGTACTTTGAAATATAAAGCATACTTTTTATCCATGGGTCTGTGCAGTCTTTGTTTAAAATCCACTGGAATTGAGACATATTATTTTTGGCCACTGCAAAATGCTCATATTATTCCCTGAAAGAAACAGAAATATGTTGTGAATTCAAAAGACAAATTAATAGATTTTTTTAAAAATAATTAAAATAAAGGAGACTATTGAGTTCACACAAAGTGCATTCCTTCACCCCAAATTAACAGCTGTGTGCACGAAGATCTACTCAAGAAGTCAGACTTAATTTAACTGTCTTTCTTCAGCAGATTAGTGTGGTAAAAAGAGAGAAGACTTTCCCCTCATTGCTTACTGTTCATGCTCTTTTTAATCTCTCAATTCCAGTCCTGAATAATGTGTGAAATTTTGGAAAGACTTAGTCTTTAACAAAGAAATGCAATTACAGTTGTGTGCATTGAGGGCACAATGATATCCATCCTCTCTGCCTTTGCAGCTTCTCTGCCTGCTGAGGGCCCCTGTGCCCTGCAGTCCCACACACCAGCTGGCTGAGGAGGCTGTGTGGTCCCAGAGAACACCATGAGTGAGGGCAGACAGGCACAAGGCCTCTATAAAGATTATAGAATCATAGACTTATTCAGGTTGGAAAAGATTTTAAGGTCATCAAGTGCAACCATTTAACCTAACACTGCCAAATCCACCACTAAGCCATGTCCTTGAGTGTCCCATTGTGCTGGTATAAGAGTAAACTGGTGGGAGAAATGAACCTGACTCAAGAGAGATTACAAGTCAGAGTTACAATTTACTAGAAGGGCTACAATAAATGCAATGATACAGGGAAAAACTGGGGTTTAACCCACAAAGACAGATTTATAACCCAGCACCCTGGGATAAGAACAGAATGGTGTGCGTTGGCGCATGTGCTGGACAATATGTGGTCCCCCTGAGTGCAAAGTGAAAGGAAAAGAAAACTGTCGATGAGGATGATGGTCACAGTTCTGTTGAGAGTGGCAGTTGCAGTTCTGTTGAGGTTCTAGCCCTCCTCTGGATCCCACAAGTGGTACCCAAAGTCCCAAACCTTAAAGATTATATATGCTCAGGTTCAGGTGGAATGCCCAGTGCCTCCCCCAGGGTGAGGAGTTTCATAATGGGTGATTTAACTCTGTGAGTCATGGAATATTTTTGGAATCTTTGACAGTCTAGGTCATCGCAGCTGCCTATTATGCTAGTCCTTAATGGTCCCTTGGCAGAGATGACCTCTCAGGCTGGATGTGAAGGTGCTGATGACTTCCCAGAGGGGAGTTATCACAGCTGTGTCACTGGTGTGAAGACAGGAACACTCCCCTGTCTCACAGGGTTCTTTAACACCCGGCTTGTAACCTGAGGTGTCAGGTGTGCCATGGGCAGCTGCTGCAAATGGTCCATTATTTACCGTCCATCAGAAATTATATATTGCATATAGAACACAAAGTTTTGGTTATGCCCATAGAGTGATAAACTGGTCCCAGCCCCTGTAGCTAGGATGCCCATCTACAAGTCTTTTAAAAAACTCCAGTGATGGTGACTCAAGTATATGCCTGTAAATGTTATACAGATAAGATGGACTGACTTGCTGGGCTATAGATCACAGATTGGGCATGTCTATGCGATTATGCATAGCCTCAGAATTCAGAGCTGAGAAAAATGTAGTTTTCCCATTATCATGGGTTAAACATAACAAAATGGGAGTTTTGACTTTCAGTCACCAGCAGCAATCAAAAATAATTAAATCAGAGTTAATGACCTCATTTGGAAAAGGAATCAGATGTTGTACTTACCAAGATAAACACCCCCACACAAATGCTTCATTCTTCAACCACTGGAAGCCATGGAAGTGTTTAACACACCCCTACCCAGCTATGCAACATGATTTTGTCCTGTGCCAACTGGCACATTAGGACATGCTCTGCCATAATGACCAGAGTCAGACTGGGGGTTTGGAGGCATTCAGGACCATTCCCAAAAGGTCAGTATGAACAAAAATCACACCTCTTGGCTCCCTCCGCCCCTTCTCAGTTCTCCAAAACTGTAGCAGCTTTTTACCTCAAACATACTGGCATATCAAATCCAAGGCGTGCAATCCTAATTTTATTTTCATGCAGCAAAAGCTCTGTTTTGGTAAGCTACAGTGCACTTCTGCATTACTGTGAACATTGTGAGCACACACACATCCAATGATAATCGTATGTTAGAGCCTCGGGGGTAGGACACCAGCCTGAAGGAGACCTGAAGGACAGGAGGAGATACCTAGTGCAGACAGGATCAGGCCAGGCCACTTCACTTCAGGAAGAGAGCATGATCCCTGAACAGGTGTTATTTGGCAGTTTATCCATAGTCACAGCCACTGCAGTATCAGGGACAAATAATGAATGTTGCCAAGTAACATTTCTGTGAACTGAAACATCACCTTACAGAACACAGCAGGCACAAGCATAGAAGGGTCTTTATCTTACACATGGTTTAGGTAAGCACATTAATGTAAGGTAATAAAAATAAACCACACTATCAAAGTATAAATATGGCATGCACTTTTCATCACAGTAATACTTTAAAAAAATATTTCTTTAAAAATAGTCCTAAATTTTTAACAACTGCAACTCATTGAAATGCTGTATTGTGCCTAGCAAACCAGAACCCAACAATAATAAAGCCCAGTGTTTTATTGGACAGAATGCTTAATGCAAACTTTTCAATTTCTCTTTTCTCACTGGAATGAAGAAAGGCAAAAAAACCCAGGAAAAGCATCTTCCAAGTGAGAGATGGCTGTTCTTGAAAACATTAGGTATGAGCACATTTGAGTCCAGGTAATCATTACTCAGCTATGCACACATAATTCATACTTCCTTAAATGTGTATTTAGTGCTGATCTGTGCACTGCAACCCTATGTATTCATTGTTCAATTATTGAGAGTGAGTATTCCTGAGACAGACTGATCAAGACTCACTATAGAAAATCCACTTCAAGCATAGCTGAAAAAAAGTTACAAATCCTGGGCCTGGAGAAACAAAAAACATCCCAGCAATGAGAAATATATATTTAGAATGGCGTTGAGATAAAATGAAAACTTTCAATTAGTTTCTATTGTGATGGACATTCTAGTCTAAAAGGGTCAGATTTTCTTAGGAACGGGGAATCAACCAGAGACTATGGGACTGCTCTCCATGGTGCAAGTTGGATGAAATGGTGTTGACATTAATATAGTGCGAAAGTCACATTCTGCCAGTGTTAGGACAAATGCAAAGGCTCACTATGTCTGTTACACAACTGGTTTGGGCAATAATTTGGCTAATTGCTGCATGTATATATGTAAATGTGTTTAGAAAAATGACAAAATTCTCTTTGACATTTTATCAAATATCTTCTGCAGCATTGCAAGAAAACTTAGGACTGCTGTCTGCTCTCTTCATCTGCAACACACAAACAGCAATGGTATGTAAATGGGAAAGTATGCAGGGAACATTAAACTTCCTAATACACTTTCTTCTCTTAGAGACAGACAAATAGGTAATTTTTTAAAAAATATTGGCTCCTAAATTTTGGCACCTGAGTCCCCACTTCAGTGTCTAAATTTAAGATTCTTAGTCATGGTTCCCCCAGCTAATTTGAGAAGAATTGGTGATACTGTCCTGGTGACTGGTCCTTTATTCCCTACATTTTTAAAAATGTAGACATGCTTCTCCACTGAAGATTGCTCACTGTTCTGCAGATAATGTATTCATAGCAGATTACATTTGGCCTTTAGTTATTGATTACAAAAAGTTGAAAGCTAGTGAGTTTACATATATAGGTTTAGCTAAAAAAACAACAACAACAAAAATCTTTCTTTATTCTTTACAAGACAGTAAATGTTAACTTCAAAAATTTCCATTTGCCATATGGTCTTCAGGTGATTTGATGTAATTCAAAACAGGCATTCAGTAGCCTAATAGTTTTACTGTACCACAGATGTGTCATTCCCTGGAAAAATAATTTAAGTTTGCTTCTCAGGCCTTGATTCTGCTGGCATTAGGAGCCAATTACAGAAGCAAAGCAAATTCCAAATTCAGTCCACAAGGCTACATTATCAAAACCCTTTCCTCTGGAAAAATATTCATGTTAGGCTTGAAATACCTTAATCACATTTCTCTTCTTCATTCCCCCAACACAGTATATGAGGATATGATGTAGAAGAGCTAGAAGCTACTCCGGAAAAGCTCTTCCCCATTTTGTCCAAGTCATTTGAGAGAACTGTGATTTGAGAGCCTGAGCTTAGGCTTGTGGGTTCGCAGCTTAAACATGATTATGCACATGCATGACTAGCACCCATACTTGAGTGCATATACTGTAGATTTTAAGTCAGTGTTTTCAAAAATATTTTTGTTCTGCTGCTGTGTCTGAAGCAGTAATGATAGCTTTGTGAGAGGCTTTAGGGAAAAGGTTTTTTTTTTTATTATTATTTGCTGCTTTGATTTCTTACAATAACAGAAGTATCAGTGTGAAAAATTTGAGCTTAGATGGGAAAATTTCAGACCCAATGACTATGTATTCATAGATTGATGATGTTTAGATATGAGTGAAATATGTGTCTGGGACCTTGAGTGACCAAGTCTACTTCACTTTACACAGTCATTTGCTTGGACTGCTGTCTTGCAGCTGATGCAGTCTTTTCCTCACCAGTTTACCTCATGTACATCTGACAGATTAAATAGGAAAGGTGGTAATTCTACAACAAGAATTCCTTTTCTAAGTGTGACCAATGTGAGCTGAGCAGTCTGTAGTTGACAGATAACAAATGTTTTGTTCTGGTTTAACTGTATGGATCAAAGGATAGTGTAACAGACATCATAGCTGACCATCCCCTATTTAATCATGTATTTTCATTCAGTTGCTTTATTCAGCATTAAATCCATTCACATCTAGCATGTACTTCAGGTGATGTTGTTTTAAATGACTGGACTTTAAATGGGTTTACTTCAAATGCCTGGGACGATGACAGTCATTGGTTCTTTAAAGGATTTTTAGATTCCCTCTTGAAACACCTCCAGAATCACCATTAGCAAAGTGGGACTTCACACGCATCAACTCACCAAGGGCAGTATATACTAAAGCAACTACAATGAAATGAAACACTGTTTCTAACTTTTTATTAATGAGATCACAGTTCTAGTTCAAAGCAGGTGAAACAATAACTATATAGTTTGAGCAGAGAAAGTTAAATGCCATACGGAACTTCTTATTACATAAAAAGTAAAAAAATCTATTGCAGACATGTTACTTCTTGGCAAGTTCTTGTTGGTGTTCCAAGAAAATGAATAACTGACCTACTATAAAACTCTATTCTTTTATTACTTTCTTGAAGCTTTCATCAAAAATAGATATCTTGAGTGTGTCGGATATTTCTGGTTCTTTTGAGGATTTGCTATAATGTTAATCTCCACAGTGCCGTTGTGTTAACACCTTCCTGCTGCTAAACCAAATTTCACCTCCAAACACAGGAGGACTGAATTTTTAGACAGGGATAATCCAGGACTCAGCAGTAGTGGATTTTGGAAAAGTGAGTGAAATATAACCCAAGCTGGGCTGACTCAGTTGGCAGGCTGAAGCTGAGAAGGCTTAACAAAAAATGAGTCTTTAAAGATCCTGTCTGTTGATGCTTCAGTAGTATGTTACTTTTCTGAAGCTTCCAAGGGACTTTATGAGGATGAGAAAGTGCTATTTTATGGCTGCAGAATAATGGATTTTTTTCCTTAGGAGCCAGGGACACCCATCCCAAAAAATTCTCGTCCATCAGCTGCTTTGACACCAATAATCATTGGACCTATTAAAATGTCTGCAGATTCCCTTTTCTCCAAGAGTACATAGAAATTAGACTTAAATCTTTGCTTATGTATAACAAAGTTACAGGCATGACAGTGCTATGAATTGTATAATACCGATAGATCAAGATGCAGGCAGACAAACATAAAAATGGTCTCAAAAGTTAATGTAATCAGCATATGTATAGCTTCAATTAGATGCAGGTGAACCTCTCCCCAGGCTATAACCTGGGTAAGGGGTTGTTTGGAAGAGGCCTGACTAACAGAGTTGCAGGATGTTCACTAGATAAGAACAATTCCTGGGGGGGCACAAGGGAGGTGAAATCTGAACTATAGTTTTCTATAGCCATTGCAAATGAAGTGAGAAATCTGTCCAGTTACTTGTACCTTAGCTCTAGTTACAGGAATAAACTACTCTGGTGGTCCATTGTCATGGGAATGTAACTTTTCCATTCAGCTTTTGGAACAGTTCATTATGTCCATACATACATGGGCATAATGAACGGTTCTAGGAGCTGAATGTATATATATATATATATATATACATATATACGTATGTGTATACATATGCAATATATAGCAATGTGTTCTGTGTCAGCCTTTGCTTGGAAAAAAAATCTAAGCAGAAACTTCAACAATTGAGTTTTATAACAATATTTATTTTACACACCTTGTTTGTGCAAAAAGAGTTCTTGCATTTATTTATTTTTTTAAATAACAGATTGTCCTTTGACCTGAAAAGCTCTTTGGCTATGACTACATTAGCAAATATGCAGATGAATAGGAATGGATCTGCAGACATTTTTATTATGTACATTTCAGAAGGTGTTACTTTGGGCTTATTCTATTTTGGTCGTATGGGCTGAATGCCTGCACCTGGAGTGCACTAGGTTTGCTGCTGAAGTTGTTTTTTTGGTTATTTTTAAATAAAAGTATCCACAGTTCTCAATGTCTAACCATTATGCTTTAAACATTTGACAGGCAGGTCTCAAGGAGCTTTATAAATCTTTGCAGTTTCAGAGTGGTTGAAATAAATGCTGTTATTGCGTTACAACCAGCTAAAGTAACATACTGAAGTATTGTATAACTTGCCAACACAGAAAGTCTTTGTTTGAATCAGGTATATATGCCATGTCTACTGAATTTCAGCTAATTTTTAAACTTCTCTTCAGTAGTTAAATACAGTTTCTTTCAGAACAACAAACCACTATAGATTTGTACTTCAGCCTGTGTGAAACAGTACTGCTTATCACCTAGTGGACAAAATGGGCAAGAAATACCTAGGCTATATCAGGTTTTTTCTTTGTGACAATGTGATGTGAAAGCAAATACCAAACACAGCCAAAATAGAATGGTATTTCAGTCAAACCTCATTCACTTTCTGGTACTCTGAATATCTGTGCAACATGCAGGGTTATATAAATCAGGCATGCAACTTATAAGCAAAGATATTCCACAGCAAAATGTTGAAGTTGTCTTAACTAAATGAATGAATAAATAAGAAACAAATTAGGCAATACAATATCACAGATTTTAAGCTTCATAAACAACAGTGACATACCTCTGATTTGCACATTTTTATTAAGAAAAAAACCACCCCTTTTAAACCTTGTTGATGTTAAAAATATTCATTTGGCAACTTTTTGTCTTCTGCCAAAAGTCTGCCTTCTATTAGATCAATGACTTTTCCTTTGAAAAGCATCTGGCTTCCAAGACTACAGTGTCCATCAATGAAATTCCTGGTCGTGAAAAAGCAACAAGAAGCTGATATAGCAGATAAGGTTACTGACATATCTCCAAATAGGATTTCCTCAGTGGCAATTCTGAATAGTCAATTTTGAACACTTATAAAGAGTTTCAAAAATAGACAGTGAAACTTTATTATCTTCAACTGGTGAGGAGATACGGTATTCTAGAGTAAAGTAGACAGCTACACTGTTCAATCTATCATTCTGTTTACAGATGTGCTCATTGTCTAATTGTAAAAGTTTAAAAAAAGGTCTGCACAACAAAGCAAAAATACACCTGGCCAGTTGTGAAATGCTAATTTCCTAAAACATATTCCTTCTTGACTTATATAAGTACTGTGTTTATATCAAGAAGCACGAGGCTTCATTATACTTAATTATCTTAGCATAATTATAAATGCTAATGGTCACATAATTATCCAGATCTTTTTAAAATTCAATCACCCAACTCACTATTTCACTCAAAAAGTCTCTTGGGGCTGTAAATCCCACACTTTGCATGAAATAATATTTCCTTGAATTTGTTCTTCATTTAACTGCCATTAATTACATCATAAAACATCTTCTCATATTTTGGGATAGAGGAAAGCTGGATGCTTGTCATAGTTTTATATTAATATCACTATGTTTCAGTGCTTATTTTATAAGTTAAACCCATAAAAGAATACATAAAAACCTAATGAACAAGTTAATGACAATCACAGAAAATATCAAGATTTATGAGCAGTTACAAGCACTACCTTAAATTATCATACTAGCATTCCTATTAAAAAATATGTCAGGTCTGCAATCAAGTCAAAGTCAAAGTGTGTAAGTGAATACTGAAGAGATGAGTCCAAACTTTAGGACAGTATGATAAACCCGTTCTTCAAAAGGTACTACAGAGAAGTCCTGCATAGCCTGAAACTGTCAGACAGGTCTCTCAGACCCCAAGACCCCAGACCATCATAGTCACAGAAGGATAGTTAGGACTTTTTTACCCCTTCATTTCAATGTCTCAGTTCTGGACAGCCCATCTCTTGCACCATACCAGGGTGTTGCCATCACCAGTCCTTCCATCGCATGGCTCACCACTGCTGTCACTACTTAATTCTAGTTCATCTCCACAGGTCATTAAAATCATGACACTTTTTCACTTCAGAAATCTGGCTCTTACCATTAGCCCCACTATGGAGCCTCTTTTCTTTAATTAGCAATAGATGACCTGCAGTGAGCAAAGCAGGGAATTCTACATGCTGTTCTATGATCTTTGCTTTTGCAGCCTTTGAATGCCATCCTTGCTCTCTACTCTTAATAACTACCTTAGCTGTCACCTGCTCTTTCCTGCATTCCTATGTATCAGCAAAGACTCCTTGTCTCCTCATCTCTCAGCATACTCCCTTCTTATCTCTTTCACAGTGTGAGCTAGATCTCTTTGCCAAAGTGTGACCTTCAGCATCTTATGGAGTGTTTGTACTCTTATTCCACCACTCACCTGATTGAAGGCAGCCATACTCACATGTACTGCAGGGCTTTGGTGGTTAGATAGAGACCTAAGCCCACATTTAAAGTTTCACAGGTTCTACTGTGCTCTTCATTTGCTTGTCTCACACTGGCTCTAACCCAGAACCACTAAAGTTAATGAGTGAAACCATTAACACAAATTCAAGATGTACACTGCAAGCTTGGACCCAAGTGTCAGTAAAAATGATGTGGTAATAAATAAAACAATAGCCTACAGGTCCTACAGCTGGATTAATGACAACAGTGACAAACCTAAATAAAAGTAGTACAGCTGTCTCACTTGAAGCCAAGAATGCGCTGGTCTGGCACAGAATTGGGAGAATTCTACAGTGAGTGTGTGGCTCAGACACATCAGCAATCTACAGTGTGATGCAAACTATCAACAGTACTTTGAGTATGAAGGGAAGTGTGGCTAGCTACCTGCAGTTTAGGCACAGAGAAAATGGGCTCTCCTGTGTTATCTGTTTTGATTTTAGGCTAACGTTGCAGTGTTGTGCAATTTTGCTGCTTGCTATTTTGTCTGAACAGAGACAATACAAGCAACGATTTTAATGTCTAGACTAGTTCTTGATAAAAAGAGGTCAAGGATCTTTGTCTAGAAAAACTTATCTCAGAGGATAAATCAAGATATATAAGGTTCAATACTCATGCTACTAGCTAGGATTTTGTGTTAGATTTCAAGAGGATCCTACATTTTTAATCCTGTATTTTCTCCCTCATTGTCTGCCCTTCTCCTGTGTGGTAATTGGACTCACAGTTCCATTTAAATAAAAAATGTAATACACTGCAATCTTTCTCATTCTCTGACTGTTTTCTGGACCTTCACCCATTCAGGTCTCATCCCTTCGGGTGGCTTGCTGGAGGCCAAGACTGATAGAAAACCCCTAAAACTTGACTAAGAGACAGGGTTTTCTTTGGTTCAGGAAACAATAGATGATGATCCACAGAATCACGAGATTTGATGAGTTTGGAAAACACATCTGGAGACTGTCCCTTCCAAACCCCCATGCTCGAGCAGGGCTGACTAGAACAGGTTTCCCAAGACCAGGCCCAGATGAACTTTAAATATCTTCTCACTGTTCTATTCTTCTATCTTCTAGAAAGAGATTCCGTTTATAAGTCCATGAGGAATCTGGATGCAAAATAACTTTAATTCAACAGACAAAATATTTTACCATAGATTTAATTTCTGATTGTTTATGGCTGATTTTAATATGATACAGTGCTTGCACATGGTTGTAGAGTCCATGGTTTCAGATGTAGATCACGAAGCACCTATCTGAAGAAGAGCCTGGTTGTTTTTTTTTGTTTGTTGTCATGTGAAGTTGTAACAGATAAATATATGTGTGTCTGTAGGTGTGTATGCATACACATCCATTTGCATAAATATATATGCATACTTATGTGTATGAACATATATATTCATATGTACATATGAAATGCCTCTTATTTCTGTACATGTGAAAAGTATTGGCAAAACCAATTTTATTGCTTTCTCTCTTTCATCACAAAAAAAAATAAGAAGAGGTTTTCCCCTATACACAACAGTAGAGGAAAACCCACAAACATCTGCCCAACTGCAAATGTTGAACCAAATAAATGTTGAAATAATTTCATTTCTGTGCTTTGAGTAGCACAAAGGAAAAAAAATAGCCTTTCTTCTTTGGATGTCAAGCAGATTGTAGAAGTGCTATGTAAGCTAAAAAGAAATTATTTGGTTATAGACATCATTCCTCTATGAAAACTGCAAGTGATTAAAATTGGACTAAGCAAAGTCAAATAAACAACACCAGAAAAGCTATAAAACATGTCATTGATGAACAATGTCATTACTGTCATGCTTATGAATACTTCAACTCGCATTTCTGTATTACACAAATGGTGATAACCATAATGCCTTCTCTACTGTGAGCAAATCTTTGACACTAATGGTGTGATCATGTAATGACTAGATGATCTCTTCCCAGAGACAATATTGATATTCAGTTGGGAGTTGTTCTGGAGAGTTTTACTGAGGAGCATTTTCAGTTCTGAAAAGGCATTCAGCTCCATTCAGCACTCAAATCACTGAAACTATTTGTGATCAAGAAATATCCAGTCAGAGTGCAAAAGCTGCTTTCAGAGTTACATTCCTTTAAATATATTCCCTCCCTTTTATAGCTGCATGGGTTCCACTTTTGTTTATTATGTTGAACATAAGATACTTCTTATTTGTCTTCTTGACTCCCTCAAAATTCTTTTGATTTTAAGGCCATCAAAGAAGATCTAAATAATCTGTTATATTGTGCATTGCCTATTTGCTATGTTGCACAACTATGTAAATGTAGAGTTTGAGGAAGCCAGACATACACAACTAAGTCATTTTCAAAAATTTGTAAAAGTTGTATTAAATATTTGATATGAGTTATTAATTGTAAATTATTATGAACATTGTGTGCAATAGCCTAAAAAACACATTTCCCCACTGAAAAAAGCCTAACTCAGTCAAACTTGCTTAACAAAGGATTAAAGTTGTCCCTCTATATATTGAAGGGAGAAATTGCTAGTAATAAATACTCATCATAAACGTGGATTTTTGAAACAATCAAAAATTAAAGAATAACATTATTCTTTATGAAACTTATTAATGCAAAAATGTAAGTTATGACAGTACAATAATACTGTAAAAAAAAAGGAAAAATTTCTATTTGTATGTATATACAGGAGACAGTGTAGAAGATGTCAATATCAAATATGTACCCTCCAGTTGTAACTGAAGAATATGTTACAGAACAGCTGTGGAAGAAGGTAGTTCTAAATCAGTAATCTGGTCATCCTGTACCCATGAGTTTTAACAGAGCTGGCAAAGGAACTCAATGAACATTATTGCTGAAATTTAGTCAGCCTTGAAGCATTAAAAAACCTCCATTAGACATTTTTAAAAGTTGCCTTTGTATTTTAATAGGTAAGAGGTAACAGTCTTGGCAATTATGGGCCTATGAGCCCCTTCCTGTTCAAATAAAAAACAGCTGACATAGAGTAAGCAAACCTAAGTGCTAATAGAGTTAGTGCTAAGGTTCCTTTAGAGTGTTAATATGGTACTAATCTAGTTAACATAAATTCACATGCACAAATGGAAAACAGATCCTGTCTGACCAACCTGATAGGTTTTTAGTGCAACATTCAGGGTGAAAGCTGGAATGATAAAAAGTAGCATGGCACATAGATAACTGATAGAAAACTTACTATCCAGTCCTTGCAAATGTGAGGAACATGTTGGGCAGAGTTATTTCTTCCCACAGGGAGCAGATCTGGAAACATTCCATGCTTTTATCCTTGCTGATTGGTTTTGCAGATGTCAGGGAGCCTGTGGGAAAAGCTGAGTGATGAAGAGAAGCTGTGAGCTGCTCAGTATAAGCAAATTTTCTTTTTCAGACAGTCACATATAATGTCACTCACATTAGCCTGCTTTGTGCAGAGGGAGTCACCAAGTAGTGAAGAAATAACTCACCTCAATACAAGCACTTATAGTATGGCAGTGGTCTGCAGTGATACTGTGATCCTTGGACTATAAATAGAGTGATCTTAAGAGCTGAAAAAATATACTCCCTCTTTATTTGGCATGAATCTGACTATTACTGCAATTCTGTGTTAATGTTTTCTCTTCAGCTTGAGGAAAACTATTGCAATTTGGAGAGGTTTCAGGCAACAGTCATGACAGACACAAAAGGATAAGTAAACATACCTTGGGGAGAGAGAGAGAGAGAGAGAGAGAGAGAGAGAGAGAGAGAGGGAATGTAAGAAGTCTGTTTAGCTTTTCAAGGAGAAGTTAGGAGGATGCTTTTGGTCACAGTCTACAGGTGACTGTGAGGGGGAAATAGGTCAAAATAGGGGGTTCTTCGATCTGGATGTAGATGCATGAAAATATCCAGTGCTGAGAAGCTGAGGACACATACACTCTGTGTTAGTTAGAGACTTTTAATTGTTTACCAAAGTTCATGGTGAAGTAATTTAGCAATATCTAACTTAAGATCAAATGTCTTTAAATGTTTTTCATTACAGGCAGGAACCAGCAGAGTGAAGTCCAATGGGCAACATCTGAATGCTGATCTTTGAGTCAAATCCTAGTCCCAACATTCTTCCAGTACGCTGTGTTTATTTCACTGTTTGGCAGGAGATGAAAACCCACCATTTCAGTACCTTCTCCTGCGCACAGACAGCCTCTTAGAGCCAGGAGCTGTTATATTTGCATGGGATAAGCAATTAATACTGGAGTCATCTCCTATGCCATCTGCTCATGGCTCGGCACTCAGGACTGCACCTGCACCTGCACCTGCATTGGAGTGTAAATCAGATAGGCTAGTACCACACAGGCAGGAAAGCAGGTTAAGGGATCATGATGGTATTTTCTCTCTACGTAATCTTTCAGCCTAGTTGAACAAGACTGTGTGAGCTTGTTTAGTAGAATTCTTTACCAGGACTATGGATAACATGCTAAGGTCTATTTGGTTAGTAGCACCAGAGGCAGCCTTATTTAGACATTCTAACAGTAAAATAACCTTACACACAACAAAACACTTCATATTTATCAGAGTGCACTCTGAGTGCATCCACGGGTCTTAGATGCCCTTACTAGACTTAGTGACTTGGCAACGTTTTTCCTGATAACTTTTCTCTTACCTAACCATTGCTTGGGAGATAATTTAAAGTCAGTGAACAAACCCTTTATGGGAAGAAATCCTGCCTTTAAATCTTCTTCACTTTTACCTTTATATTTCTTGTATTTGTCTTCATTTACTAGTTCCAGAAAGTGTTTTATAAGAATTTTTCCTTTCTCAGTGTCTGGATCTGGTTATCATCACATATAATCTTTGTACAGCACAAGCATAATAGTGTTTGGGGCAGTTAGATTAAGGACTTGCTGCTAGTTATCTAGCCCCATCAAATATGAATTTCAGGGAAACAGCTGTTGGAATAAAACGAAATTCTTTCGTAATTTCTGTTCTCTGAATATTGTGTTCATAGTATTATAAAAGCCTCAATTCTTCTCAGCTATTTGTCTGTACTGTTGTGAAGCCCAGCTTTTGAAAAGACACTAGACAACAACAACATAGTGTTGCTTCTCTATATCACTCAGATACAGGCACAAAGGATGGCAAACACACCACAGTGCTTTAGTAAATACTTTAATCTCAGAAGGGTGGGAAGTGATCTCTTGAAAAGTTCTGCTCTTTGGCCAAAACTGTTAAAAGCATTCCAACTGAAAATTGAAAGGGAGATTACAGTGAATTCTGCACAGTTTGGGAAAAGAAGATTAGAAGTAGGTAGAAATCTGAGTTAGATTCCCAGTCCAGCCTAATTTCCAAGTTAAACACAGCAGTCAGATACTGTAATGCCATCTAATCCCAAAGGCACCTGCATGCTTTACACAAATATTTCTTCAGAGTCAGAGCTTCCCTTCTAAGGCACTGTCTCCACTTAGTCCTGTGGCTGGGACATTGTGCCTTGGGGTGCAAAAATGGGCTGGTGTCCTCTTTGAAAACAGCAGAAAGTGAACTCAGGTTTTCTGCTTTCTGGAAAGAAGGTTGCTGCTGCTGCTGCTTTCACCTAAGAAGAGGAATTGGTCCGTTCTGAATGCTTTTAGAAAGTGGTTTGGAGAAAACCCACGGGGAGTCAGGTTGTCTCCTGGCAAGACAGAACCATGTGTCGCAGGGAAGGAGATGGGCAGGACTTCAGACCTATCTCTCCCCTCAGCTTCTCCTAGTAACTACCTGAACTCTCTCAGGTTGCTAACTGCTGTGGGAGCTGTTCTGAGACACCAGCTTGCCCTTTGATCGCACTGAGTGCTTACATGCCTAACTCCACATGAAGGCTTTCATTTCAGGAGTCTAGACACATAAAAAGTAGGAACCTGCTTTGGCAAACTGCTGAGCTTTGTAGCCTCAGTATTCCTCTACATCTCATTAAAAGCACTGTAGCAGAAATTGTGCTTGCTTGATGTATCAGCATACAGTATTTGTACTGTTCAGGTGAATACAGTAAAGCCTATAATACAGACAACATTTGCTAAAAATCTGCAAGGGAATACCATGCTGACCACAGCACAGAAATAAATAGGCATGACATTTCCTAAAATACACAGAAGGGCTTGAAATCCTTGTAGAACACAAACCAACAAAACTACTTCATTACACAGAAAAAATTCAGGTCTGCCTCTTCCCCACCCTGTTTTGCTGGGCAGATCCTTTGCTCCAATTTTGCTCTTCATTCCAGAGGTTTTCTGAAGTTTTCTGAGTTCCTCAACCTCCATACACTCTTTATGGCCAAAACATAAGTGTCCAAATGAGGTCTTGCCTACTAATCATATTGTTTCTTTGTCATGTTGCTATCATATTGCCACATCATAGTACAAATACACAACAAAATCTGGTTTGTGTCATTTTTTTCTGCACTGTGGGATACTTGGTGTGAGAAATTTCCTCACTCTAATCTTTTGGAGATATATGGATGTCCTTCAAGAAGGCCATTCAAAGGTTAGAAAATGACCAGTTTTGTCAACTTGCACTTCGTAGACTCCCATCTACATCCTGGGATTAGGTTTTTTGTTCTATGATGACTAATGTTTCAAAATACACAAATTTTTACATTAGTTCTTTTCCCTTGCTGCAACACTGAACCATGTGCTGTTTGACAGACCCTTGAGCACAGACATGGTGCAGCACTGTCTCTCGGTAACAAAGCCATTAGTGCATGTGGCGATGTTCCCACTGCACAGCCAGGGAGTTAATTTTTCATTGAAAAATACAAATCTCTTTATTTGGATCAGGCTTGGATTAATTTGTCAAACTAGACTCGCAGGGCTTGCTATTATCCTTTCCAGGGGACGGTGATTAGATCTGTACATAGGTTGGGGGTCTAATCACTGTCTTATACAGTAATAATAAATATTATAACCTTCTTTGCTTTATGTTTTTCTAGCTGTGCAATCTGTCAACCAGTTTATCTTTGTCACTAATTAGGCTGGGGGCTTTGGGGGAATTATATGGTAACTCCTAAATCTCCTTTCTGATTAGCTCCATGTTTACCTTTATGATTTGATTTGATAGTTTTTACTATTATTTTAATACAAAATACTATAATTATTAATACTTGGGGCGGGGGGAGAAACACAGGTACCTTGGCTGTGTAAAAATAGTGTGAATGGCTACACCTCTGCTGTGTTTTCCCAGTGCTGGAAGTGCTTTTAAATGTCAGTAGGAGAGCTGCTTTCCTGTGCTTCCAGTTACTGTTTATAAGTAGCTGTTGAGGGGACTGGTTTTTCACTTGCATTATATTTTGGAAAAGCATAAACAGATTTGTGTAGTGGATCTGTGGATTTATTCCCTGAAGCATTAGTAGTGGGGAATGAAAGGCTTCTTTATGCTGCCAGGAGACAAATTTTTAGATGGAGTGAAGGCACTGTCTGTCAGACTACACAATCCCTGAAAAAAATGATGTCCATCATTTATGTCACCATCAGTTGATGACCATTGGACTTTGCCCTTTGATGGGAAGTACAGGAAAAGTTTCCCATGCATAACTTTTATCCTCTTTCTTTGGGAACTGAGAACTGTAAGCAAGGGACCAATTTACTCACTCCTCAAGAAAAAGCAGAAGGTAGAAAAAGCACTCTGAAAATTGTTTTCTGAGTTTAAATTCTGAGGTTATGACTGGAAATTTCAGAATACACACAAAAAAAATTTGGAAGAAAGTATTTTCTATTTTGCAAGGGCAGTGCTTAGGTGAGGTAAGGAAGGGGTGGGCATCATAAAAATGCCCATGGACTTTCATGTCCATGTTCATGTTCATGTCCAAAAAATCAATAGCTTTTTGTCTTTCTCAAATCCCATAACTGAGCTTTTAAAAAAAATAAATTTAAAAAATCTATCCCAAACCAGGAAATTAAGTGCAAACCTACAAAATCTGTATAGGAAAAAACCTAAAAATTCAAAAGAATTTTGTTAAATTTCATGCAGAATATTCCTACAGTGTCTTAAACTCTTCTGTGCTCTCTTTTTCTGATTAAATTACTATTTTGATATGCTGTATTGTTTTTGCATGGTTTACAGCTATAGGAAAACATGCTTCAATTATATTGCTATTGGCTAATAATCACTATTGAAAGCTTCATTTTTATATTTCCTGATTATTTTTCTTGTTAAAATTGAACAGTTTAAACATCGCTTAGTATTACTATAGCTGCTTGGATTTAATAAAGATCTGAAATGACACAGATTCAGATGAATTGTGGCAAAGCCCTGTGAGTGGTGCTGGTCTATTTTATAGACAAAGGAAATGTGAAGAAGTGGAGGAGCACAAGATCATAAAAACCTAATTTGGGGAGCTTAATTGTGAGTTCAGAAGTACCACTTGAGTCAGCATCATGAGGTGAATGAAGGGTTTGTTGTGTCCTAAAGGATACTCATCTCTAATAGTTCCAACAACAAGAAATTTTGGTTGTCAGGAGCAGAGTCTGGGAGGGGAAGGGGCACAGCTGCAGTCATGGGGCTCTATGGTAGAGCCATTGTCAGTATATGTGAGACACTCAGTTCTGTTTTACTCAGAGGACAGAGAAAAGAGAAATAAAGGCAACATCTCAAATGAACATGTTGAATACAATGAATACTCTGTAGATTTTAGAGAATTTCTTCCTTATGTCCAAAATTTAAAGGATTTGCAGCAATGTTAGTCAGGGCAGCTTAAAAATTGATCAACAAGGCAAGTTTGAGCATGAACTAATCCTGGAAAGAAAAAAAGGAGAAAAAGTTCCCCAAATCAGCTTGTGTGTACTCTGCCCAGCTCAATGCCCGCATGCCTGATGGAGATGAGGTGGTGCCTTCCTGCAGGGGAGCAAAAAAAAGCATCTCTGGGGACCAGACAGGAACAACAGGACTGTGAGTGCAAGAAAGACACCAAAAGGAGCTGAGCATTCAAAGCGCTCTTACTGCCTTGACCACAACCAGTCAAATCTGGGGGTATCCTAGAAAAAGAAAAAAAGGAAGATTGAACCAGCTAATTCTCAGTGTCTATAATAATGAGGGTTTGGACAAACAAAGTTTTTGGAATGTAAGCTTCTTAGAGCATTAGGGAGAAGAAATCCTCAGATGTCACCATAATGTGCCTGCCTTTTTTTTTTTTTTAATGCAGTGTGTCATGGGAGTGCAGTGGATGGCTACTCGAGTGCAGTTCAATAGACTGGGATACTGAGATGGCCATATGTGGGGAAATAAACATCTAGGTAGACTCCTTAGCATGTGACCCGTATTGAGTATAAATCTACACAACAAGAACAAGCAGCCATTTGTGCCACAAGACTATTTTCAATTTTAGCTTTCAAGTAGCTATCAGAGATTACCTCTCATCTTTGACAGCATGAATTTCATGTCTGTATTGTTAGAGAATACAGTACAATATGAAAAGCAAGAAGGAAGAAAGGAGGAATTAAACTACCTAAATCAGCTGAGTCATAGCTGAAATATAAAAAGGATTTCTGAAGGGTTGAGATTGAAACAGTAATGAAAAAATCCTCCCTCTATAGCTATGGGGTTAGATACTACAGTGTTTTTGATGGGAATTATGACTCAGTTCCTGGGGATTCTCTTGCTTCAATTAATTAAACTCACACTGAGGGGACTATTTCAGCCCTGCAATGATTATTTCTTTTTTTTCATGGGCAAGTAGGAAAAGCAATTTTAAGAGAATTTGATGAGCCTTTTTTTCATTTTCTGATGTTGAAGACTTTGAGTGGAAACCAGAACTCAAACCACAGACCTGCATCTGGGGGCAGAGAACAAGGGGAGAGATGAGAGGCATTGAGGACATTACTGCAAGAAAGAATGGACAAAATCTCTCTGATATCATTATCCCTCATCACCTCCATTCTTATTACTTTTCTGTATTCCTACTGCTTTTTGCCTTTCACCCTGAATTCACTTTTGTTTCTGACCTCCAAGTTGCTTTTTCAAGAGAAATAGCAAATAACTTTGGTTTGCTTATATTATTTTTAAGTAAAGCAAAGGGGTAAGTCTTCCTCTCCAGGGAAAAGTGAATCATGCTAACTCCTGTGAGCAGTAGGCAAAGTGATAACTAACTTATTGGAGCTCTATGGTCTTTCAAAACACTCTGTTATTCTCCAGGGTATCAGTTTAACTCCTGTAGGAGACACCAATCACCAGATTTTGCTCCTTTCTCTTTTCTCAGAAGAAAACCAGGTTATTTGCAACCATATTCCATTTTGAACCAAGTCACTCAGCACTGCACTATTCTCTTTTTTTGAAGTGGGACGTATGGGAGTGCCTGCGGTAAGTATGAAAACACTACTGGGTGATAAGAACTATACAATTAAGCCCATGAGTGATAATGAACAGGTGCTTCCCTCCCACAAATACTTTCTCATGTCAAATGAAGTCTGGCTGAAAGATTTTATCAATTCTAGGAGTTTACTCAACTTAGGGGAAAAATGTGACCTACCTCGATAATACCCCATATGGTTATCTCTCCCACCAGGGCTTTTACCTTTGTGGGTAAGTTTTTCTTGTTTCTGTTAAACTTATTTTTCCCATCTTGGCAAAATTAAAAACAAAATAGCATGTGACTTCTTGTGGGTTTACAATAAACAAAGCCACTGCACACGTGTTATGTGACGGTGGAACTTTCTCTGCATTGTTACTAATTACTGAGATATTTTTCCTCTAGTAGGAGTGGGCAAAGATAAAATCTACCAATTTGTATCAGTAACACAGCAAGGAGATGCTGGCAAAATTTGTCATAATTTTTAATCCTTGCATGGCCAGGATAGGATGGCTTCCAGCAGCAATCTGTTTTTAGCATGTTAGAACTTTACTTTGCCCTCTGGTGTTAACTCCCTAGTATTTACTCCTGCACAGCTGGAGTAATCCCAGCATATGCCTAGAAAGGACTGGAACCTTTTACACTTCAGGTCTCAAGCAGGCTGGATAGCTGTGAGCCCTCTCAGCTGTGGGGTGATCGATGTGGTCAGGAGGGCAGCACGGCACCTGCCAGCTCTCTGGCTTGGCCACTGCTCTGCTGTAAAACCACTGGTCAATCATTAACTTCTGTGTGTACCTGCTTCTTTCTTCCTTTTTATCTGTCCTGATGTTTTAGATGGGAACCTCTGTAGGTGAAGGATGCATTTTATCATGTGTCTGTCAAGTGCCAATATTGGCTTGGAAACCTCAGCACTCCTGAGATATGCATAATAATTCGAATAATAAAGGCAGATCCTGACCATCTGGCTGCTATTATGATACTGTCTTGCTCCATGACAGTCAGATAGCCTATGTAGCTGCTTCTCTGTCTCCTTCTGTATTGGAGAAGACTGCTCTCTGACTTTGGACTGTCTCCATGGCTTAAAAACAGAAAAGGCCTGTGGTTATGCCACCTATTCTAGGTACAGAGGCTGAAAAGAAACCCACTGTCAGGAGGGTATCACTCAGGGTTGTATGCTATGGTACTCAGCTCTGAATAACAACTAAGCCATTGGTTTCACCCTTAAAGTGAGTGATGCTCATTGCTCCCAAGCATCTTCTCAGATCACTCCATCCATGCCTGTCTGGTGTCCAGGTAACTTGCTCCACGCCCAAAGAGTATGAATTCTCCTGCTTTTATTCAAACAACTATGGGTAATTACTGGATTCTGACTTAGTAGCAAAGCTCTTTACCTCTCAATCAGCTTGAGCTCTGACTGTCCTCCCTGCCCACCTCACTCCATTTGCTGCTCGCAGAATCAGTGCATTTCTGTTTGGCATGCAGCAGACTTTTCAGTGCTTTGGGATTGAGATACCAATATAGCTGTGAGTCACAAAATGAAACAAAACATAAACTTGAAATTACTTATAAGTTGCCTAATTTATGTTGATCAGTTTTCAAATGTGGCCTTTTTCATGTTATAAGATGAAGCATGTCTCAGGATGATAATTCACATGGCTGAATACAGTACTACTGATAATAATACTTAGCAGTGGGAAACCGTCAAAGGTTTAGCCTCACTGTTTGTCTATTATGTTCTCTCACTAACTGTTTTATTTTATTGCATCTAGAGTTTGCTTTAGCTTACACAATATGTTTGGCACAACCTACATTAAAAAGGTGGCTTTACTTTTTAAAAAACTGTTTATACTTTCTCAGAGAGATAGCTTGCAAACTCAAAACTGAAGTTAAAACTCCTTTCCCCTCATGTACATACAACTCCAGAAGAGGCAGGGATCTGAGCACAGCCAGGTGAAAGAGAATAATTTCAGTAGTCTCTTTTCTGTGTCATATGCAAAGCCCAGCACTGCTGTATGTCTGATGACTTGCTTCTGGTGCTGATTAGTGTGTCTACAGGGTCATTTGATCCCAGTGAGACCCTGTGTGAGGCACAGAAAAGGTGCAAGGGATGGATGTGTCTATTTAGTTATGCTGTGGCTGAAGGCATATACCACAGGGAGTCACCCTGGGTCCCTAGACCTTAGCAGTTTAGTGTGGTCCAGCCTCCTGTCCCCCCAAGGCCCAGCCACTCCTCGGCCAGTTTGGCTCTATCTGTGCCACACAACCCTTGGCCCAGGGACCCCAGTGCTCCCATTCTATCCTGGAACTGCAACATGCTGATCAGTTTGAATGAAGGAGGTTTTTTTTTCTCAAAACTCATGATGAGGATTTTGGAGTGCATTGGAGCACTGTTGGAAAGATAGATTGTGTGTGGGCATGGGAGCAGGTTTCTTAAGGGTGATGGTCATTGGGGGTCTAGTGGCGGAGTGTTGTGTAGGGTTGGTGCTGTCTTGTTCATCGTCAAGGACAAAACCAAGGGATTTCTGTAGGGAAATACGTTTGAAACCACACGCAGGCCTAGAGTGAAGAGGAACTGCTATTGGCCTTTTATGATGGAGTGATTACCCCAGTGGAAAAGGGAAGGGCTACAGATGTCATCTACCTGGATTTCTGTAAGGACTTTGACATGGTTCCCCACAACATCCTTCTCTATAAATTGGAGAGACATGGATTTGATGGATGGACTGTTTGATGGATGAGAAATTTATTGGACAGCCACATCTGGAGTGTAATAGGCAATGTCCAGACGGAGATCAGTAACAACTGGTGTCTCTCAGGGGTCCTTATTGGCACCAATGCCATTTAATATCTTCATCAGTGACACAGACAGTGGGGTCGAGTGCACCCTCAGCAAATCTGCAGACCACACCAACAGGCTGAGTGGTGCAGCTGACATGCTTGAGGGATGGGACATCATCCAGAGGGACCTGGACAAGCTCAAGAACAGAGCCCTTGGGAAATTCATGAGGTTTAACAAGACCAATTGCAAGGTACAACACCTAGGTTAGAGCCGTCCCTGATATCAACACAGGCTAAGCAGTCCTACTGAGAAGTACTTGAGGGTGCTGGTGGATGAGAGGCTGGACATGAGCCAACAATGTGGGCTTGAAGCCCTGAAAGCCAATCATGTTCTGGGCTGCATCAAAAGCAGCGTGGGCAGCAGGTAGAGGGAGGTGATTCTGCCCCTCTACTCCACTCTCATGAGACTCCACCTGAAAAGCTGCATCCAGCTCTGGGGTCTCCAACATGGAAACACATGGGCTTGTTGGAGTGGGTCCACAGAATCACAAAATCACAGAATATGCTGAGTTGGAAGGGACCCACATCAAGTCCAGTCCCTGCACAGAACAATTCCCAAGAGTCACACCTGAGAGCATCATCCAAATTCTTCTTGAACTCTGTCAGGCTTGCTGCTGTACCCATTTCCCTAGCAACCCTGCTCCAGCACCCAACCACCCTCTGGGTGAAGAACCTCCTTCTAATATCCAAGTTAAGCCTCCCCTGAAACAACGTCAGGCCATTACCTTGGGTTCTGTCACTGGTCACCACAGAGAAGAGATCAGTGCCTGCCCCTCTTCTTCCCCTTTCCGTGGCACTGCTTTCCAGGATCTCATTCCCCAGTCTGGACATGTATCCAGGGTTGCACCATCCCACGTACAGAATCTGGCACTTCCCCTTGTTGAACTTCATATGGTTGTCAATTGCCCAACCCACCCAAATTTGTCTAGGTCTCTCTGCAGGGCCTCTCCGCCCTTGAGGGAGTCAACAGCTCCTCCCAGTTCTGTGTCATCTGCAGACTTGCTTAGTATACCTTCCAGTCCTGTGTCCAAATGAAGGGCCACAGAAATGATCAGAGGGCTGGAGCACCAATCCTGTGAAGACAGGCTGAGATAAGTTGCGGCTGTTCAGCCTGGAATAAAAATGGCTCTGGGGAGACTTTTTGTGACTTTTCAGAACTTAACAGGGGCTTATAAGAAAGGTGGGTGCAGACTTTTCAGCAGGGCCTATTCTGATAGGACAAGGGGTAATGGTTTTAAACTGAAGGAGGGCCAATTTAGACTAGATATAAGGAAGAAGTTTTTTAAAATGAGAGTGGTAAAAGATTGGAACAGGTTGCCCAGAGAGGTGGTAGATGCTCCATCCCTGGAAACATTAAAGGTCAGGTAGGATGGGTCCCTGAGCAACCTGGTCTATCAAAAGATGTCCCTGCCCATTGCAGGGGAGTTGTACTAGATGACTTATAAAATGCAAAATATTCAATGATTCTATGATTTCAAGAGAGAGCCCACGAGTGAGATACCACTTAAGCAACATGTATATCAGGGCCCAAGAGTGAACTGGTAAAATAAGTTGTTTGGCAGTGCTGCTATAGCCTTTAAATCCCAAAGACATGATGAAGCAGAATTGCCTGTGGCTTTTTTACCACTGGTCAGGCCAAATTTGCTCATATACAGAAGTCATCACAGGCTGTAATTTTTTGAATCCCCATGGAGATCTTGCTGCAGCAGTGTCCTTGGGAGAGAGGCAAGTTCTCTGCATGGCCCAAAGCAGGTAGAGCATTCACATGTCATATTGCAAATTGGATGCTTATTCCTTTGGGAGCACTTCCTTTGTGTAAGGTAAATTAAATCTCTAGCTTGTCTGAGGACAAGGAAAGAAGAGTCTGTTTTGAGGACAAAGGGGAATTTCATCTCTCTCTTGAAACACAGCTTAATCATTTTAAGTGTTTGCTTCTGTGCCTTTACCTATTTTATCTGTTTTTCCTTTGAAAGACAGCATAGTATGGAATTAAGGCATTCTTTCAACATCATTCTGTGTTTGGCTTCTCCCATATTTTTCTGCAGTCTATGTTGGTTTTCTACTTTTTTATTCAATTGTGTTCAAAATAGTGGCAAGAGTTCCTTTAATATTGATGGTAGAGAATCTGGTCTTACTGGAGGAACACTTTCTTAGGCTTCTTGACATCCATGAGTCTCTCAAGACTTTCTTGGGAAGGACATGAAAATCTCAACATCAATTTCTTTTCCCAAATAAGACAGAAGAAAACATTTGGAAAGTAACTGATGCAAGCAAATCAATTAAAAAAGATTATTCATTAGATGAATTTAATTTTTTTTTTTAATTTGCAAATATGCACCATGAGCCTGATATTTAGAGAGATGAACTGGCTGTTTCTTGATATGCACCTTATTCGTGAGTAGTTCATTGTAGTTCAAGTCATAGCTCTTTTGAGAGCACACAGGTCATGGTTTGGGTCCATTTTTCCTAACTGGATGTATGTTGTTCTTTTGGAATCTGTTTCCCTGGTACACACATTCATTATGACAAAATCACAGTAATGATTTTTTGCTGCTATGGTAAGAGCTCCTTTCCTTACAGGATGGGGTAAAGAGAAGGTCTGCTCACCCAAAACAGTGTGCTGAAAAACTTCCATATAATTTGAATGCAATTCCATACAATTGGAATACAATTCCATACAATGTCAGCCACCGAGATGGTTCCTAATCCATCTCAGATGTTTTACATGACACACAATAGTTAACTTTTCAGGTGTGACTGAAAAAGTTGGCAATGGCTGATGACCCAGCTTCAAAGGCTGATGACCCAAGTGGATGACTTCAAAGCACAGAGAGAGGAGTGGAGATAAGATCACAAAATGGCTGGATCAGAATGACAAATGAAGATGTAGCTCAGTACCTTTGCTCATCCACCTGCCACTGTGTGGGTGCACAGATGCAGCGTTTTGTGTGTGGAAATCTCATAAAGGCAATTACTAGAGTCCTGACCATCCTGTGAGAGGTATTTTCCATAGTGTAGGTGTCTGCTTCGCCCCCAGGGCTGGTCTCTCTGAGGGCAGGCAGCGGGAGCAAGGTGTTACCGTAGAGCAAGGTTGCCAAAGAAGGGACAGACTGACCTAAAAGCAAATAAAGTGGAACCTTTAGCTGCTTTCACATGGAAGGCTGAGGGCTGTCAATGGCAAAAGTAGTTCACTAACTTTTGACCTTGGTAAATGGATCCACATTTCACAGTCCATTGAGGAACACTAGATGGGACAGTTACCTATCCTGGTGTAGCAACCACTCTGGGGTGAAGATCTCTCAGCCAGCTCTCAGTGCTCACTGATTCAAATGCCTGTGCCCCAGCTGCAGCCAATGGCTGTAAGTGATGATATCTGTTTGGGCTGTTTTGTGAGGAAAAGAAACCAGACACCACAACATTCCCATTTGCCACTTTCCTCTCCGGCTTTTTATCTTGATTCAGAAGGTGCACCATAAAAATAAGTCTTGGATCATCAGTCATTTCTGACCCATGGATTATGTTTGCTTTTGTTTCATACCACAGGAGCTTGTGGCGCTCTTGGCCTGGCTTAGATTTTTCTGGTGCTGTTCACTGAAATGTTTTATTTTCAACCATTGCCTGTAGGCACTGACATGGATTAGCTTTGGCAGCACCACGCAGGGGGTTTACACACCCTGATGCTCACTAATTATAACCTCCTGAACATCCTAACAGCTATAATAATACAGTGATGTATATATGAAGTCACGGTCTGTCAATGTATTGCCCCTGTGGTGTAAACCCTGCAAGCAATATACTCATGACTATAAATCCCTTCATTGCATGGAGAGTTTTGTTCTTTGGAGTGGTTTCTATTTACATGTGGTCAGGTTCTCTGAATGTGATACTGCACATCTTGGGAGACGCGTGGGAATATTATATCTTTTCTTTTCCCCCTTTTCTTTTTTCTTGCTTTTGACTCCCTTACTTTCTTTCTTCCCATAGCTGCTTGCCAACACTTTTTCTGGCACAGTACCTGAAGTGCCCAGTCCAGGAAAGCCCATATAAGGATTATCTTTTTGTTTTAAATCTCTGTGTTAACTATGCATTTATCTTGCTAAATATCTGTCAGGGTCTAAATATGAGTTCAGCCACCTAATTGCTGGTATGCGGATTGCTGAGTTACAGGTGATGAGGTGGAGTGCAGGGGAAGACAGTAAGTTTAGTCCTACATGAAACCCCTGAAATTCATGCAGTGGAGCTGTCGGAGCTTAGGTTGCATTTCTTCAACCAGCTCCTACTGCACAAAAATACTTATCAGTGTAACGTAGACATAGGTATTTAGGATCTCCAAGTGTTGTAGAGAATTAGGCTAAGGAGAGAGTATTTTTACCTACATAATATGGACCATGGAGTTGCTGATCCATCTCCTCTGGCTGCAAAGGGAGGCCAGCAAGATCATGTTTCCAAGAGTCTCCATCAGGTGCTAGAGTTAAGTCCTAATGTTCTGCATGACCAATGGGCTGGGTGCTGGACACCCTTAAGCACCCAGAGAGCTCTGCTGAAATGAGAGAAAATGGCAAATAATGCCTTTTCTGGACCAATCATGATGATTATGTTAATGAAAAAATTATGGTGTTTCCTGTGTCCTGCTCCACTTGGTCCCAAATGATGTCTTTGAGTAAGGAAGACCTTATGGATTTAAAGTCACTCAGGTATGCCCTCTTAACTTCCTCTCGGCATGTGCATAGCAGAGCCATGTTAATTTCATTGCTAGGGGGAATTCCCCAGAAATGGGAATGGATTTTGCATATATTGAAAATTAAAGTTTGCAGTAGGGAAATCTGTCCAGTTTTCACACACTCAATGCACTCTCCAAAGTAATGACATTAAGGCAAAAAGAAAGGAAGATTAAGGGTTTGTGTCATTATATTTGACAGAACATACACACTACTCTTGCAGAGATTGAAATAATCATAACTGAGCATATAGAAAATTGCAAACACATAAAGGTTGTATGAAAAGATGCATAAATCAAATTGTGAAGCAATTTTAATGCACTTTTTTAGACCTAAATTCTTTTGGAGAAGTCATCAACCACATTCTGATATGAATCTTATTTAATAGTAAGAATGATGGTGAAAATATTAGACACTAGCAAAAACTTCTCCACTTTTGACAAAAAAAAGTTATATCCAAGCCTTGAGGCAAAAATGTTAAAAATAGACATTTTTTGTATGAAACTATTTGCACAAATGAAACTAATAGGTTTTTATCTAAACCATCTGGTGGAGGAAAAGCATTAAAATGTAAAGTCACGTATTGAAGCCCACAGAGACTTATTCTGAGTGCTATATGTTAAAAAAAAAAAACATGTAAAAAGGAAAACTCTGTATCTTTTCCTTCATTTATCTCTGGCCTTGCTCCCCACAGTACAAGATTTAACCAGTCAGTTTTGCTTTGGCAACCAATACACTTCTGCTTGTCTTCCCATAAAAATTGTGATCCCAGTAATGGAATCTAAATTCATTTTGAAAAAGTGATCAGTGGATTAGCATTTATGATTTGCTTGAAAGTTTTTTGGTTTGGTTTTTTTTCCCTTAATCAAACCTCTACAGGAAACTCAGAAACAAATGACGTTCACTTTTGCTTTTTCTGTACATGTAAAACCAGACAGCAAAACCTCAGTTTAAAATAGCATAATTTACTGTAGCCCAAGAGGTGTGTAACAGGAAGTAACCAACAAAGACTTTCTCACTCCCTTTCACAACTTGAGCCCAAATGACCATGATCTGCTGGGCTTTCTTTATATGCCACATGTAGGGGATTTTGTGTGAAACAGAATCACAGGCTAGCCTAGATCAGAAGGGATCTCTGCAGGTTTTCTGGTTTACCCTATCTTTACACGCAAAGCTGGTACAGCTTAGAAAGGGCTCTTCAGGGCTATCCAGTTGAGTTTTGAGTGCTTGTGAGGAAGGAAATCCCTCATCCTCTCTGAGCTCCTCTTTCAGTTTGCAACCTGCCCACTGGTGATTTTTTTTTTCCCTAATATGTAATCAGAACTTTCCTTATTTAAACTTGTGCCTGTTGTCTTTTGTTCTTCATGTATGCCTCCTGAAAGATTTGGGCTCTGTCTTCTTTATAAAGACCTACTGACCTACAGACTGCAGTAGGAACTCCCTTCCTGGAGGCTAAGCAGATCCAGCACTCTCAGCCTTCCACTTGTGCCCTGTGTTCCAGTCCCTGACCATTGTGGTGAGCTCCTCTGGACTGACTCCTGTGCGTCAATGTTTTCCTTGTAATGGGGTCACTTCTGGAAAGGCTGCCACCTCTAGGGTCAAATTCCTTCCCAGTCTAAAGGTCACAACGGTGCAAGAAGATAGGATAGCCTGTTTCTGACTTTAGTTCTAATTGTCCTCAAACAATTCTCTCTTGAGGGTTTAAAAATACTCAGTCTTGAAAATTTATTACCCATGTACTGCAGAAGGATGACCTTCCTGCCAGGAGTTCATTGTGTGGCTGCTTCCAGCCTGCATGGAGAGGGCAGCTTCTGCTGCAGACTCAGATGCAAGACATTCTCATTCAGCTGCAAGGACTCTCTCCTTATGGGTCCTATCAGTCTCCTTGGTGGCAGATATATTTGTACATATGGCTAACTCTGATGCAGAAAGGCAGGTAAAAATAAAAGACTTCACTGAGTTCTAGGGAGAAATTTTGAAAAAAAAAAAGAAAGAGAGAGAGAGGGAGAAAGAAAGAAACAAGTTTAAGGAATATGAACAGTATAGTCAAAAGCCCGGTCTCACAAGCTTTGAAATTTTAATCAAAGATTCCAGGAACCTGGGACCAGCGATTTCTCAGACAACTCTCTCTTGTTATTTTAATCTTGCTAGAGTCAATTTAGAGTTAAGTTTGAAAATAGCACTCCAACTGTCCACATATGACTTAAAAGTGGAAAACTGCTAAAGATAAATAAAACCTGGCAACTTCTCCCTATTTACTATTTGTAAAATATCACCTAAGTTAAAGTTGCCTCGTGGCTCTGAGCACTGCTTCACAGTTTTTGAACTTTAGTTATGACTAAAGCAGAAGCCTGTTTTTCAAAACTCTCAGATCTCAGCTACCTTTCCTCTAAATTACTCTGTGTCCCTGGGCACATCACTTACCTTCTTTCATATTCATCTCTTTTAACCAAACCATGTAGCACATGCTTGTAAGCCAGAGCAGTGGAGAGGCTCAGCTCATTATTTTGAACTCTGAGCAAAACATGAAGGCTTCCTCTGTTAATTAGGGCATCATCCTTATTTATTCAAGTGGTGACATGTTTTTGAATGAACTTTGGATCTTCATGTTGCCATCTAAGCTGTGCTATATAGACAGCAGGAAAAATCTTTCTTGCATCTTCAGCATTTAACAATATGACTGCACTGATGGCACAAACATGGATCCAGGTGTTTCATTGTGAAGAAAGTCAGTATTACAAAAGCAACCTGCAGGCTATGTGTCTGCAGAGGGCTTACGCTGCCACAGGTACTTTGCTGGCACAGTAAGGTGAATGGGCCCCATGCCTCCACCCTCAGCTCATAATGAAATGTTTTGGGCTTTTTTACTTTCTACTGAAATTTGGCACTTTGAGAGCACCAAGCTCAGCATATGTGCTGTGCATAGAGCTAGGAAGTTTTTTATTCTATGTATCAAAGTATGAGAAACCTGAATGTCACTAGAGTTTTCTTATTATTTTTTTTTTTTTAGGTAGTGGAGAGAGGCAGATTGGAAGGCAGAACTTCTTAGAAAACTAGTTTAGAGCAGCATGTGAAAAATGTGATTCTGGGAGGCTTCAGAGACTTCCAGATTACAAAATGTGTGCCTAACCTTTTGTGAAACAGCGGTGCATGGAAGAACATCTACTTGTGTGTTAGATTTAGCTAAAGAACATGTTTTACAAGGGTATCTATCCTCAATCCAACTTTTTTGGTTTTTTTCTATTTTTTCTTTTTTTTTCTTTTAAAATTTGTTGTGTATATATATACCTTGTGGTTTGGTAAATTCAGAGTTAAAAGGAAAAGTATTTTGTTTCCAGTTTGAAATTTTATGACCTGGACATCCAGCCTCTGGACATGGCTATGGGTTCTCTGGTTCTGCCTGCCGTGTGAGCTTGGTATCTGCCGTCTGTATCCTCACTGTTCATCTGGCTGAAGGTCTGGAAAACACTGATGTTCTAAGGGTTACTGGATTACAATTGTTCTCTGCAAACAAAATTCACATCTGTTCTGACAACTTATTTCAGCCTGATGCAACTTGAAAAGGTCGAGATTAATCCCAGAAAATCAGACTTCTATTTGAAAGGCCAAATCAACTTTAATTGTAACACAAGGCTATTTGTATTGGCATTTAGCTGCAGCCATTTATCCTTCTTTCCATTGGTATTATTTGTTTCTGAGCTTGCTACTAAAGCCTGCACTGCCAGCTGAAACGTTTTAAGTAACGTAAAAAAAATAACAGCTGACATATTTCCTTTTACAGGTTTCCACTGGTCCAGGGCATTTTGTGTGCATGGTTTTTTACGAATTTTCTTTATCAGCAGACTGGGCAAAACAATCATGGAAGAAAATGTTGGCTCATTTTATAAAGATTAATGGTGTCTACTGCACTTTCACACACCCTTCAAGCCTCTTGGCTTCACTCGTCAGAGCTTGAGGGGATGAACCCCTCACTGGAGTTCAGCCTCCCACTCCACTTAGATCACAGGTGTTAAGGGGTTTAAAACTCCTTTGCGTTGCACCCATTGCAAGTCAGTGAGGTGACTAACACCAGCACTCTCATCGGCTTGGGGGGCAGGCTGGAGTAGCACCTCCCTAACTACCCTGCTTCTCCTGGCAGCTGCCACCAGCTCAGCCACTCAGCCATCAACTGATATCTGAGCTCTCAGATCCCCTGAAAAGTGACAGGATGAAAGAGACTGATTTGGCAGTACTTTGTTCTTGCTGTTTGGCCTGGAGAAAGATACTCTAAGTGGTAAGATTGTTTAGCAACAGCTGGCAAGCACCCGGGTGTGAGCCTGATTTTCAGACATGACAGGCACTTATAGGAATGTTGCCAGATACAGCTGTTTAAAAGCCTTAATAAACAGCAAGTCAATACTAATCTTTGCCAAATTAATCTTTTCCTTGACAGCCCATCAGAGCAATTATGCTCAGACTCGTTGTAAACACACAATTGTCAGAGGGTAAGGATCTTCTCTGCAGTATACTGTGGATTTTTGCACAGTGTGTTTTCCAAATAGGTAGGTTTCCACTTCTTTTACCCTTCCCCTCTTTCCCCTCTCTCTCTCTCTCCTTTTCTTTTTTTTTTTCCTTTCTCTTATTTTCTTTTCTGGCCAATTACATGATTGCCAGCTTGGTATTAGCCTGAACAAAATTTCTTTGTAAGTGTCTATCACAGCAAGCCCTTAATAGAATGTGAAATGATGACAGTTGCAGGATCCATGCAGATGCACATTTGCTAGTGGGTTTCTCTAATTAGGCAGTAACTGTGACAGGCTCTGAAATGTTACAAGTCATTGTTCTCACTTGTCCTCCTGTTGGTGGAGTAAGAGCTGCATTTGAGTTGTGATTTAACGTGTTGCTGGGTAATAATAAAATACATGACTTTGCAAAGGAAAGCAAATGCTGTCTGTGAGACCTGACACAAAGCACCTTGTGTTCTCTGAGGTACTCAGCACCTCCTGCAGCACTGCCAGCATGCTGCTATACTCACCAAATAATATTTTATTTAAATGCAAAAGGACTTGAAAACATCAGGTAAATAGTTAAAAGGCTGTCTATGTATGTATGTATGTAATCTTTTTGTCTATATCTTTACCTATATCTGTAACTACATCTGTCCCTACGCCTACCTATCAATGGGAGTTCAGGGGAGTAACTCCTGTATGTGCTGTATAACAGCTCTTTAGCTACTTCTCGCAGTGTGTGCAAAACAAGGATTTTTTTTCCTACTCCATTTTCCCAGAGCACAAAAAGGGATCTCTGTGGATCTGCCATATTTACAGGACTGGGTAAAAAACAGGCAGATACAGACTTGGAGATGGTAGTTCAGGGTAGGATGAGGTCTCAAAAGGCTGAGGAAGGTGGTAAGAGCGTGTTTTACCTTCCACTAATGAGATCTTTTATTGTTGCGTTTCCTGTTTACAAAGGAGCCTCACAGGGAATATTTGGCAGAGACGCCACAGGAATCAGGAGCTGGTATTTGGTGAGAGAATGAGAAGTGGGCATGAATACATTACATTTGGCTGGGGCTCTCCAAGAATACATTACTTACTGCCTGTGGATGAATGTGGGGGGGAAATCCTATGGCAGGTCCCTTTGAATTGCTTTTTTGGGTCAGAGGCAGCAGCTGGATGAGATTTCTGCTTGAACATGTGTGAGTTTGGGGATAGAGAGACCAGGACTCCTGTCACCAGAACAGGGCAGGCTGAGAGCAGTGGTAAATTTGAAGAGCCTTTTCTTTTCAAAGCCTCTGCTTATCTTGGTGTAAGCAAATGGGATTTGCATCTTGCAGAGTGCATATGTTGCCAACTTTGCATTTGGCCCACCACTTTTCAAAAATAATTGAAGAAGATATTAATTTCAATTAATGGAAGACATTATTTCCCTTGGTTTCTACCACTTTGGTGTGTTTTTATCATATTAACTTGCTGTTACTGTCTTGCTTCAATGTGCAGGTTATTTAGCTCCTATGTGCTTTCTCATTATTGTGGTTAGGACAGATGGTGACTTACAACAAGTGACTTGGGTATATGTGTTAATGTGGTGCCTAAGCCACAGCACTTCAGCAAAGGATGGTGCATGTCTCCATGAACTCCAGTGGAGTTTCACTTGCTTTACAAAAGAATATCAACCACCTATTAACAATTTGTATCTGTCAATACGAAGCTGAAAACAAATAGTAGACTGCCCTTGGCCGGCAACCTTTTCTTTTTTCCATGGTCAGACGTGAAGAACTGACATTTATGCATAGAAGTTGGACCTTCCTTTGGGAACAAAGTGGTTCCAGTACAATCATGGCCAAACTGCTGCTTTTCCAGCACAGTTGTCCCATCTGAACAGAGCCCAGAACCGCACTCAGAGCACTGGATGGGTAAGGTGCTGCATGGAAAACACACTGCTTACACACTGAGAGACACCAACTAGCCAGAGGTTCATACAGAATAAGTATTTTATTCATGATGTATTTTTTTATTTACATTAAAGTTTTCTTGTATTTTGAACTCTGCTTGGATACCGAAATTAACAACTTTATGTGACTGCACACCTGCTCTAAAAGAAATGAAGATAGCACAGTTCTTTTCCATAAAAGAAAAAGGAAAATTGCCTGTCAAAATCAAAGTTGATTTTTCTCATTCCCAGTAATTATCTTCTCACTTTAGAATTAATATGAGTGGAAAATGTAGTTTACTATAATATAATAAATAGAAGACATTGGGTAATTAGTAGTGCTGGTATATTTCTAAAGTACTAAACAGACAAACAATAAACTGTGAATTTAATCACGAGTTCTCATACAGTTTCAAGACAGGAAAATTAGAGCTCTCAGCTACAGTCATTTGAGTAATCACATCTGATCTGCATTATTTATTAGTTATTACATGCCAAGTGATTCCAATTGTACATTGCCTGAAATCATTCAAAAGCAAGCATGCCTTTGTTTCTGTTTTGTTTTATAAAGAAAAATCAATGGCATTGCATAATGTGTATTCTATCCGAATTGCTTTCTTTATTTCACATAGAAAATACAAATCAGCAGTACTCACCACTAATGAGACAGGCATATGAGATGAAATCCTCCAGAAATGTATTTTTGGAGCTATCCCTGATGCTAAACATTGACAAAATACCTTCTTTTGGATATTTTCATCTCTTTCCCTGTGTCTGTTGAACTTTTAATTTTAGGATTTATTTCTGATATATTCCCTAAAATTCTGTAGGAACTTTTGCATATATAATAAAATGCCTGAAGCATATTTGGTAGTATTTCTTTTGGTAATATGTTTATTCCATTTGACTTTTTAACAAAAAATGATGAAGGATCAAGAAGGAGCATTACGCAGTTTTATTCAATTAGTTTTGTTGGTTCATGTCTTAGTCTTGGGCAACTTCCTGATACAATGCTTTAAAAAGGGAATTACTTAAAATACCTTTTCCCCCTTCTCCTTAACAACCAAAGAAATAAAGAAATAATTATTGTGGACCTTCATTTTCTACCAGTAAAGCAGGTTTGGTGTTATATATGTCACTGTAAAAACTAAATAAAGTATTCACATCAGTTGTGAACAATTTGTGCCAGCAAAAGTTAAAGCGTCAAAGAAACCTCTTTAAAATGCTAACAAATTTACTTACAAACACCTATATTTATTATTTCATAAATAGGCGCAACAGGTTCCATAAAAAAGATTAAATACAGACACAGTATGAAGAAACAATAATACATAGCCATATGTAGAGGTTATAATTTAGCTGTCTCCAATCTGTTTCTGCATCTAATAAAATAACAGGTAAGCATTTGGCAGTTTTATACATAAAAGGACTTAAATGACGTTTACTAACCAGTACACATAAAGTGATTTTCTTTAAAAAAAAGGAAGCATTTTTTAGGCAGTACAAAATAAATGTGTTTGCTCTTTATCAACATTAGTTTTTTTCCTAGTTGTTTTCTTTTTGTATTTATTTCACGAGACAAAGCCAATATTTTTAATGAATATAATTTGGGACTATTTTACTTTTTTTGTCCTCCAAATACTTTGAAAATATAGACTATTAGTCAGTTGTTTAAAAATGACGTAAAAATATGAATGTTTGCCAATTTAACCCTTATTGTGAAATCAATAAACTGGAATGAGCCAGTTTCAATTACAATTAGCTACAAAAACATTCACATTTTATACTCTAGGAGAGTGTAACATAGATGCTATTTACAAACTTGCTATGACTGCTACATCAAGCCATTTAAAAAGTCTTTAGTAGTTTCATATAAACACCCATTATGAAAAACCAATGGAAAATCCAGGACTTTTATCCGAGACATCTACAGTTGCTAAGGCAGTTACTATCGCAGCACTTCACAGCAAAAACCAACATAAAATCTGAATGGTCCAAGTTTCCTTCAGGGAAGAAGAAAAGCAATGTCCGTTAAAGGATCTCAGGGTAGGGGTGGAAAAGAGAAAGAAAGAAAAATGGGGAGGGGGGTGGGGAGAGGAGAAGAAAAAGAAAGAAGCAAGACTATTTTTTCCGGAGTGGGTGACCCACAAGCTCAAATAGTCCTAAGTGCTTAGCAACTTGTATTTCCTAATAAAATGCAGAACTGCCTTGACTGCCTAAAGCAATCCATGATGAAAAGACTTCCCTGCATTCCTCAGTGGAAAGGAGAGGTGTTTCAGATTTTCAGGTAAGGTAGAGTGCTTTGTCCCTCTGCATGCCCCTGTTCAAAGAGAAAACGAACAAATGTAAGGGGTTTTTTAAATTTGAAAAATTTTTAGTTCTACTTTTCAAAAAAACCACAACCCCACAAGCCCACTGCATGTCATTAATTCCAAGCATATCACTGAAGTACAGCTGCATTGTTATGGTAATAATAAGAAAAATCCTAGTGCCACAGTGACATGTAACAACACAGAGACCACATCTGGCTCTAAAATTCACAGGACTGGGATACTAGTTTAAGTGCTGGTTCGGGATGCCTGCATGAGTGGGCTGGCAGCACTGACTATCAAAAACCACATGGGCAGAATTGAGGGGCTTTTGAGCACAGGTTTTGAAACAATACTCCGTAAGTCCCCTATATGAAATGTCCACTTTCTTTAGAGGGCAGGAGAGCTTAGTTATGTGAATATGGATGTCAACCACTGATATCTCTGGCCTATTTCATTTACTCATACAGACATAGCCAAAACATGTTGGGTCAGCAGGTTCAGGTAAACACATGCAAGGGAACACCAGAAGTTTCTGGCACATCCAGCTAGATCAACTCTCTACTGGAGGCCAGGCTCTACGGGAAACCTTCTACCAATGCACTTTGTCTAGCATGCTTTTACATTAAACTCTTTTTGAGTTTCAGATTCAACTGAAGAATACCAGGTCAGAGCAAAGAGGAGTAATTCACCAATTTCTAGTTTGGAAAAGTCTGTAGAAGTCAGAAAAAAAGAGTCATTTAAAGCAGAAGAAGCATCACTGATAGGGCTTGGTGCACACTTGCACACTGCAGACATTTTCTGGGAGAGAGGCTTTACTCTTAATCTCCCACTTCCCTGACAAAACCTAGGGACCAGTTCTGCTCCTCCATAGCTTTGCAACTTACTTGATTTGGAGTCCAAGAGCAGTACAGAGCAAATTACACTGTACTTTGCCAATGCAATAGCAAAGATAGGTTAAGTTCATGCACAGACATTCACAAAGGCATATCTATCCAGAGTATATACAGGGTCTGCTCAGAGAAAGCTGCTGGTGATGGAAAGTTTTGCCCAGTGGGCACCTGGAGGGCAATGCTGGGAACAATGATACATTGCACTTTTTTCCAGATCAGGAGTCAAAGCCACAGGTGGCTGTGGCTTGTGTGACAGAGGACAGTCTATTCAGAGATCAGTGTGAGTGCTTGTAAAAGTCTGTGGGCTGGGTAGACTCCTACGAGGGCCTGTGGTATGCATCAAGACATGATGGTGGTACAGTACAGAAACAAGACTGTTCTGCTGAATAAGTGGGTACATCACAAGGCAACAGCGATAGGTTTGGGGAAAGTGATGCTGCTGTGAAGACTAGTCAATATCTGCCTCAGTGTCAGCAGGTTCTAGTCAAGGTGCTATTCTGAACTAGTAACCGGTTCTAGTTCGAGTTCCAGAAACACTTTTGAACAATAATGCAAGTGAAATTCTCAGTTTAAGTAATTGTAATGGATGAAGTTGATCTTTAGTTCTGCTTTGTGTACGTTTGTCTGGACTAGATTAGGCACTTTGATAGCAAACAAGGTATTTTATCTGCCTTTGCTTTGGGAATTTGAACCAAGTCAAAGGGAGGTCAGACTGGTGGGCATGTTCACAAGGCTCAACATCTATAATTTAAAACTGAAAAGACACCTTCTGTTCAGTCTTAAATGTTTCCAGACAGTTCCTGGGACAGTACTATGGGTCCACAAAAACCATGCTGCAGAGGAGTTGAAGGTTGGGAGGGTTACTAACCTTATGTTAAGGGCATAGAGCTCCTACAGGTATGGTGTTTTGTGTCTGGTTACAGTCATGTGATCTTCATGCCGTTCCCTTCCATGTATCTTGTATCCCATGCATCAGCCCTGCCTCTCACTGATGTGGTTTCTCATGACCCAGACTAGTTATTTTCACTGGCAACAAGCTTTCTTCAGCAATGGATTATTTGGAAAAAAATAGGTCATGCTAGTTGCCTCTCAAGGAGGAGGTAGTGATCTTAAAACCTTTTTCTTACACCTTCTCCCTAAAATTTCAGTTCGGATTTTCTGTGGAATAGAAGTTCTCTAAGACTACAAAGGGTATGCTGTGATAAAGTGACAACAATGTCTAATAAATGTATGTATTGAAACCTTGTTCTCCTACAACAGTCTAACTGCTGAATAAATACGGTGCCATCTCAGATGCACTTCCGAAACACTGTAGGGGAACGGGCAACTACCCTGCTCTCAAATTCTCTATCAGATACTTGTGTCATGAATGTTGCTCAACACAAGGTGGCATTCACTGGCTGCTTACCCATTACTGCAGTAGTCATTATTCCAGTCCACAGTCTGTGCTGGAGGATTTCTGCACCCTGAACGAACATACTCCATTGCTTGAGTAACAACTTGTGCAGCTGTTGATGTTGGATTGATGATATTCTGATAATCAGGCTGAAGAGTAAATCCCTGGAGGAGAAAGCAAGTACATTACAATGTATGGAAACAAAGTAACAAGTTTGGTGTCTTAAAAGAAATAAAATAAAAAGTTGTGTGTACTGTGAAATGGTAGAATACTTCTTTTCCAGGTGTGCTTTAGGTTATAAAACCTAAAATAGGCAAAAAAAGGTGTAGGTTCTTTCTAAGTTTTAAAATATTTCTTTGGTTTGAGAAATGAAACACTACCAAACCATTGTTAGCTGTTACACAGGCAGAGGATGGAACTAAATGACACAGAGCAGAAACAATTCAAAACCAAGAGAACAACTCAATCAGCACTGGGACAAAAAGGTCTGTTTGCTGCTTAGAGCTTCCATTTAGATTAAACGTAAGGATACACACTAGTCACTAATTCCCAGAATATGCAACAGAATCTTTTTGAAGGATGTAGGCAGCAGGTGGCTGACTGTTTTATTAGACTACACCTATTCACATATTGTTCTCAAAAACCTTTTTCTTCATTCAATCACAAAGGGACCATCTGCTGCCTCTTTTATTTGCACTTCTCTCTCAACTAAACGGAAATTCAACCAAAGCTTTTTAACAGTTGTTGGACTAATGTAGTGAAAATAGCACAGAATAACTTGGTTTTTGAAACCAAGGAGATGAGAAAAAGAAAAAAAAAGGGGAAGTTACAAAGAGACATATAACCTGCTCCCTGAAATATCTGTCATATGAAAAGTCATAACAATTTTTAGCTCTTTTGATATATTAGGATGTTTAAATATTGTGTTTCAAACCCAGGAGAACAATTGAAATTTCAAGGCTAGTGTATCTGGTTCACCCTGTATGAATGTACATCATGTTCCTGTAAAGTTAGAAGAACTACATTGGGTAAAAGCATGGGAATGCTGTATGAAAGCAATCGATATCTGCTGAAAAAAACCCAGACCAGACTCCTTCCTGGGGCAAGGGCACACAATTCCCACTCAAGTTAACTGGGTGTGTAGCTTTTAAATTAGAAACTGAATGTGAACCAAGATACCTACTTTGAAAACCCACTTCTTCCAGCCGAAGGCCCCCACACAAAATACATAGAATTAATGCTTTCAGTTAGCTTTCAGTTTAGTGTTAGTGCATTGTGTGATTGCTTCTTATGGGCAGCCTTCATTAAGGCAGGAATTATGTGAAGAGATATTTTTTTCTGCAGGTTTAAGATGTCAGCCATGCTACCTTTTGTCAAGATAAATGAGTATTCTCAGTTTTTACCTGGCCCCCTCCATCCACAGAAATTAGCTTCCTTCAAATGTAACATGTCACTTTGTTCTTCACATCCCTCTTCCTTGACTAATACCCCAGGTTCTGTGGGTGTTCGGCCCTGCCTCTCATGTGCACTGTCATCTCACTCCACTCATCCTGATCATGGATTTTAGTCTAGACCGTAAATGATTGCAACTTTCTTCTTTAATCTTTTCCATATGGAGAACATCCTAAGTAACACAAAGTACCTTAAAAGTTCTTTGAAGCCTCACTTTGTCCCTATTGACTCCAAGAAATAGTGGTGAGCAAGTTCACGGCTGAATTCTGCATGTAGTTGCCATGTTACTTATATACTACCCTGCTAATGAGATTAAATAAAATGCTCCCAAGGTGTGTTTTAAACCCATGGTGATTGTAACACCCATGCTCTGTACACTCTTTTCACCAGGCTCTAAATCTACACAGCAAGCTGTGTAAACAACCCCCATGCCTGCAACAGATCCAAAGGAAACAGCAATTGAGCAGATTTCCCAATTACTTTAATTGGAGTTTTGAGTAATTAGAAGGCAGAAAATTTGGGTTTCTATACTATTGTCATAATTTTTATACAAAACATCACCCATAAGTTCTTTCTAATTTAGCTGTAAGACAGAAACACATCCTACCCTCAGGCACTCAGATTTCCCTTTTGTAGCAAAGCCTCTGATCTATCTCACCATTTTTCTTGAAAAAATCAAATATACAAGAAAAATACTATATAGGGATTGTAGCCAGTAACAAAGCATGCTTGTGAGCAGGCACAGAGACTCAAATACTCATAAAATCACAGAATTACTTGGGTTAGAAGGAACCTTAAAGATCACCTAGTTCCAAGCCCCGTGCCATGGGCAGGGACATTTTCCACTAGACCAGGTTGCTCAGAGATCCATCCACCGTGGTCTTGAACAGTTCCAGGGAGGTGGCATCCACAACTCCTCTGGGAAACACTCATGCAGCAAGGAGACAGTTCCTCAAAATCAGAGGAAGAGACCATCAGCACAATATCCATTCCATTTCTTCCAAAATTAGGGCAAATAAATTGCTTAGATGTTGGAGAATGGTTCTGTGATTTAAATGCCAACTTGGAACTGTGTGGGGACTTATTCTCATATTTTTTCAGGTTTTCTGTGTGACCACAGCCAACTTGCTTTGGCTCTCTTCCAGCAGAATTGATATCTCTCATTGGTTGGGACTGCAGACCCAAATTTAATTCTTCTATCTGCAAAGTCGGGGTAGCAACACTTAGTATTTTGTACCTTGCAAGTCTGTTTAGTTTACTGCTGCCTGGTATTTGGGCCTGTTTCTTAGGACACACTCAGGTGATAAATTCTGACATGGTGCAGGGATATCTGTCTGAGCCAGGCTCCAGCTCCAGAAGCACCTCGGTGGTGCCTCTGGGAGGGGTTGAGGGCTACCAGAACACCTGCAATGTGAGCGCTGGAAACCATGCTTGTTAGAGCAAAGTAATTTAAGCAACCTCAACTCAATATGAAGGACTGATAAAGTATGGTATTGTTTCAGATGCAAGCAATAATTACTTCAGGTTTTTCACCAGCAGAAAAAGCTCTGGAAATATAGATCAGTGCAACAGAGGGAGACGGCCTTGTAGTAAATATTTGTGTATTATTTATGTAAGCCCTTAACAAACAATGATGAAATAAAAAGTGCTCAGAAAATGAGTGCTTCGAGGTCTAATTAAACAATGCTGAATGTTTTTGCATTGTAATGCTCAAGAGAAAATCACCAACTGTTTTGCAACATGCCTGGAATTTTAAATTTCATTTTCTTGTTCCAGATTGAAATAAAAATAGAGAACTTGATAAAGATTAATTCGATGTCAGGAGGGACATTTGCTCTTTAATTAGATTTCTGTAGCCCTAGCAGTTTCGTTCTGCCACTATAGCAAGTCCTAAAAAGCCTGCAGCAGAACTAAGGAGTGATCCTCATCTCCACACTTTACTAGGAACTAATTTCATTTCCTACCTGTCTGGAGAGGTATTTTCAACAGGCTTCAATGTTTTTGTCTTCACAACTGATTTATTCATCAATCTCAATGTGATATTTTAAACCTTTAAATTACATCCAAATCCTAAAGCATCTGTTTATTACACAAGGAAATTGAAAATCTGTCTGTGTGATATCATACAAAGATTTTTCCTTAAGGTTATAAAGGAAGTTGACAGATATTAATGATTTTTTTTCTCTTGACCTCATTCGAAGACAAAGCTTAACAAAAAAGGAAGAAGAAATCTGGACAAATACAGCCAGTCCCTGAGTTTGCTGTATATAAAATATATACCAGAAAAAATGAGGCTATTATTTTTGGCAGGCTATGCAATCATCTTGCTGTATACATTTATTTTCTAAAGGAAAAGAAATACCTAAAAGTAGACTGAAATGAGTTATTATTTAAAAGAATAAAAATAAAATGTGACATACATTAATCTTCTGCTGCTTTGTTATGCATATGCACTTGCAGCCATGGTTACTAGCCATTTGGAATCTAGTTTTGCTTGCTCTACCTGTGAACTGAAGTGGGACAGAGATTGTAATGGGACTCACCATCCCACACAATGCTTGGGTGAAGGATTTTGAACTGGGAAGGTGATGCTTCCAGTAGGGCTACTTAGAAGGGTTCCTTAATAAGGACTGAGCATATATGAGGGTGAGTGCATCCTTGGTCTCATCACTCTTCACTCCAAACAGCACAGTACAATAGATTGGATAGCAGGGTATACTCAGAAAGAAGCACAAATGTCTGTGTGAGTAGAGAAAGGAAAGAATGACCTTGCAAGTGTTTTAGCCTGAACTTTGGAGAAATTGTGTTGATTTGAATGACAAGAGTTAAGGATCGGATCATCTAATGACAACAAAGTAAAAATTAAACGTCATGTCAAACATAAGAAGCAGATTGAAGAGAAGTAACTCTGTATCAGTTAAAAAATTATACAGTGATAAGACGATCACATGGGCATTTAATGAAAGGAATATCACACTTCTAATCTACTGTGAGTCTTCTGTGTATCAAAAGCAGATGAAAGAAAAACTGCCACACAGTGGATTTTGACATTGAAAAGCACAACTTTAACATAGTTCCTGATAATAGTATTTAAGAAAAATATAAAATATTTTGTAATATTTTGTAAATATGAAAACAGAAATAAATAGTTTGGTTTTTTGTTTTTTTTTCTTTTGTTTTGGGGTTGTTTTGTTTTTTTTCATTTTAGAGGATTATCACCATAAACAAGTACTTCAGAGGTCTCCAGTAGTGGCCATTATTTAATTTATTCATTAAATGTTTTGGAACAGATGGGAAAATAGTCTGCTTCACAGAAGTTACAATTTAGATAACTCAAAATAGAAAAGATTGTTTAAAAGAAATTAAAAAAATGTTTACTAACACTAGACATATGACCAAAATGCTAATACCAAAATTTTACATTGCCTTGTGCATTTCAGAAAAATTTGGATGCATTGCATCAGCTGCAAACTCCACAGAGTTAATTGATTTAAAAAAAAAAAAACAAAAAAAACCCCCCAAAAAACAGAAATTGTGCAGTCACTGAGGATTTCTGGCTACCAACACTTTTGATCTTCTTGATGTTCTGAAGTTTTTGTGGACTCCCAAAGGAAACTGCCCTTCTCCAGCTGGCAGTTTCTCTTGATTTGGCAGCTGCACATGTGCAGTCAAGGAGTGCTCGATGTGGAGAAGGACATGCTGTTCCCTCTGGAGCTGATGAAGATCAGCTTATTGTCCTGGAAGCAGTGGGGGCAGAACTCTCTCCCCAGGTCAGCACTTCTTATCAGTCCCTCCTCAAAGTTATGCACACAAGTTTGTGGATTTCATACACAGGGGTTTTTAGAGAACTGTGTTTCTGGCTTCCAGGACTGAAATCTGGATCTTTATGTGATTTTTCTTGGACCTGGCAGTCCTTCAGACATACTACAAGATAGTCTTTGATATGAAACTATCTTTTTTCCTGGGGAAAATGAGTGGCCAAATGCCACGGAGTCACAGATAAAGCAGGGCATCTGTAGAGAGCAGATTCACAGGGCCTGCTACCATAGTGTCACACTAGTAAGCCATGAACTATTTCAAACCTGGATGCTGGGGGAAAAAAAAAAAAGGGAAAAGAAAAGAGAACCCACCAATGGTGGGAAAAGTGATTGGTGCTTCTAACATGCCTATAGCACACTCTGCAATGATGGTGTCCAGCCAGGTGAACATGCCAACACCTGCAATAGAAGACTGCTAGGAAGCTGTTGGCAGACTTACCCTTCTCTTGCCTATTAAGCTTCATGATGCATTGTGACATGAGAAAATTTGCCTCATTTCTTAAAGTGTGTCAGTCTGTTTGGTATGAGCAGTGTTGAGGCCTCCAAAGAGGAAAATGTCTCCTGCTGCAAGTCATGCTGTAGGAGCAGGATGTTAACTAGTTTCTGTTCTTGATGCTTACATGGAGTCTTTGGAAAGGCTTAAGGTGGCCACACCTTAAGCATGGAGGAAATAAAACAGCGGAGGGAAGTGGAAGTGAAAAAAGGTTGAATTAAAGGCAACAATTGCTTCTGCTTTATCAGAATACATATTCTCCAATTCCTCTTGGCTGTTCTTTTTATGCAGCAGAGTGCTCTATACAGTGTTGTTTGGGACTGAACCTCACATCCAGAGTTCCCCTTCCCTCCTCAATATGGGACATACAGCATAGACCCTCTTCTTTCTCCTCATTGCTGTTCACTCTGTGCTGCTGCTGCTGGTGGAAGAGTTCACTTTTTTCCCCACTACCTCTTTTCGTTTTTAACATGCTCAGTGATCAGCAGAGTGTTGGCTCAATTTCAAGCAGAGGGGAGAGCAAAGTGCTTTGACAACTGTGTCAGAAAGAGGCCTTTACTTTCAGTTATAGTCTCTGGACCTTTTGCTATTTGCCTCCTGGTGGCCAACCTGACTTTTGTGTTGTAATGCAGTATGAAATCCCTGGGATAGTGTTTTCTATCCTTTTTGAGTAGACTAGAAAGAGTCATACCTAAGAAACTGAAGAGGATACCTCTGTTCTGTTCTGTCATGGCAAATCATGGTGGTTTTAGTGTACCTGTTGCCCTAAAATGTAATATACATTTTGCTTTGTTGTTGCCAGCATCGAAGGACATGAATTCTATATTTAAATTCAATTAAAAAACTATAAACTGTTGTATGCTCAAAAATAAAAAAAGAGTACAAATCTTCCAAAATGAAATTACTTTGATAAAAAAGCAGGAGCAAAAGAAATATAAATTGGCTTGTAGACATTCCACAGTAATTAAAGAGGCATGCAGATTGGGAGTGTAGTATTTCAACAAGTAAAAAGCACCTGCCACCTTGAGTGAAACTTAGAAATATCTCACCATCGTATCTTCATTACCATCTTCAGCACCAGCCCTTCTGATTAAGGAGTATGAGTGGTAAAAAGCATTTAACCCAAAATTTTGTGAGTTTAGCAACAGAGAACAGTTACACAGAGGTTACTTAACTGTAATTGTCCTTAGTAAAACAAAAGACTCATCTGACCACATAATGACTTCTAGAGACCCGTTTTCTACCATCCAGTGTCCTGTATGTTCTCTTAAGTTAGAAACAAATCAACTGCATGCCTCCCATCTCACAGGCAACAGAAAGTAGTCTCAAGACATTGATGCAGGCACCATATGCTACAAGGATGCAACTTGATAAAATAAAACATTACAAGAGTCACATTACCTTTCCTTTTTTGTAGTATATAATGGTTTGGAGTAATGTCTAAGTGTTTGGATTCACACAATAATGATGTTCTTTGTATAAATATGTAAGTATCTAACATCTGCATTACATCTTTTGCTAGCCCCTACTGTACTATTAATTCAATAAATAGAGCCAGGTTTTCAAATATATTCAGTACATTATGTTTAGCAATGATTCTAGAAAATACATAAAGAGTTTGATTTTCTATAGTTCTGCACTGGACAAGTACTGTACAAGTGACACTGAACTTGGTAAACAAGGATTCCATCAGGCTTAGGATCACCAGGCAGACCCTTCTGGCTCACCTGTCTAGGACTTTCTCCAGCTAATTAATGCCACCCAGGCTTGGGGTCAACTGAGTTTCTCTGAGACCTGAGCATAGGCTCTCCTAGGATACTCACACTAACTAATAGGAAAACCTTCAGGAATACACAGCTCCACAAATGTGTGATCATAAGTCTGTTGATTCTGTTTACTCTGATTATGAAAAATAATCTGGACTGGGAAAATGTTGTAAACACTTTAAAAATTTCCCTTCCTGATTACTTGAAAACACTCTTTGGACTAAGATCAAAGTATCTGAAAAAGTCCAAATCATCCTGAGTGCACCTTCTGAGCACCTAAGTCCAGATTGTTTTCAACTCTTTTGTTTGTTTTTGTTTTCTGCTTTGTAAAATTTCTTTCCCTGTTAAATTGTTCTCCCAGCTAGAAGCTATGATCTGTGTGCAAGTATTCTCATCTCTAAAGACCAATCAGATGAAATGTTTCTGGCTTGGAAAGCAAATGCAAATGCCTTGTTAGCAAAGGTGAATTTATAGTAATTTAAAACAGCAAGTTCATGAGTATGCATTATCAGCCAGAACTGACAAGTTTTGTGTATAAAAATCTTACAACTCCATTAAAAAAGTTTTCATTCTAATGGCACTTTGCAAAGCAAGATCTTATTATTGATAGTCAGATCTAATCCAAAAAAGGACAAAAGGAAATTTCTCTGATGAAATGAACAGCTTATTTGCTCCAGCCTGGGCCTGAAAGTCACAATACCATGGTTTGTCTGCATTCTTTCAGAACTCCTATGAAATGTATTGAGAATCAACACTGAGAGTGAACCCCCCCCCCCCCCAACAATAAAAAAGCCACCATATTGGGATTTTGGGCACAGTACACTTATTTCCAGTAAAAAGAGGGTACCAGAAAAATCAAATTATGAAAACAGTATAAACCCATGTTCGCTTAATCTAGCATGTTCAACACAACTTGTGTTACTTCGTGTTCCTCTGACTGTTCTATGTCATAGTCAGCACAAGGATAACAGCAGAAGCTACAACAATATCTTTTTATAGACATATCTGCCTTTTGTTTGTAAAATGTGTTTACTGAAGACTTAACATTTCTCTTGTATTTCAGGGTAGTCCCAGATTTGCATATGGATGCAACAATGGACATCATCACTAGTACAAACAGTTCTCCTGAAGCGTTCTATGATCTAGGTAAACTCATTCATTTGTTCTTGCCCTTGAAAGACTAACTATACTACGATGGTTTAGGAACCTGCAAAACTAAAGGTAATCCATAGCTCTAAATCTCCCTCACTGTTTAAATTTTAAATTTTAAATTTTTGGATGACTCCCCTCCCCACACTCCCCCACAAAATAAAATAATTCCCCAGACAACCGAAAAACTCAAACTTACTTGCTGCATTGTAGGTGAATGTAAAGCAGACTGGACCTGCATTGGTAGCTGGTTTCCAATGGACTGCTGCATTGAAATCGGCTGGTGTTGCTGGATGTTGAGATGCTGGTGCAGAGGGGGGCTGATCTGAAGAGGTGGTGGTGGGGACACAGCCATGTTTGCTATGGAAACAGTCACTGGCATTTGGTTGTTGGGCTTGGGAGCTATGTTCCTGGGGATATTGGCATGCATGGCAGTGATGTGAGGATTCATTCCTGGTTGTTGGTGGTAGTGGGAACTGAGGTACAGTGCAGAGTGAGCTTGGGTGGGCCCATGAAACACTGACTGCTTTGAATTCATCATCTGAGGTTGTGGGGAGGCTTTAACATCAACAGGTTCACTGTAGCTCTGTTGAGAAAAACAAAAAATCAGACAATAATTACAAGGTACCAAATGTGGCTGTTCTACCCTGAAGTCTGTTTAAGAGTCACACCATAGGAAAACATGTATCAGGACCACCAAACTGTCCTTGAAATGGAGTTTGGTTATTATGCTGGAAAAATAATTAATCTCTTTTACCTTACATTTTTGCCTCCAACATTGTGGGGGAAAAAAAAGTAATTTAGGTCCTCTGTTTACTGGTCTAGCCTGGCATTTTCCTTTTTCCAAGCTTGGAACTGGAATTACTGACCTAATAACTTACACGACAAAGACAACCAAGCCTGACACATTTATTCACATAAGAAGTCACTACTATTGACCTCAGATTTGATGGCCTAGCTGAAAAGAGATTCAGAGGGGTGAGTTCCAGGAAAAGCCTGCAGTGGTCTTTGACATGTTTCATTTTCCTGTTTGCAAGCCAGGGATAAAAATTTCATTGTCCTTTATGGAACACATTGATAATGCTAATAGCACTTTATCAGTTAGCTAATATGATGAAGAGGCTAAACCCCAATAGCTGTTCTCCTGCATGGAACAGCTAGTTGCTGTGCCAATGCCTTTATTTTGAAGTATTCTGTGCTGGAATGCTATCCATGCCACCAAACATGTTACATGAGCCATGCATTAAGAGAAATAAGAATACTCTGAATAATTTCACTTTTAGTAAAATTTTGTTAATACAATTCATAAGGTTCTGAAAATTCTGTTTTAAACTCATGTCTATAAAAATGTTAGACTGCATCAGACACAGGGAAATTATCTTACTAAAGCTGGAAGAATATTGCATAGAATATTAGAAACTACACAGATTTTCGGAAATGTTATGATCTGTATATTAAATTTGCTAATAATAAAAACTCTCCTTTAATGAATGTGAATTGTAATATTTATAACTCGCTACATTTGATTAAACTCAGTGTGCTCAGTTGCTTTTCATACCTTTATTTTCTTAGATATCCTGACTGCGAACTGTGTGCTTAAATAAATGATGAAAAAAAATTTAAGAATTAACTGCCATATGCTTGTAAGTGGGAATCATAATTTAGGGTAAGTCATACTGGGATTAATAGTCAGTGAAAGATGAAACATGCTGGAAAAAAATGGCAGAAATGTCCCTCTGGAGAAAGAAGTCACTTTGTCAAAACAAGGCTGAAAGATGCATATATGCCCTTATTCTGTGATCCCTATGTCATGTTTGCTCAGTTTACAAGTCAGAGTAATTTTCATATTACTCTTAGCACTCCAGGGTCAGTGAAGTCTATTTGTATTCTTTCTGAAGGATGCACCACCAACAACAATCTGTTGACATGCGTCATAATGAAATTGCTTCATTATATGCAATGATAAAAATCAGAACAATAACTTAATTTTCCCTAAGTCTAACTGCAGTTCCCTTAGCAAAAAATTCCTTGTTTTCTCCAGTAAACTAAGAATAATTAAATGAAAATTATAAAATGAATGCAAATCTCTGTCTCTGTGGATCTGCTTGGCTCTGCCTGCATGTGGGTGTACACGTGTGCAATATGTATTGTGTGCATGTTTGCAGGATTCAGATGCAGACATAAAAGATTGAAAGTAGCTTCAAAAATCTGCCATTATTTGGATATTATTTTTAAAACACTGAATTAATGTTCATGACAACATGGGAAATATTTTCCCCCTCTCTTCCCAGTTGTATTTTTAGAACACTCTCATGAGTGTAGGAGCAAAGACTGGCAGGTTTGCTGAAACTTCAGCGATTCAGAAGGTTTGCTAATTAGCAGCGTGGTGAGGAGGCTCCTCTTGAGTGTCCCACGCTTATTACACATTACAGGAGGTATATGCTGTGTTCTTTCTTGAGAAACTTGGAAGTTTTATTGAGAGCATAGGCCCTTCATGAAAACAGCTTGTCTTTTCATGATGAAGTTGGCAGGCTCTGTGTGGTCCAGTTAGGGATAATTGCTCCCAAAGTGTCCACAGGCAGATCCCTTAAACAATCCCTCCTGGTGAGGAGGTATCAAAAAGCCTTTGCAGCACCATTTGTGACATGCTGATACATACTTATATTTCATTTGTAACTACAAAGATGCTGCCATGCACCTCCTTAACAAAAATACATTGAACCAATCTAATTACTGGGCAATTCTGAGTTCACACCTAAGTGGTGAATGCATGGCCCATACTGATAAAATTACAGACATATAGATAGTATCATTTGATACTTTAAATACCAGATTATGTTAAGAGGAATTGTACAGTCTCTGGTCAGAGATGAATAACACTCATTATACCTCTGAGAAGAACACTGCAAAGTGATCAAAAGGGACTGTTTGAGTTTTCATAAGTTATTCACCTCCTGATCCAGTGAAAAGCACAACACTTCAGTTTAAGACCAAGTATTTTCCTGTAACTTAGGATACTTTGAATTATATGTGATCTGAAACCAAATTGTCCAATATCAGTGTAAAACACATCAATACTATCAGTTGCTGGGAATCTTGATAAATGAACCCATTAAATGCTATTCTCCAGCATACTGTGCTTTCAGCTTTTTCTGCAGATAGGTCAGAAATGCAGATTTTGTAAGGATTGCTGAAATTAATAAATAGGTGATGTTAAATATTTAGGATTAGTTATGTTACAATATTGTGAAATATACCAAGAGGCATATATGATGCATAAGTCATGCTACCATTTCAGGCACAATTACTGCATTTACAGACTTGAATGGGCATTGCACCTGTCCAGTACAGCATCACACAGTCTTAGACAAGGACTTTTATTATGGGTAAAACTAGGAAATAAGAACAAAGGGATTCAATTAGCCTATATGGACTTCAAATGCACCGTAATGTTCCCCAACTTTGCAGGTTGAAATTCAGTCAATTTTCTCTTGCCTCATCCAAGGAGAAGAGCAGAAATAATTTTAAAAGTTCCCCAAAGTCCCCTCTAATTCATCTGCCCCAAATCAAGGCAGACAATTTACACCTCTAATTTTTGGGTTTAAATTCTAGGATACAATTAGTTTGCAGTGGAAAGCAAAATTACAAATCTATACACACAGACCGCCAAACACTGGGGCTTAGTATCTCCTCCATGCAACAAGGTCTTCTACTAGATCTCCAGTGAGAACATCTTTGATCATGATTATCATGATCATGAGAATGGCGATGTAGACCCACCACTAGAGGGTGACAGAATATTATATTTAGTTTATTGTAGGTGGTGGTATTTTACACATAAAGTGAATATACAGTAGGACAACAAATTAGTTGTTCTTGACAGTCCTTTATGCTCCTTGCATGGCTTATACTTGTTCTGAAGAGCAGGCTGAAGCCCTGCTCTAAATCTTCCAGTTCTTCATAGGCTAGGAGAAAGATTTTCTATGGACCTGTCTACGTCTAACAAAGTCACCTAACATTGCAAAACAAAACAAAAAACCCCAAAACAAACAAACAAAAACAACAAAAAAAACCCCAATACAAAAACAGAAGGAGAAGGCAATGTAGGTAGGCCAAGGCAATGGAATGCTACAAAGTATGACTGCCCTTCTGGCACAATACAAAATGACTTTCTTTCTCCCCTGCCCAAGAATCTATTGCTTTACTGAAACACAAAGAAAAAGAAGGAAGAACATTTTGAAATACAAACAGAAAGATAATGAAAGTAGAAGAGAAATAGGAAAAGGAAGGAAATAAGTACTACTGTAACTCTGATGATAATGAATATAATTATATTAACTAAAAGTACTGGTGGTGCATGACCCTTGATCCACAAAATTATTTCACTTGTATCATATTTTCAAGGAAATATGTAATTTCTCTTTGGACAAAGTGTTCTGAGTTGATAATTTTGCACAATTTGGAAAGTGCTTTCATTTATTTTTTCCCACGGTTTTCATCAAACTTGTGCCTTTCCTTCCAATTTTAGAGCAAAGAGAACTTTCTCATCCACTCTGCTCCCCTATTGTGCACCAAAACTCCTTATGCTTAACTACCAAATTAAAGAATTAGATTAGGTTAAGGGGTTAAGCATTGCTCATTTAGTTGTGCTATTCTTTTCTACTGAGAACTGCCCTGGGACTAATGGTCTTTTTTATCACAGACTGAACTCAGGCACAGGGAGTGTGTCTGTTCCTTAGAGGAAAATGACATTGGGATTTCCCTCATCCCATAACATACTCCTATGATTGGGAAATGATTTTTGGTACAGACATCCTGCTGAATTTACTTGCATCAGAGAAAAAAGCAACAGCCTAAGTGATGCCATTCTGGCATCTCCACAGCTTGCTTTGCGATATAATTTTGCTTCCACTTTGAAAAGTCACACTTTAAACCCTAAAATCTGTATTTGGGTAACCAAACAGCTCTTGAAACCTACACGGGTATTGATTCTCTTTCTAACCTGTGGTTGCCTTCTAGCTACTGTTGGCACTTCCAACCCCATTTCAGTTGGAACATAAACAACATCCATGTTGAAAATAAAGCAAGGATATGTTATAACAGGGCAGTACTCTAAGGGGCTGATCCTCAGACTACTGAATTGAAAGGAAAATCTTCTATTATTAACTCCAACAGAATTTGGATCACAACCCCACACTGCTACTATTACTTCAGGATTAACATCTGTAGGTCCAATTAATTTTTCATGAAAACCAGGTAGGATCTGGCTAACAGAGGCTGAGAATCATTCCTAATTGAGGATCTCTACTTTTGACCTGTTCTTCAGAAGCATACCTAGAAACTACAAGTGCCTATGTTTATTTCCTTTGTTAATATGTTAACACAATTTTTTTATATTCAGCAGTCTTATCTACTATGGCATACTATATATATATATATATATATATATATAATCGATTGTAGCATACAATATACAGCCATAATATGGGGGAATTAAACAGACTTTTATAATAATTCCACTCTAGTAAGCAGTGCGCAACTAATATTGCTCCTTGCAGTGTAAAATCAAGAAGTCAGTGCTGTCTCAAAGAAACCAGATATTGTTCTATTTACAGAGAAAAAAGGGGTTTTTTTCCTTGTTCTACTGGTTTCACAAAATTAGTTAATGATCAAAGCCTTTCAGTTGAAGCAATATAATTTCAGTTGTTTACAGATCAGATATTATCTAAATGCTTCTTTATTAACAACACCAATTAAGCTCTCCCTTGTAGTAAAATATTCAGTAAATACATTCAGTATGTTCAGAACATTCAGTAAATGTTCTTGGTACTATTGTATGCCCATGTGTCCTTTAAATACAGGCTGTGAGACCTCCTCAAGGGCAAAGAAGTGAGCCTTATGGCCAATATGCAAACAGCAAAGAATGCAAACAGCTTTACTTGTGGGTAAACATAACATATTCCAAACTCAGAATTATTTTTTACATAGCCAAAATGGTGTAGCATAGTTTTATTTTAAATGAGAAACAGGTGCTTCTCCCTAAATGAGAAACGGAGGTCTGGCATCCTCTCTCTATAGACTGGAACATGTACTATGTGAGTATTTCAAAGCCTACATGAATATGTGCCATAAACCTACACAGTTGCCACACTGTCCCTTTTCATGATGGTGCCATGCCCACATCTAGCGACTGGTGTCTGTCCTTGAGCCATGCTGATGAATTCAACATTTTTTGGACTCTGTGACCAGGATGAAGGTTACATTCAGGTAACAGCAGTGATTATGTCAGCAAGTACCAGGACGGTCCAGGCTGTGCAGGCTGCGATCAAACTTTGGCAGGCCTGACTCAGCTTAAAATGAGTTATCTTCAGTACTGTAACATTAAAGAGGTAGATAGAAGGAAATTGGCTGCTTATTTATGCAGCTCTTACAAAGCTTACCTAAGCTTAAGTTTGCATCTGCTGTCTTTGCTGTCTCTTCAGTGGAAGGAACATCTTGAATTGTTTATTCCTTCTCTCAGCTTTTCTGTGTTCACATAATCCTGCCTGTTTTTAACATTTTTGACATTTTAGGTCACTTCTAACCCCAAGCTTGTCCTTGAGAAGAATCGCTTCTTCTAGCCTGCATGGGCTCAGCCACTTTATTAATACCCCTCCGAGGCTGCTTATGAGAGAATGACTTCTCTGTGGCACCGTTTTCTCTTTAACTCCTTTAGAGATTCCTGTGACTTAACTCTACACACGCCAGTAGGTAACTCATACGCAGATTTGCAGTACAGCTGTCTTCCTACCTAAGTCACAAGAGGCTCTTAGCAAATGACGTTTCATATTTTGTTAATTCCAGTCACCTATTGCAATAACAACATCTGGGACTCTAGAGAGTTCAGAAAGCTTTTTGACACATTCTTGATGTTTCAGAACAAAGGAATAAGCCATGGGTTGTCATCTATAATTAGTCGAGGTGGCTCAGAAGAACATCTTCAAATCTAAATATACATTTTGTCATCATCTACAGGGGATTGTCATGGATTCATTCAGGGTATGTAAGTAAAAATGGATGTTTTATGAATGTAACCTGGGTACATGTGATAAAGGATATGCAACTTTAATTTGATACAAGTGTTTTAATTCCCCAAATGGAAGCACTAGGCTAATGGTGAAATCTACTTTTATTAACTCACTTCAAAAACAAACACAGTTCCTCTCTAAATCAAAATCTGGCTTCTATCAAGCTTTAGACATTTCTGCCATTTTTGGTAGAAATTATGTCAGAGTATCTCTCGGTTTTTATACTGCTTAATGCAAAGCATCACGTGATTTAGCCTCAAATCAAATTCATGTCACTAAGTTAAATATAGTTTGCTCTATATTTTCAGCAGTAGATAGAAAAAAAAATGGTTGGACTTGTGTTATCATGAGATTAGACAACTGTTTTAAAAATATACATTTCACATACCAGATACTTGGGTACATCACATATTTGCACATTTCATTTATGATTCCTTGAAAATTTCTGACTACATCATAACAACTCCAGAAATAATGAAAGAATGGTGTACCACAGAAACATGAATTACCTGCTTTAAAAGCCTTACATTAGAGTTTTCCCAGCTAGGGATTCTAATGTTTAATGGAAAAAAGTAAAAAATGTTCATGCATGTAATCATTCTGAGATTTTATGTTATTGTTTTAAGAGAAATATTGCCATATGCCTTTTAGCTACAAAAAAACCCAAACCCATAACATGCATCAAACATAACCATATTTTTTATTTACTCTTTATCTTATGCCTTCACTGAGAATAGCCTAAACTGGTTTATGAAATTTCAAAAACATCTGCATGGACTGGGGCTAGATATAACATAGGAAAAGCTGTTCTCAGAACCAGATGCCTTTCTGCCATATGCAGCAGGGATGCTGCTCTCTTTGTATGTAATAGCCAACTTATTCAAGCACTGACCAGAAGATTTGTTTTTTTAGTCATTGACTCTTGTCAAGAGATATTAAAAATTTTATTCCCAAAACCAATGTCCTAGACCCACTAGTTGCTTATTTCAGGAAGGAGTGAACCATGATACAGTGCTCCTCTACATTTGAAGCTTGGCTGCTATGCAGAAAAGATTTTGGGATTCACTGGGCTGCAAAAAAACAAGTTGTGGAGAGAGCACACCTGCACATCTACATTTACTTTGGAGTGGGGAAATGCATGACCCAGGAAAGTTGATATATCTTTTTGACTTTTTATCAGTTAGGCAAATGCTCTCACCACAAACATACATGAAATGGGAAACTAATACCAATTTTACTGTTTCAATTTTGGGTTTTGTTATTTTTGGTTTTTGCTTTCTGGGTTTTTTTTAATTTGTTTGTTTTGTTTTTTTCCTTTTTTCTTTTTCATGGTCTCCATGCTTTTTACATGTAGGTCAAACTTTTTGATGTATATTCACTGCAGTCTTAAAAGAATTCCTTAGGCTGATCATTTGTATTTCAACCTAGGCAGTGTAAGAGATATTTTCGATGCCTGGAACTCTGTGGTTACAAATTGCTGTGCTAATGGCATTATGGCAACGCCAGTCTTACTAGATATGACCTTTAGTTTTCTTATGAACCACAATTGCAAGATGATGGACTAGGAAAGCTAAGTCTGCCATATAATTCAAGAAGCAATTTTACATGTCCAAAGAATTTGCACTGTCCACAAAACAGAAAAATGTCCAATGCACTCACTACAAAGTCAAGTGAGGACACCACTTCAACTTAAATACAACACCAGAGTTTTGAAATATGCTTGTGCATTTTGAATTTGAATAATATTCTCCTTGCTGAGAAGTTTTAGCTTCAGTCGTAGTCACTAAAATATGTCTGCATGAAACTTGAAATTGTCACTACGCAGATAGAATTAAAGATTCATTTAGTAAAAAGGAATAAAACAGGGAGGAGAAACCTTTTTTGTACTATTGAAATAGTTACATTTATACTGCTATATTTAACATACATATATGTATCACTTATATGCACATATATTATGCATGTTGAATGTGTAATATGTATATATTGTTATATAAATATAATATATAAAAGTATTTAACATTTACCCATATGTATCTGTATTAAATATATATATTTGAAATATTCAGTGAAAACCCTAATGTCAGCCAAAAAAAAGGCTGGTTAAGCTGGAAAAAGTGCTTGTTTTATGAAAAAGTAAAATTGCAATTCACAGCATTTTATGTAATGCTATACAAATTACCAAATACCAGAGACTGCATTTCTGGACCTGAATAGTACTAAAAGTTGCAACTAAGGGCAAATATAAAGACACTTGTTTATAATGCAAAGGCTTAGTCAGTACTATAAGCAATATGGCAATCTGCATACCAGAAGACATAATGCTTTGTTATGTGTTTTCACTTTACATATCAATTCCTACACACATGAACAAAGCCAACAACAAACCCATTAATTTCAACCATTATATATAAAAAAAGAGAAAATACAGAAAATATACTGATAAATTGAATGGGGATCAATGCATACTGACATATTTATACAACCATATGTCTACCTTATTTACTGGGTGGTAGCCATATCTCATAAAGACATCAAAAAAGCATTTAAAAATGTACTAGAGATGGTGGGGAAGGGAGGAGAGGAGAGGAGAGGAGAGGAGAGGAGAGGAGAGGAGAGGAGAGGAGGGGAGGGGAGAGGAGAGGAGAATGAATTCAACTCCAAGACTGGACCACTAAGGCATATGCCCATTCCTCGCTTTTCAGAAGACTTGCAAATACATGCAGAAAAACATACATAAACACATATATGTTCACTAGTTGTTTAAAAACCAGCAATACTTCATGAAAAAAGTGCCAGATTCAGTGTTGAAAAAGTTAGGAAACAGGTACAGCAGCTGCTTTGGAAAGCTTAAGGCACTGCTGAACTGGACAGAGGGGACCTGAGCAGCATCCCCCTGCCTGCTTGTGCCTGCTCCTTCCGACAGGCAGAGTCCTCTGGGAGGGGATAAGGAAGAAAGCTTGATAATTGGGTAAGTCCTATCATTTGGATAGCAAGAGGATGTCCTGATGTGATGTAAAGCACAACTGAACATCTCATACCTGCCAGCCAGCTGACCCTGAAGTCACTGGAACTCTGCTATGAACATGAAGGGCGTAATACTGGTCAAATACTCTGAAATACGGCCCAAGGAAAATACCAAAAATTACTGGAAACCTGATTTCACAATGATTCATTTGTGTTTGAAAATATGGAGAATATAAACTTCCTGCTCCCAAGTATCAGTGAGGATTTTTTTACACGAAAACACTGCTGGGATGAGCAGCACAGAAAATCCTATAAAGAAGCAAGGTTAAACAACATGCAGCAAATATGACTCAGGAGGACCCAGGGTGAACATCTGATTATAACTATATAAAATGAGACTCACACAGAGTGAAGTATAGAGTATAAAACGTATAATTTGAGCAAATAATTAATATTGTATTAAAGCATTTTTGGAAAAGGTATGTTACTTTTGGCATATCTAAACTCCTGAGATAGAGGTCTTGGAATCTTAATAATATTGTCCCAAAGTAGCTTTTATGGATGATAATACAACACAATGGCATAAAAGACCATGGGACTCCAAACAATCTTAATAATGTATTATAGATACTTCCTCATGCTTACAGACTTGTCTAAAGAACTACAACTCTTCTGGTGCCATATAAATATTTAATTATGATAACGTAGAATATACTGATATTATATTTCAACTGGGTATTTCACAACCTTCTTTCAAAATGGACTTGCTTTAGTTACATGCCAGCTCTGTTAGATTCACTGAATGTGTGTTTTCATGAGAGTAAGCAATCAGTACTCAGCTTCATTAAGTTTATATGTTTATACTTTCCACACTAGAGGAAAACATTACATTATGGGCAGAATTTAAATAATTGCTTAAAAATTAAGAAAATGCTTCAGTGCCTCTCTGATGAACAACAAATTTAAATATTTGCAGAAATGGATTCATGCACTGAACTGATCAACAATCTTCCCTTTTTTTTCTAAAAACAAACCTCAGAAAATGCCATAATATAATTTTTTCACTTCAAATAAAAACACCCCCCCAAAAATAAAAATCGCATTTTTTATATATGACATTTCAAAACTAAGCTACACAGAGAGTTATGTAAACAGTCGACAATATGCCGAATAATGACATCCAAGTTATTTTCTCAAGTGAAACATCAGCTTCGTGCATTTCTTAGAAAATTATTGGAATATTTTGAGCTTTTTAGACCTATCTTTTGCCAATAAACAAGCTATTTAAAAAAAGATTTGTTTGTGTGCACATGCTATTCTTTCTGAAGGCAATGAGTATTTCTGAAACCAAACAGTTTTAAAACAGAAATGAAAAGTACCCTGTAAACCACTTTAACAAAATGCATGAGTATTTATTATGGTAGCTAAAAAATTAAAATGTATAAGACACAACTCCGGAAAATGCATAAGGTGATACCCATATTTCAGGCTTTTAAGTTCAGAACAAACATTGACCAAATACTAAGATAATAAAGGATGCATGAAAAGTACTTATATTGCTAATCATATAGTGATCCCCTGAAATATGTGCAAATTAATATAAGATAGAGAGAACTATTGAGTAAGACTCCCCAAAAATTCAAAACTAACAAAAAAGTTCTACTTGTGTCTTATATGCTAGTCCTTCTTATTGTAATTTTTATCTCTTAAATTGATTTTATTTATATAAGAACAAAATCTATCTAAATTTGTTTTGATAGACCCAAACCAAGTGATTCTAACTGGTATGATTCTAAAGTTGCTTAATTATTTTTTTTTACATTGACACAGTGCAGTAATTCCACACTCTTCTGCATATTTAAAAGCCTTTTACAAATTATAAAGAGTCTACTGCGAAATTATGGGCACTAATAATGTTTGAATAAGTCAATTTAGAAAATTGCTACTAGCTGTTTATTTGGAATATACTGGTGTGTCCCAGTAAGGAACATTCCACCATTGTCTTAATGGTGACCTATGCTGTGCTCACACAAATGGCTTACTGGATGTAAAATATAAATCCACATTTTCTTATGAAAATTTGCAATGACGGCTGAGCTTGAATTTTTTTGTATTGTGATTGCAAAGTAAAAATCAGTACTTAAAACCCCCCATCAAACCATACCCAAGCATTTTGTGTATGATACCTTTTTTTTCCCCTTATAGGTAGCATGGTGACTGCCTGGCATGGTATGTTTGTTATATTTAGGTTTGTTTACCACAATCTCCTTCCTCTTTTGAACTTTTTACCTCCAAACTGAAGTGCTGTCTTGATGACCAGAAGGGAAAAGATATCTTTCCGTGGAGAGATCACTGTGTTTATTGAGCATTTGCAACTTAAACCTAAGTTTAAGGTGGGAACAAACAAGTCTATTTGCACTATGGTGTTCAGCACCAGATAAACGCTGAAAATGGTTTGCAATATGTCACTATATATATATGTGTATGTATATCATTATATGTTACCTTGGATACAAGGCTTGCTCTGTAGGCAGCTAACTGCTTCAGATATTCCTTCTTGGCAGCTTCAGTTTTCTTTTTGTATACCTAAAAACAAAGAGTGTCACATTGGTAAATTAATCTGGTTTTGTTTTTATATATCACCGGTGTGTCTCATGCATCTTCATAATGTCTTTCTAAGTAAACAGCCTTTCCTTCTCATAATGCTTAAAGAGTGAAATAATAAACATCAGATACTTTAAAGAAAATATTGTTTCAATGCTGAAACACCCTTTAACTACCCAGCGTATTGAAAAAACAATATCCCTCGTAGCATCTCAGGTTTAATTGTTCAAAGTGAAGTGTGGGGCGTACTTTCAGATGGAACCTCTAGGGATGGGGGAAGGCAGGCGTGGGCCTTTCCACTGGCTTCAACTTGTGGGACCAGTTAAAACACCCTGGGGAAGATGAGAATGTGCAGAAAGATGTTTGAGCTAAATGAAGGAAGAAATGACAGCACCACAGAGATGAGCCAAGAGGCTTTCTCTCTTCCCTGGGTAAACTGTTGGGGGCAGTCAAAGAAGCTTCATGGAGCTGCTAAGGATAATAAATGTTAGTCATTATCCCAGTCTTGATCCCATATCGGTCTCATTAACTTCTCAGGAGCATGTATCTATTTCTGTACATTTCTCTCAACTCACCAAATTATTTTAAATATGGCATGTGCACAATCTTATAATAGATTAAAGACCTTGGAGAATCCCTTCAGTTTTGCCCAGATTTCAAGATCAAAGATTATTTGCAGGGTTAGGCAAGACCTCATAGCACCACAGTAACACGATGTTAGAAATGCATATGTAGGTATTTAGGGTTGAAAGTTCTTAGGAGAAGAACCAGCGTCTGACCCATGGAGCCTAGCTAATGCCTTGCTGTTAGCCATGTCAGTGACAGATTCAGGAACAAGTCAGCATTTCTCTTTGCAAATGTTGTCATGAGTTTCTCATGACTTTATGGGTTTTTTTTCCCTGAAAGGGTAGATTTAGGAGTCAAGCATGCATCTTGAAGTCATGTGACTAAGTAGGACTGACTCCTTTGTTGAAAGCAAAAGCCTAAAAAAACATCTAAGGGTTTAAAAGTGAGGTAGACAAAAAAAGGGAAAGAAAAATTACTTTTTTTATTGCTGTTATATGTCACAATTTTTAAGTCATATGCCCGAGTTTAATTCATGTGTGGATAGGCATTTGGGATTAATAATATCACACAAAATGAAACTGCAGCTTTGTGTCTCTGCTGTCCACTTCTCAAGCCAAATGCACAACCTAAGCATTATGGAAAGGCTCCATAACAGTAAAGACTATCCACCTTCCCCCTCCCATTCCACACTATCTAGTCACCTGGGCTATTGATTCAAAGCTAAAAGACAGGCAAAGCTATTTTGGAGGACAATTTTGGAGTGTTGCCTTGAATTCCACAGCTAAAACACACATGAACACCTTCTCCCCAGAAAGATAAATTTTATGAAACTTTAAAGTGCTCTCTTTTGATCTTCCAATGGCTCCAGTAAAACCAGGAGTCCTGTAATGGAGAGGACTTGGCAGCACAGTGTGTGTACACAGAGAACAATATAATGCAGACTACAAAGTGAGAGTGGTAGTGTCAGGCTGGAAAAATCCAGTACAACACCATTTTTATAAAGAATGTGTTCATGAAACAATTTTTTGTTTCACTGAGGCTTTGCTTTCAGACACAGAACAAAACTCAGATATGGGCTGGCAAAACTCAGAGACTCTCTGAAAGGATTAAAGATTTTGCTTCCCAGGGAAGCAAAAGATCATAATGGAAACAGAGAAGTCTTAGGCTTCTAAAATTGTAAATATAAAGACAAAGAGGGAAAAAGATTGGTTTTAACTGTGCAAATGTATCTTTGCACCCTTGTAATTTCTCCAGATTAAGATAAATATATAGTGTTTGCTGATCTCCTATTGTTCTGGGGAAAAAAAAAAGGTAGCAATTTGCTTTAAAGTTGCAATTGCGTGTGATTATTAGGAGAATTACTTTTTGTTTTGAAAATGTATAAAAAAATTAGTCAACAGTTTGTTCCTAGCTGCTAAAAGGAATTCAGCTTGACCTACAGAACAAAGACTGTTATACTGCTTTTTATACTGTGATGCCTTTGCAACATTCTGATAGCCAACATGAAAAACAGAGCTGAACAAAGAATTTTACACAGAACAGTGTTCTTCAAAAGATCATGTATCTACTGGTTCCACATTGAGTTTTATTTTACATTACACAAATGCAGAAAATAGACACTCCTGCTGTGCTTTTAGTCACAGCATAATTGAAAGAGTCCTCTGGGACCTGACTTTTCCTGCAAATAGTCATATTGCACAAGGTTACCTCAGTAATATGAAGCTAACAACAATTCTGTAAATCTCCACCTAAAACATCAGTATTTCTATGGAACATCACTGCACAGTTGTTATTTAATTATTTCCTACCTATGTATCTACCATGTTCACTGTCCTGCCCTCTTGACTCTTTTGGTGATTGAATAACAGTCACATGAACACATCTTGCCTGGCAATACAAATTGTAATGATGTAACAGAAGGCCATTATAGTAAAAAAGTCCTTATGGAGTGGTGAAAATTTTCAGATGACCCCAGTCCACTTTGGCGTTTTGCACTGGCAAGTATCGTCCCTGCACGCTGACTTGTCTGGAGGGTGATCAGCTCACCCCACTCGGTCCCTGTTAAGGGCATTGGCATGTCCTCTGAGGACACCAGCTTGGGCTCTCACTGTCTATATTGTCCTTTTGAAGGTTCCCCCTGTTTAGGTCAGCATACAAGTAGGCTGATGATCCTCGTGATGGTTTTGGAAATTCTGATTGGTCCTGGCTGACACTAAAAATTAGGCTAAATTCTGCCTGCCTGGGGAGTAACAACATGGTAACATGAGTAGCAACAAAGTCTGGGTGTCAATATTTTTTGCTGAAGCCAAATGAATTTAGCCCTGGCAGTGAGTGGATACCAGTTCACTGACTTCATTCTAGACTGGACTTGTACTGGGGGCTTATGAAGGCAGGGCAAGTAGGGAGCGTCTTCAGCATTTCTAGCAGCACCTCAAACAGGTATGAGCAAGTCAGCTGCTCCTCCCAACCTCCTTTTTATTTGGTGCAGCTGTGAGAATTTTTAGCCCTTGGGCTTAAATAGTTTAGTGTTTTAGTAAGGGTAACAGAATTGCATCCTTGCAGCACTTTGGGGGAGGAAAAAGGGTTGTATCATCATTCAAGTGTGCTCTAGAAAATGGCAGAAGATCTTTTGAGTTTCACACTTAAGACGGTGCCGAATTATGAAACACATAATATCCAACAATACATTTAATGCTTTTCCTGTATCAAGAAGTAGGGTTCTGTTCTTTTGCTTATCTATAGTGTATAGTGGGAATATTTAATTTTGGTTTTAGCATCTCAGAAATCTCTTATAAGGTCATTTTCCTGTCTTTCACCAACCAAGCAACAATTATTAAATAAGTAACTTGATAGGAACATATAGTTATGGAATTAAGTAATTTTTATCTTGCTTTAATTCAATTAAAATGATAATTGAATGTCAACTGATTGTCACTCAGGCAATAAAGGCCCATTCTGATTCAGCAGCAGATTTGTTTCCATACACAATATTTTATTTTTTGTATTGTTTCAGTTGTAGAAATTGAATATTGGCAGAAAACCCCCATCATTTCTGTTTATGCAGGGTGGGTCAGTTTAATTTATTCTTATTCTCTTCAGCATGCTATAGAAACTCCAAAACACCAAGACTACATTGATTTGTCTCTAAGTGGAACTTGATGGCATTATTTTCCTACTGTGCTTCACAAATGCAAATGGAGACAGCCTAATACACAAGTCCTTATCTAATTGCACTTCCAAGATAGCTTCAAGTTTCCTTACTCTGTTTAGCAAAGTATGCAGAAATATAGATGATACTTTCCAAAAGGAGCAAGTATGAAACTCACTTTGTGCATATCAGTATATAAGACAGAATTTGAATTAGGCCACCATGGAAAAAACCACGGTGGACTCTCATAGCCTGATACCAAAGTTTCACTTGGAAAAACAGAGGTGGTGAGTTATAGGACAACCACTCACAAATACTAGATTTGCCACATTAAAAACACAGTAGAATATCTGTACTTCTGTTTTATAATACCAGCTTCTGCATGATTTGCTTTATGTATTTTAACTGCTGTTTATTTCTTGTCTTTTTGGATCATAAATTCCTTGTGGCAGCCTTTGTGTCTCCTGTGATGTTCTGTCTGTTCTATAATATGAAACTTATCACATATATGTAGCTGAAATATACCTGTAATGTCTTAAGCCAAGATTTTGTTCTTGCTAGCCATCTTTTCCCAATAAACTTCCTCTCAACTTGCTTGTGGAGGATTATCAATATATCACAACATGCTAGGCAGCAGGATTACTACCCTGTCCCACATGGTTTGTGCCCTTATTTCTTTAGGGGAACAGATCTCCCTTCCCCCAGTCATCACAAGCCCCAAAACAGGGACTCAAATGTCTGCAACAATGTCCCCAGTTTTGAGTACAAGGTGCTAATGGAAGATTACTGCTTGTGACTGCAGTCCCTTTTGATGATGAGATGATACTAGAGACTTGGACACAAGGAACTAGAATGACTGATGGCTTTAGGAGAAAAAGAGACTTCAGAATTTGTGCCTGTAAAGTGTGCAAAAGCTGTATGTCTCCTAGTGACAAAGCACATTACAAAGAACCATGCTACTTCCCTAGCTTTGCCTAAATAGATGGTATGTGGATGACAAAGAAGGGGAAGTTTTCCCTTTATCTTGTGAATATCTCCTTAAAGCTGACATTTGCAAGCAAGTTATATTTGTCTTTTTAAAATTATGTACAAGTGCCCACATTTGTTTTGGTGGAAGTGTTCCAGAACGCCCTCCCCCCCAAAAAAAAGTATATGCGAAAATAGTAAATCAAAAAGCAGCCTGACCGATTTTGTCTTCTTGGTCTCTGCAGTGTTATAACCCATGGGAGTGTCACTTTCACAGGCTACAGTTACAGGAATGTCATCTGATAAAATACAGTAGGCTGCAATCCAGAATTAAATTCCGCATTCAGACTGTCGTTCCTGGCCCTAAATACCGAGGCTCATAGAGAAAGCTTGTATTTTTTCCAAGTGGGAGACATATCTCTAGTTTTAATCTTCTGATTTTGCAGCAAAGGCACCTAGAGCTGCACACACTCATCTAAAATAGGGAGAAAGATATTCCCACAGCAGTCAGAAAAAAAATCCTCAGAATTGCTTAATGGATGCTGAAATATGTTACCATTTGATTCTTAATCTAGGTACATACAGTAACAGAAAGAGGCCCAGGGCAAGCTATATGGCTCAGCAGTCTCTTTGACTGTAGAGCATGAAAAAGATACTGATGACATATTAGCAGCTTAGGGGAAAGAATTCAGTCTTTCTGGCATGTAGGGGAAAGATCACAGGCCAAATCCAGCTCTAGCACAAACAGTGAGACTCAATGGAGATCACTGAAAATTGCAGCCATTTGTGCCAGTCCTAAATCTGACCTTATAGTCTTGATGCTTGCAGCTATGTGAGCAGGACTGTACACTTTATCAGGGGCATGTTGAATGAAAGTTAGGTACAAAAGAAGTGACATTAAACATATGATTTATGTGGTGATTGTTTCCACTTGCTGGTATTCTTTTTTTTAAAAAAAACCCCGAAGATGTGAGCCTAAATTGAGGCATAGTAATTGTGCCTAGATCCAGTTTTGTATGTAAATGACTTAGAGCCATGCTCCTATCAAGTTCGAATGGGGAAGAAGAATAAATAGAAAATTATGGCTATTATTTATGTACATTGCTATGGCAATATTTGGAACCCAGGGTCCTTTTGGCCCAGTTGCTTCCAAGTACAACAAGGTGAAAACGAGTTAAAGTCAACATTTCATGACTTGGTGGCCTTGTGCAATATTTCCCTAGGAGTTGTCTCTGTTGTGTGCTGCAAATGGGTATGAGAAATCCACCCTTGGCATGCAGTGCCTGTTGCTGCCTTTGACTCCAGTGCTCCCAGGAGGATGCAGGAGGACCAAGCTGCTCAGTGGGCTGGGCAGGAGGCAGCAGATGATAGCCTGCATTAGCTGAGTAAGATGTGGCAACTCTGTGGTGACCTAGGTGACTCCTATGGTGACATTAATTTCATATTTTTCTGCAACAGAGGGTAAGGTCTCCCATCCCAAGTGTACAGCACAGTTCTGCTCAGCTCAGCTCTGGGGAGCAGTGGGAGGTGTCAGGTGCCAGAGGTCCTGCAGCAAAACTGCATTGCAAAGAGGGTCCTGACACTGCTTTCCTCTGGTTGGTGGAAGTTAAGGAGTTCAAGGGCTAGCCCTGCAGAAGCCTGGGCAATAGAATAATCTGAAGGTATAAATTTACATATGTGAGCATATTTACACAGACATGAGTTATATCTGTGCTTAAGGTGTGCCTGTTCTTGGCCCATTTGTGTTCCAGTTCATCAAGCCCAGACGCTTTCAGAAAAAGGGAGAAGGAGAATACACCAGGAAGAGGTGTTATTTTAAACTCTCAGCATGCTCATCTAGAGCTTCAAAGGTTAGAGATGCAATTTCAATGCAGAAATTTGTGAAGAAAAACAGCACATCTCCCAAACACACCTAAGACGCAACACTGGTAAAAGCAACTTTGCTGGTGCAGGTAGCTGGGAGAGGAGATGCAAGGTTGATGTCTGTTGTTCCTATTCCTGCATCCATTTTGCTTATAATTCACTTTGGCCATGTGCACACACAGATATGCATTCTCCTCCTATTCTCTTTTATAAAAATAAAACAAAGCTAAACCTTGTGTGGTTGTTTATCTAGTAAACTGAAGGTACATTCTCATCATCTTACAGAGTGTGTTAGCTAATCCTTGGAGATTGTTTCATTAGCATGGAGAAAATTTTTATAAAAGGTAATTTTAAAGGGAGATAAACAAATGTCCATGTGAGTATATGAGCATATATGAGTGAACAAACTGCAAATTTATGTTTAAAAAATGCTACACACTACCGTGACCTAGTGGTCTCTATACCTTCTGGAGCTATTTCAGCAGTCAGTCTCCTGAACTGCCTGACATTCTGTCACCAGGCACCCTACATGCATGGCAATGAAATGGGAATATGATGGCTCTTCCACCCATGGGATGAATGACCTCATTTGTCATGTCAAGTGATGGGACAGCATTTCATCCAGGGAAGGTGAAGGAGCTAGGTTAGGTGTGCCCAGAGGCCAGGTGGTGCCAAGACCTGTTGAAACACTGATCTTGGATCCACTTTCATCTGACTTGTGGTGTCTCACATCATAAGAGAAGCTGGGGGATGTGAAGTGTTGGCCAGCATTATTTTAAAGCCCCTCCTGATACACCTGATTCATCCCAGAAAGGGATAATGGGCTGCTATGCCTATGACCACTATCCTGTGGTCAAAAGAGAAACTTATAAAACATGCTTTGTTACTTTTCATGCCCAAATCAGTCTGGGTTATTTTTGGTGACCAAAATAGAAACTCCTGAAAGCTTGTGAGCTATAGTGAAAATGGTAACAGCATCACAAACACTGACACTAATGTATTGCTAACATGCAATCCAAGTTCCATCAGATGTTAAAGAATAAACTGCAGCTTTTATCTAGTGGGTCTTTGAGCACCAATGAGGAGTAAATGATTAGATTTTGTGAGCTCTGAGGATTTGTCAGCTGCCTCATATGTATAATTCTGGCTCTTCATATTCCTGCTGCTTCTAATTTAGCAGGACAGGCTCATAATTGAAGCAAATTAACTATTTACACTTGCCACTTCTACCAGGGGAAGAGGACACATCAGCAGGAAAGAATGAGTGGGAAATTAAATTCTTCCCACTTGTGTCAGATCTGCCCTTATATAAACACATTAGCAGTAATTTCATGAGGCGTCAACCATAGGAATAAATACTGAGGGATAAAATAATGAGGTGTTGCTATTGAGCTGAACTGTTGCAGCTAATCTTACTGTGTATGAATTATGCAGCCTGAAAGATAGCATCTGTTACAGCACTCTGACAGTTGTTTTACCTGCTTCTTCTGATTGTTAAGTTTTGAGTGCCCTGTGTGAATCTTCTTCCAGCTGTAGGGCCAGGGCAACATTTAAGTAAACACACAGAAACACACATACACAAGTACGCACCCTAAGCTGTTCATAGGAGGCCAAACTAATTCCTGTTAGAATTCCAGTTAAGTCACTGAAGTTACATCAGAGATTAATTTTGTTGAATGTTGAATAGATGTTCAATTCCATTTTTAGAATAACAGAACATTTATTAAGGTCTTTGGCTGAAGTTTTAAAGTTACACTAATGTAAACAAGAACATTTTGTTTGCAATTTGCCACATCTATTACAGCTTTACTAAGACTCCAATTAGAAACGTAAGGTTCATTTAGTACATGCACGTCTGGTACTGATTTAAAATTACTTTCCTTTTTCATCTAAGGACAGAAAAGGACCTAAATAGCCCTTTTACCCAGTTTAGACCAGTGTTCTGTCTGAAAGCCAGACTCGACTATTTAGCACTCTGAACCCTCTTTCCTTGGGGCTGTTTATCTCCCCTTTGCAGTAAAAATGTGTGCAAAGGGCAAAGATGTACATAAATAAGCTATAAAAATGGAATGTACAGAAATATAGTACTGACTAAGGAGAAAAAAGAGTGTTTATGATCATGAGAGAGGAACTGGAAAAGTCACTGAAAAAAATATCCCTGTGCTATGGCTACAGCATTGAGAATGTACCTCAACATATTACTGCTACAGCTGCTTTCCATTCACAAATTTAATAATGTAAACAGTTTTAGAAAACTTTTACAGTGAAAAATGAAGGAAAGTGCACAGTCCTGGCTTCTTATCTTGTGTAATTATTGTATTCAATTCAGAATTTGAGAAGAAACCATGACAAAGCCCACCATGACCACTAAAGTCCCTTTAATTTCTAGACTTCTCTGCATAGATAGGTTTAGACAAACAAAACACAGGCACACACCAGCATGGTTTGCAAATGTCCCTTTTACAAACAGAAATTAATGGGAACAGTTACAGCATAAGACCCAAAAATGCAAATATCTTCATATGGTAAAACGAGAGGGAAGCACACTGTTATCTGCTTTAATCTAATAAATTGCAACATTCTCATGGTAAGAGTATCAGAGTGCAATCCACTTTAAGTATAACACTCCCCTAACTTCAGTAGGGCACCCACCATCAACTAGTTCATAATAACATTTCCTTTTTTTGTCATTCAAATTCTATTTTCTCAAACAACACTTTCCTAATTCTTCACAGTTTAAAAAACATACATGGTTATTGCACAAAGTGTTTCAAGCTACAGTCTAATATGTCAAGTTATCACAATTTTGTTGCAAAGAGTTGGCCATACATATACTGCCCTTAGGTGGTTACTCTACTGAGTTTCTATACCTTTATTTATTCTGTGGTCAATCTTCAGGAATAAACAAGAATTCTATGCATTTCAGAAAAAAATGGCTCAGATCATAGCAACAAAAAAGATTTCAGTTTAATATGAAAACATGAGGCTATTCTCTCTCAATAGCTGCATTATGCTATACTTTCTGATTCATTTATATTTACTATTTAAACAGTAAAAGGAGTTCCAATTTGGGAAACATAATTTGGAAACACAGTTCTATTTAAATTCCAGAATAAGCATTAGCTTCCAAAACATAAAAGCCAGAAGCTTTATGATAACTGAATCCTTTTCAGCAAGTATAATTCATCAAGAAAGTAGTCCTCTAATGATGTTATTGTTTCTTTATTTAACTATTTTTGAATTTCTGAAGCTCCTTCAATGCCAAATACCAAATGCTACATTAATCATTTGTATTTTTAGAGTCCAATTTTCCTACCAGAGACATAGGTTTCATAACAGTTTCTAATGCTCTGGATCTGAAAAATTAGCCCTTTAAAATACAGACTATCTAGTCAGTTAAGATGTCTTGTAATCATTACTCTGTACATTAGATCCCTAATGGAATAAAAAATGAGTTTAAATTTACTCTAGAAAAAAGTATTGCCAATTTTTTTTTTTAGGGGACTAGCTTTTATTATTTTTGTACTGTGCTAAATTGGAAGGTCTTTGGCCTGGAGTTCTAAAAATGTGCTTAATAGATGATAACAAGTAGGCAAACAAAGAGCGACAAAGATATACCAACCCAAACTCTAGGGAAAATTGGCTTAAAAAAATAGTTGAAGCCATGTTTTTTTTCATGGAATGTGTCATGTGGATTCCATAACACATCATTCTGCTGTGTTTCAACTTAAATTAAGAACAGAGATAGGGAAAATAAATTTGGTTCTGCTGTTTCAGGATAAGACTTATTCAATTATTGTTTTCCACTATGAATAGGAAATGGAAATTCAGGATTTTATGCACTTTTCTTAAACAGAATTCTGTGGAAACATCAACATTCTGGAGGTAGTACTCATATGACAAGCTCAAAGGAAATGTGCATTTTACAGTCTTTTAGGTTTATCTGTATTATATGATCTTGGACCATTATTCACGAAGTCAGGTTTTCTGAGTTGTAAGCAGAATAAGTACTATGGAAGGAGAAACCACAGCACTGCAACAGCCACAAATTAAGGGTCCGGATAAATAAATAATTTTTTGGTTGGTGCCATCACTAGAGAAATATATGTCAGCTAGAGACACAGGCACTGTAAGTCCAAGTCTTGGCCTTTCCCCATTTCAGGGAAAAAAACATTGTATGACCAGATTTCAAGAACAGGGAATGATTTTAGACAACAATTTTTCTATGGAGTAGAAAACATTTTAAGCCAGATAGCATAGTCTATAGTTTCTCAGCTTTGGTCAGAGGTCCTGGCCAAGCACAGCAGGGCAGCAGGCTTCATCTTGCATCTTTGGGCAGTCTGCTGAGCAGTGGTTACTCTTGGTGTGGCTCAGAGCACTGTCCCTCCTACAAGCTGGAAGGTATGTGGAAAAAAGAGGAATGGCATTAAAACTTCTGCACTTTTTCTGGGTCAAAAATGAGCCAACATCTTCACGATCCCAAAAAGTAGCATTCAGCTATGGAACTGTTGAACTAGGAAGATCTAAACACTCTGTCAGATCTAGAACACTGGCCTTTGCTGATCATTAAAAAATGGAGAAGAAAGCAACAACACAAGAAAATAACTAATGTGCCAGGCCAAATGACTTCTCTGATCCCTGTGGTCAGAAAGTTACCTTTCCTCAAGCCAAACATTACAAATAGTGGACTTATTCAATGGTGAATATTAGATAGCATAAGCCTGTTTTGGTGGTTTTTTTAGGTTTTGGTTTTTTAGGGGGGGTTTTGGTTTTGTTTGTTTTGTTTTGTTGTTGTTGGGATTTTTTTTTTTTTAGTTCATCAATGAGTGCCAAATCTTGATTCTTATTACACTATTACACTGGTATCTTTAACAGGGATCTAGATGTACCTACACCATTCGGTTATTAACAACGTAACCCTTTCTTTTCAAGCCCAAATAATTTCACACACCCAAAAATGATAAAAAGATTCTCCTTTAACTCTTGGTCTTATTAGCTGTAATTTTGTAGTAATGTGTGAATGAATGAGATTAAGTTTAGTACCAGCACACTTGCACTCCCTGTGTTGATATCGACCCCCACACCGGCCTCCTGCAGCCAATATAACTCTCACTCAGCGTATCCCTTCTTTCCCTATCTGTTTCCTTCTTAAAGCTCCCATTTCTTTGTCAATCCAATCCATTCTATTGACATTTAGTAAAAATACAGTCCATAACTACGAAGAGCAATGGTATGCCATAGTGAGGATGAATGGTGTTTGCCAAATGTCAGCACATGAACACAATGAGCTTCCAGAGTTTCCCACTTTTACATAGCATTGGACTGACTTGAAAGGATTTCTGCAAAGGTGCAGGTCCAGCTCTGCCGACCTCGTTGTAGGCTCTTCTATGGACCATAGACCTAACTATGGGCTGTGATTTCCACGTACGCTAGAGGATACACCAGAACACTGTTCATTTGCCAGTGTCTACCCTAGATCTCTTTGGGTCAACACATAACTGACTTCTTTGGGAGCAAAGGTAAGCTCAGCTTCCCTCCTGGCATCATGGGATCATGGGGCAGGGAAACATCTGCAACTGGGAGCTCAGATATATGTCAGTTCCCACTGCACAGGCCTAAGCTTTGGCAGCAAGATCCTCTTACTCCACGGCGTCAATACACAGGACAATGCCATCATAAAATCCTAGGACCACTACTTTTGGCAAAAACTATCCTAAATATAATCCCAAGACTTGTGTCACACCCCAAAACTAAGAAAACTTATTTACTGTTTTCATAAAGAAAAAATGAAACTATACTCCCCTTATCTCAGTCTCTTTAAATCATATTCCTAAGACGTCACATATTCAAGTTTCATCCTGGCAAACAAAAGAAGCTGCCTACAGTGCTTAGATGACCCTGATAACACTTCCCTGAAACAAAGCCTCTGAGCTATAGCACATATTGTACCTGTTTTTGTTCTTCTCCTAAGCCGTCCCACATTGAAGCTACAATTTTAGAGACTTCACCGAAAGTAGCATTGGGGTTTTGGCCCTTGATGGCTGCTTGAGTGTCTCGAAAGAACAATGCATAGGCAGACACAGGTTTCTGTGGCTCGTTTGGGTCCTTCTTCTTCTTCTTTTTGGGAGCTTTGGGTTTCTTTCCCATATCTGAAGCAGGTCTCTTCTCACCACCATTGACCTGTAACATAAAATTAGAAAAGTATTATAAAAAAAAGCCAATTTAATTCAGTCCATCCACTGTTACAGCCTCTGTGATACAAAAATATTGGATTTTGCATGCAAAAATGGAATTTTTGTTGCCATCTTTGATAATCCAAATGTTGACACTCTCTGCCTTTGTCTTATGCATAAAATTCACTATAAGTATTTTCAATTATGCAATTTTTCCCCCTTAAAGTACTTGACATTTTGCTTTCATATAATTGCTAGAATCCCTTTTATAGTTCATCTGGCCATTTTTTTACCTTTTGTAAGTTTTATTGCTAATGGCTTTAACTTGTATATAATTCGAAAACTCAAATGAAATTGGTTTCTTTATAGCCTGACTACCAGTTCAAGAACACTAGCCACCTGCAGACAGCAGGAACATTGTCATTTCTACCTTTTGCTTATTCTCACCCTTTCCCAGAGTGAGCCCAGACTACTGTTCAAATCAATTTCCTCTACAGCTGGTAGTACAACTTCCAGGGACTTTGAAGAGAATCTGACTGTGAATTAAACAATTAAAGTTACAGACATTTCCCTACACACCTTCATATTAAAGTCTGAAGAAACAAAGCTTTACCAGTATAGACAGTTTAGAGCCCGTTGAAGGATCAATTCTGATCTGTGTGGATGTAGCTGCATAGTTTTTTCATCTGTTCATGTAAAAGCAAACAATTTTGGGAAACAAGTGAAAGAGAAATGTTGTGTGGAGGAAAGTTCATGTGCATTATTTACGTACCACCTGAAAAAAACTGCACATGTGCATTTGTGCAAATTCCAAAGTACCCTAATTTCCTAGTGAAGCTGGTGAAGGGTCTAGAGCACAGGGTTTGTGAGGAGCAGCCAAGGGAACTGGGGTTCTTTACTCTGGAGAAAAGGAGGTGCAGGGGAGATCTTATCACTCCCTATGAATGCCTGAAAGGAGGTTGTATCAAGATGGGTGTTGGGGTCTTGACAAGACAGAGAATGAGAAGAACGAAAAGAAATGGCCTCCAGTTGCACTTGGGGAAGTATAGTTGGATATTGGGAAAAATTTCTTTATCAAAAAGGTTGTCGATCCTGGAACAGGCTGCCCAGGGAAGCAATGGAGTCACTGTCCCTGGCAGCATTTAAAAGATGCACAGATGTGGCACCTGGGGACATGGCTTAGTGGTGGACTTGGAAACGTGAGGTTAAGGGATAGACTCAATGATGGGTGACTTATAAGCACATAAAGGGACATTGACCTGATTCTTCAACAGATTGGAACTCCATAGCAAAGCAGATTCTCTTGATATGATCACTTAATTTACTATACCTGTAGCAATGATATGTGATCTTACAAGTGGTTTCAAAGGCTTTTTACTTTTGTAGGCATGACCAAAGTAGTGTGCATCATAAGCGTTTTGAACTATGAGAAGATCAAGAGCATAAAAGGTATCCTCTAGGCTAAGGATCTACCAGGCATGACTTCTTTCACTTCCTTGTATTATTATTTTTTAATAATGCATATCAAGTGGTACAGAAGAATAGAGGTGTTCAAATCAGTGCAACTGCGTGAGTAAAATGGCTGGAAATCCTCATTCTGGGAAAAAAAGCTTTTTTATTTTTCTATATGCATCACTGTGTGGCGTCCAACAGAACCCAGGTGACTACCTGGATCTCTGTGGATTACTAAAAACAGCAACAAAGTGATGATCACAATTTGAAAATGAAATTGATAGTTTCCTGGGCATTAAGTTGCAATAGACACATCTTTAATACAAAGTTAATGGACATGCAGTCTATTGGCAGCAGGAAAAACAGAAGCAGTATGCTACCTGTTATTAAGTTATCCAACTTTTAGTCTGTTGCTATTATTTCATTCTACAGGGTACAGAAAAGTACCAGTTAAAGGATAATTAACTAGAGCTCTTTAGTTAATTTGACATCAGTTTAAACTCTTCAGAAGTCCTGTGCAAACTCATGAGCAAGAAGACTGAAAAATAATTTGTTTTATGGTTAGAATTTTACCTCTGATTTGTTAAAGTTTTCCTCTTTTCAAAGTATTTTTGAACCAAGGAGATTTTAAGGCTCTCTGTATGTTAGGATATCACATTACTTCAACTACCCTTAAACTAGGTGATATACTACAGAAACTTGTGTAAGATGCCTTCTGGTAAGCTGTTCTGCAAACATCTCTAAAACCTTATTCTCCAGCCTTAATGATCAACACACTTCAAAAACCCACCGTTAAAACCAGAGTATTCACAGGGGAAATTCTGTTTGTCTTATATGAAAACAATGAAATAAAAAGAATACAAGAATTCTGGTACTAATAACCTTGCAAATGGCTGGGATGATGGCCTACCTTATGCTCCCATCAGTCTATCAGCTTCATAGACTCCACTTCTAACCACCAAAGCAGAGACAGATGGAAAATAAAATAAAAACCATATATATTCTGCTAGGCATAGACTTGTGCCTCAAAATCCCTGGAGGTGTAGTTAGCTCATGGTAATCCACCTCCTGTCATGGCTTATTGCTTAATTATGGTGATGTATTTAACTTATTTATCACAAGAAAGCAATAATCTTTCACTTTAAAAAAGTGTACATTAACCATGTTGCACATATAATAGATCACAAGAATATCTAGTGTAGGATTTAAAACTATCAAGTAAGGCACATCGTTGATATCTAAATGTCCCTTGAGAACTTGGAAAATGTCTATAAGCATATTTAAAATAAACTGCAATAGTACCAAAGCCTTTAATGGAGCTAGGAGAGCTTTTTTATGCACACTATCTTGCAGTAATCGCTGTAGTTTAAAATAGATTTTAATCAAGCACCATCTGCATAATAGGCTGAACAGACAACATAGAATTCTACTTATAACTCCTATCATATAAAGTAAATATTGTAAAACCTCTTCCACATAAAGAGAATATGCTGCAGCAGTTCTTTAGTAATTGTGTTTCTGTTATTTAATTCTTGCTACTTGCAGTCCTTTCACTATCTTCCCTCTAAAATACATTATTTGAATTCCTCTCATAAGTGATATGCAAATGAGCATGGAAGACAACCCTGTTATCCATCTACGAAGAAATACTTATTTACAAACCAGTAATGTTTCCAGCAGCTCACAATTATGCTTGGCAATAACTAAGTACATGTTTAATGATCCAACAGTATGAATTATGGCAAGAATTACATAAATGTAATATTCCAATGTTGAGGTGTTCAGAATAAAGCATGTGCTAAGTAGCTGCTTTGTTTAGAATGTTTTTAGAGTTACTTACAGCTATTGATTTTTAAGTTCTCCCCTTTTATTTCTTCTAACCATAGCCCCACATGATTTAGAAAAATTAAGAAGACTTAGTGATGTACACCTTCTGCAGAGATGATATCCTTAGTCAGAGGCTACATTTCACATTTCCATGGACCTAGCAGCTTTCTGACTGTATATCTAGCCTTAAATTTATGCTACTGTTGTCACTGATCTTATGGTCAAGCACCCTCAGCTGTCCTGCTTTTAGAGCAACATCAAGTAGGGAAACTGAACATAGCTCCTTTCCATTTTTTTTTTTTTGTGAAACAGAATATAAGACAGCTGAAGTCTGAACAGCCTATATGAAAGAGTCTTTATGAGAATTAGTATTGCCAAAAAGTATTTAGCAGCTGCTGCCATTAGTTCTGTGTATGTTGGATAAGGCTTTGAATATTTATCAGAGAATGAACGTCCAAGAATCTCAGCACATGAACAATTATATTACATTAGCTGAAATGGTCATTTTTTTAATGCATGAAAATCAGCGTTTCATAGGGATACAACTAGATTTTAGTCTAATGGTATATAATGTACGTATTTGTTTATACTTTCCATCATCCTCTTTCTAGAAGTTCATGTAAACATGAATAGAACATTGAGATTTCTGTATATTTTTTCTCTAGATAGAAATACGTATAGTTGTTAGGGAGCTCTCTTCCAAACATACTATCAAAAAGCCAGTGGCTAGGCTTTCTGCTGGTATAAACTAAAGAAGGACATCTGACACAGAGGTGATTTTCCATTTGAAAATGTATTTTGTCTTTTTGATCAATGTTGGTATATAGGCAAACATCTTCTCCTGCTGGTTAAATAAGGAGAACGTCACCATTATTATTAACAATATGGTGAATTCAGAGGGAGTTGTTTTTCAGGCAGCCCTCATGGCAGGAACATCCTACTGACTCCATGAAGTGAGCTCCACCAGTTCCTACAGGACTGGAGCATGTACATCTCTACTGAAGGACTGACTAATGAGCTCTGACCCTCATCTATTAAGTAATACCACACATCTACAGGTTAGTTTATAAATCAAAGAGAAACCACCAAATTTAGCAAAGTTATATTCAGGTAAAAGATAGAGGTTTTCACAAGAGGCAGAACAGCTGGTTTCTCTCTCCCTATCCCCACCCAGTGCCTTCTTTCACTTGGAAGAGGATTTCTGGAGCGAGAACATTCACAGGCCCCTCCAAAGCAAGTCTGAAAAAATGTAATACTGTTGTATCTGGGGAGAAAAATCTCCAGAGAAAACTGATTTATTTTGCGTATTCATATCCATTCACTTCCAGGAAGAGCAACGTGACAAAGATACAGAGTGGAGAGTTTTAAATAACGAACTACAACAATGTGCTAACTCCTTAGGCTGATCATTCAAACCCTCTTGCCTTTTACAGAAGGAACTGCAGCAGAACCATTGCATTGGATCAGGTATGCCAGCCCACTGCCTGTCTGCAATGATGGTCAGCCTCAGGTGTTTTCAGGAAGACATAAAAAATCCCACAGAAGACATGCAGGACATTATCTGCTCCCCATCAAGCTGCTTGTTTAAACCATACTAATCAGAGAAGAATTTAAACCCTCCGTTATTATTAACCAAATTTAATATCCTTTAAAAGTTTTCTCTTAGCAGAGAAATTATAATTATGGAATTTTAAGGCAATGTATCTACTTCACCATCCCGAATTTAATTTTGTGTTGCACATTGTGCCTTTTGTCTTCTTTCTCTGCTTAGACTGATCATGAGAGAATTTTAAAGAGAGTTTTCCAAAATAGCATGCCTTGTTAAAAAGTTGAACATTATACAAACTTTCACAAAGAACGTACCAAGTTTTCCTTAGTCTATAGCGTTTTGTACTTCTCTATTGAAAACAACAGATAACTACTGCTTGCATGAAACCACACTCCTACACTTTTGCTAGTACAAAGTGGAACAGTGAAAAAGTACACGAAAAATATGGGTGAAATAACTGAAATATTTGAGAGAAGCAGAAAGGAAATCTTAATAACTTGAGTGGATGTTTTCTCCAGAAGTTCAGAGCATCTTGCACACTCCCACCAATATATGTAAAAATATTAACAAGCATCAGGAGTAGCAAATAAATTATTCTGAAAAAATAAAGGCTGCCTGGAATTATTTTTACATAGTTATATTCTAAAGTTTCCTTCAGTAAGGAAGTGCTCATTTAAAATGTATGAATTATTCAGTAATTTTTAAAACATAAGGTTTGTGAAATGAGGGAAATGTCCTGAAACAAAACTTTTGAATCAGAATTTATTCAAAATGCAGTAAAACATATGTCTCCAATTACATGATTATTTTATAGCTTGAGGCATGAAAAACAATATAATTTGAAAACAAATCAGACTTACATTTCTTGACTGGATTATACCTCCTCAGTGACTCACAATATGTTTTCTTCACATTCCTTGGGAGTCTCAAACTTTTCCCCACAAGACATGGCTGTAGTACACTACATGACACACACTATACTGCTGGAGTGCTCTGACTGGACTGCTGTTTTGTAGTGACCATAAAATAGAGCTAAAATGGTTCTCAATTTCAATATACTCTGTTCCTGGTTTAAGGGAAGACTTTGTGCCAAGTCCCAATCTTTCTGTGTCTCAGCTTTTCTGTCTGCAAAATTAAGATAATAGACTTGTGTATTTTTGGGAGGTTTTCAGGCTTTCGGGAGATTTTTCCATGCAAAACCTGCTATATAGATTGACATTTATCCTCTGAAGAAATTTATTATGTAAATTACTCTTATCACTTTATGCCTGTACTGACACGAAAATGAACCTTAAACATGTCATGATGAAGTGTCAGCACCTCTCAAAGTATAAATGCATAATGGGTCTTGCAGGTTTTCCAGGTAAGGCTTTTACAGTTCATAGGATCTTTCTGTTCTGGTTGCTATGATGTTTTGTTTACTCATCCTGTGACCAAATAGCAAAGACTAGCACATTGCACAGACTTTTCATACTTTTTATAGCAGTAACTTGATCTTTAACTGGGAACAAACATCCCTACTATGCAAGTGAGAAAACTCAACCCTTTTATTAAAGTCCTAAAGAAATTACTATCCCTTGAGTGTTTAACAGGATTCCAATTTGCTCTCATTAAGAGGAATTATGTAATTTACTCTAGCTGCCTGAAGAATTGTCTGGATATTTATAAGTATTGTATTCATAACCCTTTATTCACTTCAGTCAACCACCAATAATATATAAAGTATCACCTTAATAGCTGTGGCCATATGATTCATTTAGTAGGTCCTAAAAATATCCACCATTTACATAGTAATCCTAGCATCTAAGCCTACCTTAGAGCTATCTTCTCCTTCATCTTCATGGACTGAACTGGATGGTGAAGGAGTTGCAGATTTGCTTCCAGGTGGAGAGGGCGAGTTGTGAGGAACACTGTTTCCACCCATATTCAAACCAAGCTGTGCACTGAGCTGGGACTGGTTAATAGTAGTCAGCTGCCCATGCTGCATCATTCCTGGCTGCCTAATATCTGCAGGTTGAACCCTTGGCCTCATGGTTGCCATCTGAGGATGGGAACTATACTGGGCTCCTTCTGTATTCCGTAAATCTTGCATCTACAAGAGGAAAAAAACTGCATTAAGCATATCACTAATAAAGTGTTCTGTTCTTTTAGACCTCAGTTGGCCTGATCAGCTATGTAAGGCTTAAAGGAAATGGCAAGTACTTAAATAAACATGTAAATACTGGAAATAAACAGAGTAAGGATATGATTGACATTTGCATAACACTGACTGTTATAAACTATTCAGGCTCTACCCTCAGCTCTTGGGAACAGCAAAAAAGCAATGAAAGCTTGTTTTTTTTAATAGAGGGAACAAAAGGGCACTGCTTTCTGTAACTGCACACAGAGTATTTGCGAAATGCTAACATATAGGGACAGGTTTGCACTCTGAAGTTCAGACCTAGATCAGAACATGAACATCCTCACAATTCAAGACAATTTCCAGATCCTGCTTTTTTGAACATAGGATTTTTGTGTTTGTAAGTTGTAAATTTGGGAGCTGCAGAGTTTGGATATCTAATATTATGTCCAAATCTATTTTGTCTGGTGCTGCCCAATGAGATACTGGACTTGTCAGGATCCAGACCACTGACAAGAAGGATGCATTGATAGACTGATTAAAGGATTTCTGAGTTGATTTACTGCTAAGACATATCTGAATGGAAAGTTCAGAAATCGCAGGATTGACAAATGCATCCATTGTGCTATGTGGGTCACTGCTTCTTAGCATTAACGAGACATACTATCTTAATGCAAGCAACAAATTCAGTCTCTCCAAGGATAAGAATTAAAAGCACTGGAGGATGAAACTCCTTTCTTGTCCAGAGGTCAAATGCACCATACACACAGACTTCAGCAGATTGCTTGTAGCATCTTTTCAGTATACTCATACAGAAACTCAAGAAATAGTAAAGAGTATCAGAGAGAAGCTCAGATGTAAGCTAAGGTGTTCTGTGCATGATTTCACGTTGAAGTGTCAATTCAGAGCTCACATGAAATAGATATAGCTGTCTTTCTGTGCATCAGACAAATAGGCTGTATATATGAAGTGGAACTGACAGGAGCTACGACTGCATAAGTTTCATTATGATGAGGACATGTTCAATATATTAACATATTCACATTTATTCTACTGACAGTATTTGTTAGACATGTTATGTGAATTATCTAAAGATCACCCAGATTTTATTTTTCTTTAAACCTTTTAGAAGTCATGACTTCTATAACCTATCTTTCGCTCCTACCCACACTCCTATGCATCTCAGCAACCTGTAAGATATCTTTCAACTAGTAACACACAGAAAAAAAGATAAAACTGTAACTTCGCCTTTTCTCTTATTATTGATAGTGTAAAAATGTATCAATTTTAGGGTGATTTTTAATGAGCTTAGGGATTGATTTTTTGTAAAGGTGACTGCTTGGCAGTAAATCAAACTAATAATATCATTAGTAATGGCATACTTACCACTTTACCTGTACTTGTGTTCCTGAAAAGCATTTGAAATGGCTTCTGACAATGTGACATCACAATAGGTATTTATGATGTTTTAGAAATTAATACTTTTTGCTAAAAAAGAGTTATCGACATAAACATGTTTTTTGAGTTCATTTAATGACTACTAAAGCACCAGAGGAAAGCAGTGGAGACAGCACAGTGGATGAAATCAATTGAAGGCTGAAATTTGAATCCTGGTAGACATTTATATTTTTAAATTACTACTGATTTCTTGGTCCCTTCCCTCCAGTATCAGCGCCCTCCTTGTCAAGCATATTAGCCTTGAAAGCGATCATTGTCTCTGCCTCTAGCAGACAGCCTGTACCAAAACAGTTGTGCCCATGAAGCTGTAACTCCTGCTTGGCTGTTTTGCTCCGGATCCAGCTGCTGAGCTGGGCAGCAGCTGGGGACGCGGAGTGGGAGTGTGGGCTCTCTGGGTCCTCTTGGCCAGCTTGAGGAAAGGAGGCAGGGGATGGAAAGCCACACAGTCCCTTACCTGCTGGGCACACGGAGGCAAAACCCTCCCCAAAGCCCTCCCCTCACCCTGTCCACAGTGCTCATGCTTCAGTGTGGGTGTGTGCCTTCCCCAAGGACCTCCCACCCTGCAGGGGTCGAGCCCACACTGCCCGGCTTGCAAATGCCTTCAGTTTTCATGGGCAGGACTGCATGGTGCTGAATAAATCCCACCATGAAAGGCTGCAAAAGCATAACTGCTTTTTAATAGGAATATGCATCCTAGTGATTTTATGACTCTAGGAAGGAAACAAACACCATCTGATACTCCTAAGTCTTATTTTAAATGACCTTGCAAATTATCTACTTTTTCTCAAGTAAAATACAATACAATTGTTTTAACTGATGCACAGGAAGTTCCATGTGAACATGAAGAAGAATTTCTTTACTGTGCACAGTGACAACACTGGAACAGATTGCCCAGAGAGGCTGTGGAGTCTCCCTCACTGGAGATATTCAAGAACTGTCTGGACACAATCCTGTGCAATGTGCTCTAGAATGACCCCAGGCTGGACTAGATGACCCCTGTGGCCCCTTCCAACCTTACCCATTTTGTGATTTTGCTTTATTCAAAAAGACTTTATTAAAAACTCATAATATGAGATTCAAATATTATGATATAGATAATATCAGATAAAGAACATTCTGTGTCTGTTGTCTTTAAGCAACACATATTTTTAAAGTCTTTGATACAATTTTAGGCCCATCACTGAATACAGACTGTGTTTCCATACAATACAACATCAACCGAACAGTACTGAATGCATCCCCATAACAAACACACATCTGTCTGTCTGTCTATCTATCTATCTTTGCAAGAGAGCCCTTCAGGAGGGAAATTCTGAGGACTGCAAATGAGGTGGTGCAGTAGGAAGAAACACAGTATTTTCCTTTTGACATGAATTCAGTTTGTCTTCTGAATTTTTAAATCAGATGAACACCAGGGACCTTCACAAAACCAGGTGTAAACAGCAAGTTCATTTAACAGTACATGTGCTCTTTTAGATGTTAAGCCAGAATCCTCTTCCCCCCATGGGAGGTGCTTGCAGACAACATGGTAGTGTAAGTTCATTGCACAGAGCTGTGGATCCCTCAGGATCCACAGATGTGATCCACATCTGCAGATTAGGCTTCTAGCTCACTTCTTTACCATGCATTGCAGAGGCTGGCTTCTCCCATCTTGCCCTTTCCTAGTGAAAAAGTGGGATTATCTAAGAAAATGGAAAAAGGAAACTGCTTATTCCTTGAGTAAAAACAGGCAGCTAACCACATAAATGTGAAAAGCTGTGAGGCTATACCATGGAGAACATGTGATGAACCTTCAGGTTCCTGAAGGATCAGCAAACAAAAAACTGCCCCATCCACTCTGCTGGGTTCAAGAACAGACTCAGCCATGAAAACCACACACTTGGGTCATTGCTGAGATGTGATGTTTTGCCCCTGTTTCAGATGCTGCAACAACCTCTCTCTGCAGGAACAGTGACACTAATCAGACACACTCTGTCAACATTTCATGCAAAGCAGGACAAATTTCTTCTAAACTACTTCAAAATAGGAAGCTTCCTATTCCTTGTTTCTCCAGATGGAGTTTTACAAAACCCACCTATGTGTAGCTGTGCTGGAGCCATATTGAGCATACAGGGGCAGTATTGCAAACACACTCTTGACAAATGCAAAGCTAAATACAAATCCTGATGGATGGCAGAATGCCAAATGGAAGAACAAAGTTAAAGAGTTTTGAGTGTTAAAGAGGATAAGGACAGTCTTAAACTGATATATTCAATGGTCTCTATGATGAGGTAATAATGATAATATCTAGCATTTTAATGTCATTCTCCATCTGTCAGTTAAAGGATGTTTCACAACTTGTATTATATTCAGCTTTAGAACATGACTGGTTTTATTTTGGTTTTACTAAAGGGGAAGCTATGATAACGTTTCTTTGCATGGCTTTTTTTTTCTGTTTGCATTTTGCTTATAAGCAGAAACTGAGCATTCACCCATGGAAGTGTATGACTGCAAGTAAAAGACATAGCACAAGTCACTAATTCTAAGGTGTGTACCAAAACCCCTTACTGACATGTGGGTAGTGCAAAGCCAGAACATGGTTGTCTGTCTGAAAATGAGCTCCTACTGCCCTGCTCAAAGCTCCTGAAGTACTAAGAATAAAGCTAAAGTACTTTAAACATCAGACCATCGTTCAGCCCAACATCTTAAACTAAAAACAAAGTAAAACATGGAGTGCAGAATACAGCGATATCACTCCTCTACAGAAACATCTTACTGCAGGACAATGTGAGTACAGTGTCCTAATCACAGAATCACAGAAAATAGTGCTAGAAGGGACCTTAAAAGGTTATTTAGTCCAACACTATCTCACAGCAGGATTAGCTATACCTAAATCATTTCTGACAGATGTTTGTCTAACCTCTTCATAACCTCCCTAGGCAATTCTTGTGCTTAACTATCCTTACAGTGGAAAGGGCTTTTTTCCATAATGTCTCACCTAAATCTCCTTTGTTGTAATTTAAACCTACTGCTTTTTCCTCTGCTCCCAGTGGACATGAGGAATGTTTTTCTCCTTTTCTTTGCAGAAAATATGTACACACTGGGAGGCTACTATGATTTTCCTTTCAGGTTTGTTGTTGTAGTTGGGAGTTTTTTTATTATTTTTTGTTTAAACTAAACCTGAAGATTGAAAGACTTTGTTCGTATGCTGTGTTTTCTACACCTCTAATCATTCTTCCTGCTGTCCTCTGGACTATGTCCAATAACCTTCATCTTTCTTGAAATACTGTCCTCCAAAGTCCACAAAACATTCTTATCTGACACAGTATTCAGACAGAATCCTTCATCTCTCAGAGGAAACAGCACATAGCAATACAAAACCTCAAAACTGAATTATCTGGCTTTTTGATACAAGCTAGTTAACCCACGAAAGATATAGAAAGAGCCAAATTGCCAGACTCTTAACTAATGTCCCGAAGGTGGCTTTAGGAAGCAAAAATTTTTTTCTGAGAAGGATTAGACAGGTAGTTTCAAATGGAATATGCTGTTAGCAAAATAATTCACGTCTTTTTTTTGTTATAATTAATAACCATAAGGCAACCTCTCTGAAAAGCCACAGAAGTTCCAATTGTCCCTCCCTATTTAAATTCATTTATAAAAAATGCTATAATTAAGTGAAAGAAGAGACACAGGCTGTCCTAAGAGATTGAAGTTAACACAACAGGTCTAAGGACGTGCATGTAACACTAGGGATTACACACTGAAGATGAAAACGTTAAAACATAAGGAGAAATACACAGGGCTTACTCACTGAAGCAAGTGGAGATCACTTATCTCACTACCCCAAGCAAATTTATATGAAGGCACAGCAGAAATTATTTCTATTACTGCCATCAGGTCTTGCAATGATTTTTGCTTAGTTTTCTACTAGCTGAATGCCCTCGTGATCATTTCTGATGGACACTGCAGATGTGGCTGATAGGTCTTCGCTTCCTGTCTAAGTGGTCAAGGTATAGAGAGTCAGAGAGTAAAAATTTTTCAAACTAAAAGAAGCTACAGTTAAATCAATTAATTAAAGAAAAAAAATGGAGAAAATCCCAGGGGATCTTAAGCGTTATCTAGGAAGATAACCATAGTGTGCTTCTTTCTTCACTGCCATGACCCAACAGAGTTACCATGCAGGCATCACAGATATTCTTTGGTAGGCAGAAGGAGTTTCTGTTAATATGAATATTCTCATTTATATTCCCAGGAAACTTGTGCTACTACCTCTGGCATACTAAATCTGAATCTTTGTCTGTTCCCAAATAATGCTACATTAAAATGCCCTCATTGTGCCAACATCCTGAAAAGCCATGTAATTCACTGAGAAATTTTAATGCTTTTATTTTAGGTGTTTTAATTTTCTTCTACCATAAGCGAGTGCACATCTGCAGGATGTTTTCCAGTGACACAGAGATGTTCATTAAAAAAGAGAAAAAAAGTGAATTCCCATATAATTACTTGACTCTGTAAGTGAAGGTTTCAAAAGAGAAGAAAAGATAACATTAAGTTGCCAGACAGGTTTGTGAGAGCTGGCACACTGAGAAGGAGTTGTGTTTGGAAAACGATACCCACCATTTATGATCAAAACAATTAATAAACCGCAAAACCTCATAACTGTTTTTATGTTACAAAATGGAAGCAATATTCATCATACATATATGGAACAAACTCTCCAGGGAACTAGTCACAGGACCATATCTGACAGAGTTTAAGAAGCATTTGGACAATGCTCTCAGACACACTGTATGACTCTTGGGAATGGTCCTGTGCAGGGCCAGGTGTTGGACTTTGATGATCCTTGTGGGTCCCTTCCAACTCAGGATACTCTGTATAATCAAAGCTAAGCTTAAAAGAGTGCCTAAAAAGCAGAAATGTCCATTTAAGAACTCAGTTCTTACCGCTGAACAAGCAGTAGTGCCTTGTGATTGTTCATTGCGTACTGTTGGTTAGGATCCTGGATTAATAGCCAGTGAACCAAAAGCAAACCAAGCAGTTTCATTTCTTGTTTTCCATCATGGTGATGCTATTTCAAGAGACAACTTAAAACTTGAGATAACTGGAATATCTGCATTTATACAACAGAGAAAAACAAGTGACACCAATATTTAGAGGTCTGAAATCTGACAGGAAGTTTGGGTTTAGCAATTACAGTGGCTAGAACTGGTAAGAGGTAAGTATGTCCTGTCACGAATGAAAACTGACCAAACCCAAAGATTCACATACTATTAGAACTTTGTTTCTATAAAGTGGAAATTATATTTTCAAGCAAGTCTTGCTTTAGCACAAATATAAGCAGAGTGATAAACAAAGATTTGTTATGAGAGCTAAGGTTACTGTAAAATGACCACAGAGAACCATTCAAAACACATCAAAAGGAATTACTCAAGGCACCACCTAACAGAGGAAGGGGATGTGTATTTTCATCATCTCATTTTTATAATTCTCTTCTGTATCAGCTCACTATATAATGAAAGACTAAGTTTTAAAGTATGTGGGTATTTGGGGAATACTCTAGTGCTGTACACAAGTGTATTTTATATACTATGCCCACTGCATAAAATGCAAGGACCACTCAAAATATCAGTCTTAAAATTAAATAGCAGAAACCTCACATTAAAATAATAACCCCTCCACCCCCCATTAAAATCTACTACTCTAATCTTTTCAAAATCATTCTGTTAAAAATTAAGCACTTCACATTGTTTTGTATAGCACTGGTTCTGTAAGTGATCTTAAGGCCCTTTAAAGCAATTATATACTCAAAATTTGACTGCAAAATTTTATAGCATGATCATATAATGACAAAAAGGCAGCAATACAGAGTTTCCATATTTCTTGGTACACAGTTAATTTGGGGACTATTAACATTCCTTTCTACTTTATGTTTTAATATCCTTTGAGTCACACAGGGCCAAGGTCTCAAAACTAATCATAAAAAACTACCGACTGCTATTCAGTCTAATATAATAACCCTTTATTTAAAACAACCTCCAATAAATTTCATTATAAGAAGTTATTAAAAGGGTTAAAAACCTATTAAATGTCAAAGAATTTGCCTGACTCAAAGTTCTAATAAAGAAACAGAATAAGCTTTCTTTCTGAATTATTTAAATCTTTACTGACTGTGCACTGAACCATGAAATTAGAAAAGTGTTATTAGAAGTGTTCTCTGGTTTTTATAAAAGTTGTAGCATAGAATATATCAAACCACAGTCTTTAACTAGACTAGTTAAAGAAATAGGTTTTTAATCCTGAATACATGGTTTTCACTGATATAAAGGGTCATAATTAAAAGTCTGGCCTGGGAGCTGAAGATAATAAAATTATTATTACAGGAGCATACATGTTCATTTGGTATATTCTGGATGCATGTTTCCATTTTAATTTGGACAAATATCTTCAATTTCGTTTGATCTTGCAAAGTCCACTAATTTGGACCCTCTCAGCAAACAATTAAGCTTTTAATAGTGACTCATTTTAAAGAATTAATGGTGAATAATTTGTGTTATCTTTTTCTCTTTTTTAAAGTGTCTAATGCTTAACAGCAGGTATAGGTTGACAGCAGACAAATGGAACCTTGGAAGTACAAGGTGACTACTCTAGCACACATCTCCTGATAACAGTATTATCCAGTTATTATTGGTTTTTATTTTGCAAATAACAACAGAATCATTTTCTGTTTCAGCACTTATTTGCATAGGGAAAACAATCATGCATTTCACATTTATTTTAGTGATGCTAGAGGACTCCTGAGTAAGAAGAATATTCACAGGTTCACTCAAACACACCTGAATCAATAGCCTTTCATCAAAAGAAATGAAGTCAGAAAGATGCTTGAGAGAGACAATATTGACTCCCCTTTAATACAATAAAAATAGAGGCATCCAGAGGACATGAAATGATTAAGTCTAGGAATACAAACTAGATCTTTGGAAATACTGTTAACAGTGAGAAGCTATGCTTGCTGTAGGGCACGAGGAAAAAGGGGATGTGGGCAGCTACTGTTGCCTTTGCAATGCTTTGCTCCTGTGACTGACTGACAACAACAGAGCAGCCAGCCTGAGATTGCTGTAACCTTCGTTGGCTTCTGCTCCATTGTATTCCATTGTATTCTATTCTCTTCAGTGGTGGGTTTTTCTTTTCTTTTTTTTGTTTGTTTGTTTTTTGGTTTTTGTGGGGTTTTGTTGTTTTTTTTTTTTCTTTTTCTATGATGTTCAGCACAAGAGTATCAAGCTATTTTCCTGCAGTGAGTTGGGCAATGTGACTATTATCTGTAACATGTTGTTTGGCACACCTGCTTTCACACAGAAAGGCACCCTGACCACACCACCCATCCCTCCCTACTACCTAGTAAAGGAATTTCTGTTGGACTCACTTCTAGTAACAAAACAATCTGGAGAGTTTTTCTTGAATCAGTGTCATCCTTCAGTTGATGATTTGCAAATTTTCTAACGGATATGCCAAGAGAAGGTCTGGCCACAGAGGAGTAGAGAGTGCTCAGCACAGTGCAGGCCAAGGAAAGTAGTGCACAGTTGTGTATCTCCCAGTGATGTCAGTGCATCTGCCTCCGAATTTCATCTTGCACATTTTAAATAATTTATATGGTAGTGCTGATATTTAGAAGACTGGTGGACTTTGCATTTAAATAAATAAATTTCTAATGAGATATTCATATTCATCACATTACATATTTCAAAACATTGCACAGCATTTAGAGTTTAATTTGAAATAAACTGGAAATATTAGAATTAGACTGAGATGTTTACATAAAGGTATTTAAGAATGTTTATGCTTAGTAAAGAATAGCATATGACTTGACTGCAGTATTTATTATGTTAAGACTGACTCCATGTGAATGCTTTGAGTATGCCAATGTTTTATTCTTCAGGAAGCACAGATGCAGTCATTTGGTAACTGGAGAGGTGTGAAAGTCTTTGAGGAAGATACTGAGGCCTTGAATGACCAAGTAACCCTTTGAATTCTAGTACATTCAGGCTCTTATATTGTTTTAATGAGCTTAGTTTCTGTAAAGGATGGCTGCTCAGGCAGAGGCTACTAGACCTACACTCAGTAATGACAGATACAACTGGGAAAAATACTGGAAGGTGAAAGAGAAGATGTAAGAGCTCTAACTACAAATCATTCTTGGTGACTCCATACTGAAAATCACGTTTTGTCATGTCTCCTCAGTTCTTGCCTCCCCTTGAAAGAACTCAACCCTAGATGCTGCATTATTTCCATTCAAAGCATCAAATTCTGAAGGTTTATGGTGAATCAAGGTCTGCCTTTTTCACTCTGTACAACATTTGAAGTTGAAGAACAAAGAATGGTCAGTTCTTTCTAGCTGGCAAGTTTGGGAAAAAAACCCCATAAGAAATATTCCACATAAAGCAAAAAAGGTTTTCAAAAGTGCCTCACCTGAAATACACATCTAGCTAATCTGTGTCCTTCTGTGCCTTTTGTGATTCCTCTTTATCTTGATAACTGCCTACCCCAAGGAAGGTTCTGCTGCTCATTGTGTTTAATATCTTATCTTAAAAACCATGTTCCTCAGGTTCAGTAACAGGAGATTTGCCTAAGTGCAGGGAGTGTCCATGGGGGAAAAGTAAAAAAATTCCTTCTCTCATGCTAAACCAGCTGTGACACCTGAAAAGTTGGTGCAATATTGGGGTATCGTTTGTCTCCTACAGGGAAACTCTGTAAGATCTCAAGTGTATGTCATCTTTGTTCCAAGAAAGGCCAATTCTCTCTCAAAGCACATCAGATAGAACCGTATGCTACTTCACTGAAAAAGGTTTTTGCAAGGGAAGAGGGATTGTCTTTCCAGTGTTCACTTGTGTCCTAGTTCAGCAGGAGGGACCAGTTATCACTATGTGGGGGTGATCAAAGTTATGTATTCTACCCTCTATTCATTCCCCAAGAACAATGGACCATTTGCAGTAGCTGCCCAGGAAGTCGTTAGCACCTTCACACCCAGCCTGAGGGGGTGTGGCTGCTAATGGGCCATCAACAGTTCAACAATACCCCATGACTCACAGAGTTAATCACCCATTGTGTGAGTCCCCGCCCTNCTGCTGTCCGTGGATATAATCGCATTTCCCTTTTTGGGGAGTAGCCAAGAGGACCTTTTAGACTGTTTTGCCTTGTCATCTGGGAGTGGAGGGATTTGTTGCAGACTGTTGTTGTATATATATATATATGTGTTGTGGTTAAGAACTGTCATCTTTTCCTTTATATATATTTTTCCTAATTAAAGTTCTGTTTTCTAAATTTAAAGGAGGGGGATTATTTCTTGGCTAACATAGATATCTTAGTTCTCCCTCGAACTAAGACAACTTTTTTAGGCACTAGACATAAAAAAGGTCAGAAGGACCTCAAATGAAAATCTCTGTCACCCAGAAGGCAAAAAAGGACTAAAACCCGTGTCTGCTATGTGCTCTATTGATCTCACCACTCCCATCATTAGGTTTATGATAATTCCTGCTGTTTTGCACAAATATTTAATGGACCTTGTTTCCATTACAATGTGATATGAAGTTGGATCTTTGAAACAGGTCACACAGGCAGATATAGTCTGCAATTTTCTATATTCTTCCTCTTGGGCACTGTGAAGTGGTACATTCTTGAGTTTATCTCCCTGAGCCATAGGGTCCTATCTAGGGTTGTGGTTTACAAATGGCACTGTGACTGTAATGAAATATCCTACAGAATTAATCATAAGCAAAGTCTGAATGTAAGTTTAGGCATAGTTGGACTAGGGAGACTCAGCTGGCTCAGTGTCCTGAAGGGCTGTTGATAAATTCCACCTCTGTTTAAGCGAACTATTTTGTCAGCCTTTTCAGTCTTGGGTAGCAACAGTGGGGCTTATGGTAGCTCTTCCATTTCCATAAACAGCAGTTGTATTAAACCAAATGGACCTTCCTGTAGCTCGCTGCCACCCATCATTCACCTGAAAACCAAAGTCACTTGAGTTTTGTTTGTGCATTTTGTGAATTTCTGAATTAAATTGATTTTCTTTGAGAAATAAGATCATATTTTTCTGGCTGATACCAGTAGTCCTCAAAAAACCCCACACCATATCCTACATGACTCTACTTTTCAGTGAATACAAAATCTTAACAAAAAAAAAGTAATTTAGACTAATAAAAATTATTTGGATGGTTTAAATTGCATTAGTGAAAGAATCTTTTACCAAATCTTTCTGCTGCTATGTTGCAGCCCTGTAAATTCTCAGTATGAGTGATAGAACTAATGGAAGTTGAAACAAAAGGTCTGCAAAATGTTTAATTCAGAAAAGATTGGTTTTCATACATATGATCTTGTTATCAAGCCACAAACTTACTGATATTTGTATCTTTATTGTCACAATTTTCCCTGAAATATAAACCTAATGCCATTGTCAAATATTGTGGGTTTCTTAAATGTTAGACACATGTGTTACTGCTAGGCAAGACACTTTTTGTAAGCTATGAAAAATATGCTTGGCTCTCAGGGAAAAAGCAATTTAATGATATGCTAATAAGTCCATCATTCTTCTGTATTGTATTATTTACAATTTTGTCTCTAAAACCTATTTAACATCTCCAGTATAATTATCCATCTGCAGCTTGCCAAGACCAATATTATAATTCTGAAACAGGAAAAATCTCAATTATTTTATTTTTAACTATGTAGAAGATGATGAGATATCCAGCAGACTGAAAGATTAAAATTAGTAAGTTTATTTTGCTTAATATCCATTATCTTGGCATGTGACTGAAGATAATCCTGGGAATCTCCTTTTTAATTTAAGATTACATCTTTATTTTCCTGGTTTGATATTTCTAAATGTGGATATCTTCCTTAACAAAGCCTGGTCAACTTATTAAATAATTTAAAAGGAAAAAAGCGAAGCCCATAACTTCTTGAAAATGAATACTCTGGGCAATCACAACCTCTTATTTCTTTTTAAACTCATTGACGGAGAAAACTCCCTTTTTTCCTTAATCTTACAAACTTGTACTTTCAACATTGCCGAGCAGCAGCCAATAGCAGAGAAAGCAATGTTTTATGGCTACATATACAATGATTTAACACTGAATGCCACAGAAGCATACTGGAGTCTTTGGTAAGAATGTGTTGTGATATAATGCTTGTTTTGCATATCCTAACACAGACCGTAGCAAAACTCAAAGAACATCACCTATTTTGTATGAAATCCACCACAACACAGAAACATTTCATAGTGAAATTTAGGAAGGAACCAATTGCTATCTGCAAAGGAGAAAATAGTGAATAAAGAAATTTACAGAACATGAGCTCAGGACATTAAAAGAAAGGAACCCTGAAATACAAGAACTTTCAAGTTTTGGAAGTGATGTCTTCTTGGTGAAGAAAGAGATGGATCCATAGGTAACGTAGCAGATTAATGAGATCCTGCAAACTGGGTTTTAAAGGGAATTCTTCAAGCCAGAGAAGGCTGCAACCACTGTAGATTCAGAGTGGTGATGTCGAGCGAGAAGACAACCTTTCAAAGAAGTGGCCCTGGTATTTTCTCACCAAAGCCTCGTAAACTCATCAAAGTGTTGAAATGCTTTAATCTGCATGAGTAGTTACATGATTTTAAAGAAAATCTGAAATTCTCTACAATGATTACACCTTCTCTTTCTTCTTGGATGAGAGTCTACTCATATTAATATCTGGACTATCTAACGTACACTTATCTGCAATGAAACATGATGATAAAGAATAATATTCATACAGAACAGAAGAAAACTGCTTACATTTCCCAGGTTCGTGAGCATAGCACAGTTGTTCTGAAATACCCAAACTCTTCTGCTGCCCATAATCAGCTTTGTTGACAGACAGAGGCCTGGTTCTAATTTTCTATATATTAACAAGTCTAACCCAGATTCATATAATTGGATAAAATGAACCCAAATCTAAGATGGGATCTACATATACTTTTACACTGCCAGAAGGTAACCCTGGAAGATATCCTGCCCAGGCAAGTACTCAGGTGCTACGGAAGAGAGCAGTTAACCTTTAGAAAGATTAGAATTCGCATAATCTCAAAATGACATGACAGAGGAACAGTCCAAATAACACAAAGACATATCCACACTGTTTTGTTTTGCTCATGTGCCACAGAGCGCTTTCATATTAGGTGAGCTCTTCATACTAGTGCACCATTTAACCAGTGTGTAACTTTATGTAGTGTTCCTACAGCTCTTTTAAGTTTCAATAATACCCTAGAGACAGGTTATCCTGTACTAATAATTATTAATTTTATAAGTCAGTTCCTTATTGTCTCATACTTTTCTCAGAAAAATAATGATTTTAGTCAATTCAGGAAGAAATTTTAAAATTTAATTGCTGTGTGTGCAAAACTGAATCTGTGACTGTTCATGTAATTACTGCAATTATGAATGCAATTCAGGTAAATATGCAAGCAAACTACTAGCTAAGCCTCTAACTGGTAATTTATGTGTGCCTTTACCCAATTTGCATGGGCAATTTTCATAATTACCTTCCCAGGTTTAGTACATAGATCTCAGGACTAATGAATACTAATAACTAATAACTAATGAAGGAATGATGAAGGATGCATGAGCAACTAGTGAAATAAGCAAATTAGAAGCATATGGAAAGAGAAAAAAACAACCCAATATTTAACTTCAGCATATGCATTTGCCTTCTCGTACATTTCATTTTGAAAGAGGAGGATATGAGTAAGGCAACTAGATAAGTCAAGTTCTATCAATTATCCTTCCTTCTCCCATTTTCAGTATCGAAATACCCTTTCTAGTAGTCAAGAAAAACACTGATTTTCAGACAAACAAGATACATATGTATAGTGTAATTTACAGTAAGTGAAATTGTCATTTGAAGTGTCTAACTCTTCTTCTGAGAAAAGCAGATGTGTTCCTCATCAATGGAAGGCCAAAACAGGGTCCCAGTGGTGTTTCCAGATGAGCAATTGAATGAGTTGACAAGTGTCCTCCTTCCCCGAAGAATAAAGGAAACATGATGCATTCGACTGACAGAGGCATTTCAACAAGTTATACATCTGTTGCTGCACTTCAAAGTATATTAATAAAAAAGTCTTGCTTGGTTGTTTTGTGTTTTAAGAAGAGAAGGAAATAAAAGAAAAGCATACCAAGATAATTCTGTTAATCTTGATCATTAACTATAAAAAGTTATGCATGTAATGCATTGGAATTGCGTTTACATTCTAGGTTTCTAAGGAGAGCTGTACCGAAATAAATGTAAAATATGCATGTGTTAGAGAAAAGTAAGTATCCTAAAGTGCCTTCTCTAAAACTCTCTGTAAAAACTACATCCCATTATGGAAATCTTAAAATCAAGCCATGCATTTAATTACTTCTAAGTTTTTATAAAGTCAATTTTAAAGAATTTTAATTCCTATGTCTGCAATATTTAGGGAAAAATATTTAAAACTTCAACAAAATTATATTTAAATGCAGAGAATTTAGAGTTTTATTTAGAAAATTCTAGCTGCTTTTGCACAGTGCACATGCACATGGTATGGTTGACCTTTCTGGTACCTGAAGGGGACTTATTTTATTCTCAAAGTTGAGTAAACAGCATCTTCCATAAGCAGTGTGTTTTTTTCAAGATAGATTGTTCAGATATGGTCATATGTAGAATATGATCCCCATGATAACTCCATTTAAAATATTCTGCTTATTAAATTTTACTTCTGGCAGCACTGTACAGCCAACAAAACCACAGGAAAGCAAGTGGGGCTCTATTTTGCTAAGAAATTATTAGATGAATTCGAGATGAATTGCCAAACTCTGCCACCTAAACCAATCCCATCCCAGCAAAAAAGAGATAAGGGCTGATATATACAAACAAAAAAACACTCAAATCCCTGCTCATAACCAAGCAACACTTCTATGTCTTAAAAATACTGCTGAGATAATTTAGTTTGAAAAGTACTGACACATCATATACATTGCTCCATATGATACTGTATCAATGATATTATAACATTCTGAAAAATAACTACACTTTGCAGTGTTTAACGCAACAGATGCTAAGTCTTACATTTTAATGAAAAATATTTTGCATGTACCACTGCTAGTTAAGAAGTACAACAGAAAGAAAAAAAACAACATTATGAAAAGAATCAAAAAAGTAATGCTTTCATCCTCTACACTGAGGTCTAACATCCTCTATCTGTTTCAGTTTGGACCTTTGCATTCAAAATCTTTCCTTAATTTTAGAAAAATATAACAGAAGATTTGTAACACATTAATCCTGATATATTTGCATATAAAGTTAGTGAAGTGAATACACTAGAAGTGCTTTTGAATTATATCAGTGTGATGCTCAAGTTTTTCAGCTTTCAGTTAATTCTATAATTTCAGGACTAGCAAAAATAAACATGCTCAAAGGGCAAACAAGAACACTACAAGGTGTTAAAATTCATTGGACAATTTTCATTTCCCCAGCTGAAATACAGGAAAATAGTTGTGCCAACATACAAGCTATGCTTTTCAGCTTTATCTCATTTACTAATTATTTTGGTTTTAACCTTTTTTTTTCCACTACACCTCATTCCATGTTATTTACTGACATTAATATTACGGCAGTATTCTAAAACTGAAATTTTGCAGTATATAGATTAAAATTCTGAATAATCAGAGCACCACTTAATACAGAGTTATATGTAATTTCTACAGTTACTTAGTGGTTGTCACTTGTGATAATCTTTAAAGTCTGACTGGACCACTGTGGTTGGCAACTTCTGTGAAAATCTTTACTGACTTTAAAGAAAATGTCAACAATTCAACAAGAGGTATCTTCCTTTTAGTGCCTCTAGCAAATCTGAATGCTGCAATTAATATTGTAGAAAGTACAACAGGAAATCCTCCCCTTCCCTTGGCAGGAACATAGAGAAGCTGCAAAAAGATGAAACCAGATAGCCCTGCATCTGAGAATGATTCTTTAGTCTGTGATAGATTTTAGCATATAGATTCTGATTCAGAGACAGAAAAAACAGCTTTTTTTTTCTTTCTTTTGACATTGAGAGGATCTAAACCAGGGCTATAGTTTCTCTATACATTTAGAAATGCCAGCCTTAATAAGTTATTTGCATACTATGTGGACATCTCGTTTTTATAACTATTGGGGAAAGGCAAAGCATTCTCCCACATAGAGAAGTAAAGGCATTTCTAAAGAAACAGAACAAAAAGTATTTTAAATCTACATTCTGTGAATTCAGTTCTTCCAAGAACAAAGTTACAGTGTTTCCTATGGGAGAAATGAATACATTTCAGTACTTCATGTAATTAAATTAAGGAGATCATCAATACAAGAGAATATTTAAAAACCAGTTATGTGTAGAACACCATATACTGATGGATAGATAAGAGATGATTCAACTATATCCCATTCTAAATGTAAGAAAATAATAATATGTTTAATAAAATGTTTGATAACTAAATTTAATCCTGATTTTAATGAAGAATTCAGCAGGCATGATATAACTGCACATTCTAAAGAGAGAATTGCTTATAGTTTTGCTCCAACTTACACTAGGAATAATAGTAAGATACAGCAAGTGAATTAGAACACAGCTTTCAATTTCTGTGATAACTCCCGAAAACTATTTATGTAGCAGATGTTCACTGAAATGAGCACCGCATTGCTTAGCCTTCTAAAACTGCTGAATGAAGCAGCTATACCTAATTGCTGTCCTACTGTTACCTAATTTGTTCCTCCCAAATTGCAGTGTGTAGGCTGACCTGAACGATCTATCCATGTGTCTGTCTCAGAGGTGTGGATACATGACACATGGCTTTGGGTTATTTTCCAATGTAGCTCTGAGATGGCAGGTCTGGCTTGTTAACTTGTGAGCATTTGCAAAGCTTGATCTCATCTGACATGCTTAAGAAGCAAAGCCTCACTGAACTGCATATGAATCAAGGAGCTAAGCTATACTTTGGCTCCCAAGGCCTCAAAAAGTCAGGATGAGAAAAGTATGAATTGCTATGTTACAACATATCAGGATGATCCCCAACATAACTCACATTTAAGCATACGCATTGATTTGCAGTTGTATATATATATATTGTTTAGCCTTAATATATATATTTAAAATATTCTGCAAAATGAAGCCTCCTGTTTTGGACTCTAAGCTGCTGCCACTGGTACCTATCTCCAGAATTCGGTTTAGAAGCAGGACTATTCTCATTTGTCTCTTATATCCAAAGCTGCTTTTTCTGCCTCTTTGGAAGATTGTTTTGCAGATGTTTCACACTAGCATATTACAGCACACTTTAGATGCTAGAAGTGAAACTACGTTCTGATTACCACCAGGCTTCACAGTGAAGTAAGCAACTAAAGGTCGTGGTCCAAATGAATGGTGGAAGAGCAAGAGACTTCACACATTTCCAGAAGTACTATGTCTGCCTCTGGCACTGTCATGTCTGAAGTAAGGAGAGAGGTGATTGCTCCTGGGGGTGCGATACACCCTCCTCTTGAGACATATGAAAAAACATGTGTGCTGGATTCGGCCAGACCTCAGGGGATGCAGGAGCACACATATGCTGGAGGGTATTCTTGCATCCTTTCCTCCTGTCACTTTGTGAATCCACAGTGTTAGTTATAATTTAGCGTTAAATGTGCAATTTCAAGCAAATTCCTTTTAGATGGATACATTAACAAAACTGAGAATGAAACCAAACCCAGTCACAAAACACAACTTACTACCTTGCTGTACAAATTCTTGCCATTACAGTCTTGCCAATCCATTTCTTCATTAAAGGCTATTTGAGCAAAAAGATGAATTTGAAATGAATTCTAAGTTGATAAAATTTCTCTAGGTTTTAATTTGTCTTCTTTAGTATTTATTCTATCATTTTCTTCCAGAGCAGAAAATACTGAACAAAAGAATCATTTAAAGACAATGTTATGTGCATGAAGACTATATTTTAGCTATTTAATTTCAAAATTTAATTTATTTCCCATGATCATTACATTAAAGTTTAGTAACAATCTTTCACTTATTCATATAAAATAGCATCTTCAAAGACATTTAAAAAAATCTATTTATGCTTTGAGTTCGCAATGAACATTTGGAAATGGTAATTATAGAACTGTGATAACTAACTTAAAGTTCAGGAAGACATGATTGGTGCAATAAATAATTGGTTTGCTTCTACTTAATCTACATGAATGTAAACAATAAATCTTCTCTTACATAAAGATTGTGTGAATCTTCATTTATCTTTTATGACAAGAGAGCAAAGGTTGTAGCTTAATGAATGGAAAGAAGCAACAAGGTCAGATTTAAAAGCCTCAAAGGTCAAATTTCTGACATCTCTGAACACTAGAAAAAAACCCTAACATGGTAATTACTGTTTTGGTCAAGTCACTGAGGTCTATTTTCTGTTTTAAAAAGAAAGAGAAAAAACATTATACTTCAGAAACTTGAGAATTAACCCTTGGTACAGTCTGGAACATATACTTTCTTCCCTGTACTACAGCCTCCTTCCACTGCAGAAATAAAATAAAAGGATACAGCAATAAGACTTCCATTTGAGACATCACGTGTCTATTAAGCAGCCTGCATATATTCACACCTGGAAGGTGTTTAGGTAAAAAAAGCAGTCTCTCCTAAAACTGTGACACTACCTAATTTGGAACTTAATATTTGCAGGGATTCCTACTCTTAAATAACCCCACTTTGGTGAAATTACAAGTAGTTCTGAATCTTCACAGACAACAGGAACATAGGCACTGATAAAAGGTCCAGAAAGCCACATAATTTTATTTTACATATGCATTGATTTTTGCCCAAATGGAAGTCCTCTGTCATCTAACAGGGTTATCCATAGATTCAAACGGTTGATCAGGGTCATTAATAACAATAGTAAACTGATCATCATTCCAATAGGACTTGACAATGGCTTTTTTTCAAAGTGGATACTAATGTATTGATGCCTCTGAAGTTCATTACAGCCGTAATAAATCATTAGCCTTCAGAAAATGATTTATAAGTTGGTTAAAATGCATTAGAATGGACTGTCAAGCTACTCTACTGAGATGATGAGGCTGGTACTAGAGATTTTTTTTCAGGTTCTCTAACAAAAATGGTGATGACTCAAAGTAATCATATCAAAAAGATAAAAATAAAACAAATCATTGTAATAATTTTCTTTAATAGCATGTTTCAATCTTCATAAAAGGGTGAGTGAATTTTACTTTGAACTGCTAGATACGTTCTTTTTATTCACTGCTGGCAGCAAACTCTTAACCTACAAAGCTCCAGTACTGACCCCAATGATTATATTTGTGTTTGCTTTAACCAAAAGAAGTGTACTGTGTGTGTAACTATGGTTACTCTGCACGGGTGTTTGTGTAATAACAGTATATTATAATGTATAAGTAGCTTGTCAGGCATGCAGTGCTAAGCCATAAGATTAGCAATGATAATATCACAAGAGGTATATGGGCCACAACTTGATACTCAGAATGTTTATGTTATGCAAATCTTTTTTACCCTACTATATACACCACTGATAGTTACTACTTAAGTGGCTTAACTGCAGCTCAGACCTATCGATATGCAGCTACAGCATGCTTTTACTTTTGCATATGCTTTTAATTAATAACCATTGAACACTGAAAAGTTTATTCATGATATTCAGCACACTTCATATTAACGTGCCTCTGCAATGTCACTGCAGCAGTCCTAAAAGGCTCCCTGTGTTAAACAGGGTACCATGACCAGGCCCCTCCTTGGCTAATGCACACACAGTCATTCACAAGGGGCTGCCCAAGCCTGCTGCCTCATGCTCTTCTCCATTGCTGCCTGCTGTGAGCATTGCACAGCCACAGAGCATGGGAGGTGTATGTAAAGACTCACAACCACACAGGGAAAGGCAGGATCACAGCCCTGTCATCTAGGGAGGCACAGGCATCTCTTTCCCTCTGGGGCCATGCACAGGCTGACAAAGATGGGTTGAAGAGGCACAGATGGTCATGCTGTTCCTTTGACCTAGGTGCTGGCTAATAAAGACAGCACCTGGACAGACACAATTGCTACAGGGTCCAGCACCACCATGGCTCTGTGTTTCCATAAGAAGACTTTGGGAAGTGCACTGTGAAGCTGCTGGGACAGGCACCACTACACAGCTATTTCCCCTTTAATTTTCTTCTTCTTCTTGCACAATATTGTGCTTAAATGTCAGAAATTAAGCCCCAAGTGATTTGTCTTTACCCATCTGAAGAGTCTTTGCTTGAGCAAGTAGCTCTTACACAAGGAGCCCTTCAAGATTAAATACATTAAAGGTTTGTCTGTAATGCCAAGAGTAAAATAAAATGTCTTCTGGAAATACATGATAAGAATTATTATGAACCCTACAGAAGACAACACAATAACATGTTATCCTCTCTCTGTAATTCAATTATAAGTGTGCATTGCATAAGGGCTGTGAAACATTTAGGGCCAGATACTCAAAAGGCCAAGTCTGTAGGTTTTCAAGCTTAATTTTGTGTTTGCAGTCTGAAATGGGAGGAGCTGTGCCTCTCTCTAACCCATCGAGCTTTCATCATTAGAGGCAGAAGTACACTGGAAATAAGAATGCCTGCAAACAAAAGAAGAAGGTGATCTGAATAGCTTTGAATAGTATAGTTAGCAGTACTAATGTTATAAGCTAATTTGCCTTCCTGTATTTACTGTGGAATTTCTACAGGCCAACTCTTTAATTTGTAAGAAATCCCCCATGGGAGGATGACAGGTTCTTCTGAATGCAGAAAGAGAGGGGTGGGCATGTAGTCAAACTTACAGAAGGTTGGGGGATTTTTTAATTGCAAGTTAAAAATGCCATTTTGCACAAAATGGAGCTCTAAGACCAGCCAACAGGGATGGGTAGAATTAAAACATCCCACTGACAATTTTATCCCAAGTAAGCATGCAGTGAGAGCCAGAAAATATAACCTTAAATAAGATCATCTTACTCTTAGTTAACATCTCACTGGTGTATTTTAAAAAGCTTTCCCTCCACAGAGGCAAATGGTAAAACAAGGATGCCAAAAGAATAAATGAACACTTGTACATGCTAACAAAGAAATCACCAACTAAGTAACCAACACAGAAGTCTTCAAAAAGTCAAGAAAATATGCTTTAAAACTTTTCAAAATGACAGAATCTCTATTAGAAATGCCACCAGAAAATATTTTTCTTCTATTTGGATCCAGTTGGTGTGTTTGTTTTGGAACAAACCCCAGGTCTTTTACAATGCTATGAAATTGCACCTCACAAAGAATCCTTGAACTATCCCAAGTCAAGGCAGTACTTTAGATACTTGATAAACATAAATTGGCACAGAACAAACTACCAGTGATCAACACAAGCTCAAGAGCACATAATGGGAATTTTCACCCATTCAAGACATGGCACACAACTTCATGGCCAAGTTACATTTAGAACAATTAAAGTAGTGTAAATCACATCAGTCTCTGGCTCACAGGAACACTAGCCAAAATTTGCCTAACTCTGTGTTGCCGCATCCAGATACAATTCTAGCAAAACAAACTTTCCACTTGGCACTATGCTTATGTCCAGATTTTGCAAATGAGTCTGTGGCTGTTCTCAATTCTTGCCACTGGATTGCTACTCCAGCCAGGTGTGGATGATTTAGAGGGCTTGTAGATCCACAAAAGGACTGAAGAACGGGTTTAGGTCTCACCATGCAAGTTGTAAAATCTTCACAAAAATATATTTATTCACAGCAAGAATTCAGTGGCAAAATAGCCAACAATCTGGCTCACTGCACAAATGCCTCCCATCAACCAGGACAATAAACAGCAACTGATTCTGACGGCAAAGTAAAAGTTCTGCTGTGGAATGAGGTTAAAAACTCTTAAGTCAAATTAAAAGCAAGCAAAGAGCTTAAATGCCTGTCCATCCTCATCTGCCATAAAATTTGTGTTATTAAATTTTTAATAAAGCTAAATCAAAGAAGGACAACACTCTGTTCATGTTCCCTATTGTACCTTTCTGGAGTACAGGGAAATGCTACTATCCAGAAAAAATCTAAAATTAAGGATTCCAGGACTAACAAAATGCAACTGATTTCTCTAGTCCTGAGAGCAATTTACTTCCTCTGGCAAACATATGTATGACAAGTTACATAAAAAGATACTCCAACACACCACCTCCTGGCAACAGAAATGAGTTCTCAGCATTACAGGGCAGATTTTGGACACCCCTCTGGCTGTCAGAGCACTCCCCCTCAGGCCACCACTATGCTACTCTCCTTCATGAAGCAGTTTGAAGGATGACCTCCACAAGAATGTTTCCCAGGCATTTTTTACTACCATGTGCTCCTTCCTGCTGCTGCTATAAACCTGTAGTCCCCTTCTTAAACCATACCAGCAACCAGGAGGATTTTGGTTATGCTCCTCCTCTTAAGGAGGGTTGTCTGAATGCCACATACAGCCTAGGGAAAGGAGGGATGGCCCACCAGCAGAAGGGTGTAGGCATACACCAGGACATATTCCTCCAAGTGGAATATCTGCCTGCAATTGCTGGGTCCTAAAGATATCTCAATCTGCTCTGGAAAAACCAACAATGAATGAAGATGAGATATCCTTAATTAAGACCTGGGAAGCAGAGACTGTCACAAATTCATGGGGGTTTTTCATAGCATCTGTATTGTTTGGTGGTGTGGGCTTTTTTGCTCTACTCAGATACAATAAATTCAACTCAAATTCTGCACTGAGGAAGAATATAGAAGCAGAATAGTTTCTGCTTTCTTTAACAAACAAACAGGTATAAAGTTAAGAAAATGCATTAACTTCACAATGAGAAAGATAAAGCAGATAATTTATTTGGACAAGGGATCCATAATACAGGACTTTTAAGTACAAAAGACTTTTTACATGCATTTTTAATACATACATTTTTAATCCCACCACTCTATTTTACTGCACCCTGCAGACACTTACTAAGCCAGACTAACACTGATAAACATCTTTTCCCCCATTTCAGGCAGAGAAACAGAGGAATAGACAGAATTTCTCAAGCAAATGTAAAAACCAAGATAAGAGCACTTCTATGCATAACAAGGGTCCTTTCCAAAGTCTATCAGAAGCATTGCAAGCCTTTCCAAATATTTTAATGGGGTTTGATTCATGACCTAGAAGGCCTCGTACTAGCTTTCTCTGACAGTCATTAAGTCCTTAATCTGATCTCTACTTTCATCAATCACTTCAACCTGTCTGAAGTTTGGACTGTGACCCTGTCAGAGGAACTATGTGAATTTCATAGAAATGCTATGGAAGCTTGAGAACTTCTCTGAAGGATTCTTCAGTTCACCAGAGACATCATGTCCCCGTTCTGTACTTAGTGCAGTAGGCAGTAAGGTTAAAGTTGGAGATAAACACCTGCTCTGAAAACATCTTAACATCATTTTTTAATGGAAAGTAGCTCTGTGGATTGCATACACTTGGAAACTTAAAGTTTCAGGGGTGGGAAATCAGGCACGAAAGACCTCATATTCCCATTTTCAGATTATCACTAAATGCTCTTCATTATCTTTTTTCCATCTTCAACTGGAAATGACAGATTTTCACTTGATATTCTCTATTAGCACCCAAGGAATCATATTGCCTCTCAGATATGTACACACATCGTATGACTGTAATGTCAATATGAAGGCAGAATTGAATTCTATCATTAAATGTGTAAATTTGTGTTTGACTGTGATACTCTCCTACTCTGCATGCACAAGAACAAGTACAGATGAATACTATGATTTACATTTCCTAGTAGCTGGATGACCATCTAACTACCTAAAATGAAACATTTAACTGTTTGGGCAACTAGAGAAACTTGCACAAATAATTGTTACTGTATGCACAAAATAGACACACAACATATGAAGATCGATACTAAGCTGAAAAATGAAAATCCAGTCCTATTTAAGTAGAAAATGAAATATGGAAGTCAAGCTTATGCCATCCACAGCTACTTCCTGTGTCTTGGAATAGCTGCTTTTCAAAACTTGATGTGGGCAGTTTTTTTCTGTACCTCTGCTGCTGGCCATTATCTCAGTTTTTAACCCATGCTCTGAACCAGGCTTGAGCTTTTGTTTAAACATTTTTATCTACCATATGTCTCCCTCTGATGGCTAACTGAAACTAATCTTTTTAGATAATATTTAAAGGACTTGGCATAAACCTAAATAGCAGTTGCAAAGATCATAGGAGAAAAATTTCTTGGACTAAAACTGAAGGTATTAAGAGCCTTAATCAGCATATATGTTTCCAAAAATTGTGCTGGATAGAAATTTCATAGGATTCTTCGTTTACTAGTAATAATAATAAAAATACATTCATTGCTAACCAGTACTCACTGCCTCTCTGATCACTACCATGAATTTTCCAATGTTTGCTGGATGGTAATGCAACAATGCAGTGTTACTTGACATGTCTGTGCAAAGTGAAAAGAATATCACAAGGTGGTTTGCTTGGCTGTGACACTCCCAACAGTCTGTAGTATGTGTCAACAGAAAAACCAGAGTGATGTGCCTTCCACTTTTATCCACAGATACATTACATGCCTGAAAACAGCAAAAATATCCTTTTAAATTTAGATCCTAAAAAATTCGATCTATGAAATTTAAATTAAAAGAAATTTGATCTATGAAACCAGTCAACCGAATAAACCATGTTCACTCATGATGAGTTTGACTGTATTTAGATTACTTATTATATAAAGATCATTATCCTTGATATAAAACTGTCACGTATTAAAAAAGACCCTATATGCAGATAAAGGTTCCCCAGGGAGTATCTCAAAGCCACACCATATTCCAGGGCTCTCTATATTATATTTGGGGCTTTTGAGTTAACCAGAAGTCATATAAAAAGTACATGTAACCAGACAGCTTGTTATTGACTTTGTTTCTGAGGAGGCCTGTGTGCATTACTTATTCAGGCACCTGTAAGAAATAGGGTGCTCTTATGCAACATGCTTCACATTTGACAGATTCACATAAATGTATGTAGTGGTTATGTCAGTGCATTTGGTCAAATCACACCCTGGTTTTATTATACTCATGAAAAAAATGCACCAACCATGTTGCTCTGATATAACAAGTTCTTTTGGAATAGGGCCATAACCAAAGCACTGCAACAGTTTTGTTGTAACTGCTATATTCACATACAAATGTACATTTTCAGTCCTTTTTTTGGTGCTATTTAAGTCTGGGCATTTCGTAAAATAAGCCTTCCCTACTGCTTTAATTTTGCTCACTGCTTTATAGAAACTGGAACTTTGAACAGTTCCTTGTTCAGTAATTCTTGCTGATGTGCAACATCAGATGGGATTGACTCTATGTTCTCCAGCTGGCACAACTGTACATTTTCATAGATTACACTAATCTAATTCCTTATATAATGTAGCTGTGAGCAAGAACTGCAGACCTGGAACTCTACCTTTTTCTACAAAGCATGAGTAATGATCACTTCTTTGGTGGGTGTGTGCACATTCTTGTTTTATTAGATCAGTCTCACAAAGAAAGACTGCACCGTGAGTGCCAAGATTATTTGTAACATACTATGAAACCCTGAAAAAAGTAGTAGCTATCTGAGGTTACTAATTTATCATATTTTTACTTTTACCACTCTCAATTTTTTTTTTAAGTCAACATCTGCAACATGTCCAAACTAAAATGTGAGGAATCTTACAGACAAGAACAAATTTAAAACCTCTACTTGCCCACCCAGCCTAAAAAACTGGAATACATCAGTGCATCTGGTCTGGAGAACAGAGGTCACAGGCCAAATTTTGCAATACTTGCCAGTCATTTGAGATGTTCTGTAGGACTGCAATTCCTTTCCTAAACTGCCGTGAATTTCATGTGTTCATACAATTTTGAGATTTTCATACAAAAAAATCCATAAATTAAATCCTCCAGAGGATAGTGAGTAGTGGAACAGAACACAGAAAGTAATATTGCCACTAAATCATCAGAATCACAAGTGGAAAAGAAACAAACATCTGTTCTTCTATACGTATGAATGGAAAGAATAGAATACAGTAAATGAGCATGAAAATATCTCTTTGAGAAGTAGCATTATTAATCCACCAACTTCAATTTAATAATCTCCTCACAACACCTTAATACTAATAAGAAAATAAATTATCTGTTTAAATGGAACATTTAGTCTGCATTCAATACAGCCTTGTCATGTTGACACTAGTAAGTTAATAAACAAGTGGGTATTAAATTAGAATACAGGAATAAAATATACACTACTTGAATCATCTGAGGGGAAAATACATATTTTCAGTGATCATTTTAAATTGTTAAGAACCTATTAGACAGTAAGATCACCGTAAATACACAACTTCAATATGCTCTAATTCTGTTCAATTTATGAGATTTAAGCAAATATCAGTGAGAGTTTTAATTTGGATCTCCCAACAGCTAGACAGGATTATTGTGAGTGTAATAGTTTTATGTTCAAGTGGGATTCTGCTGTATTAAACTCTTTGTTAAACAAATCAGTCAAGCTCTCTCTCTGGAATTTTAATTTGCACCTTTGTAGATGACCGGAGTTTCACTTTTAATGTTTGATTTATTAGCACATACTTTAAAGAGGCAAGATCTTACCACTTAATATCAGTTTCCTTTCATTTTCACTTGAGCAGAATTATATTTTGGTCCAAAAAGGTTATCATTGCCTTTAGGTATGTGTCTCCCAGGGCATTTCATTTGCAGTAAAAAAATGCTCTGTGAAAAATGTTGCCACGCTGTCAACGTAACTAAAATCTGTTTTCTGTTAGGCTGCCAACATTTGCTATCATGTTAACTGCAATAGTCCTGTGCTTTCCCAAGAGCAGTTGATAGCAGTGCTCTCAGCAGCATCACCAGGATCCATCTGAAGACAAAAACACAGGTCGAAAATTTCCATGACAAGGCAGCTCACTGCAAGACCCTTCATTTTATTCAGTGCTGTCTTAGTCTGATTCTTTCCTGACAGGTAGGTAGAACATAAACGAGGCAGATTAACTCATCCTGATTCTTAGATTTGCTTTCTTACTCTAGTTTCAGTCCAGAATTTGAGATGCACTTCTAAGACAAGAAGGACTTCTCCACACCCCTGGCTTCCCAGCCATTCCTCTCAGTTGCCATTCGGACTCACTGTGCAATCTGCACCCATGCAACCTTGTTTGTGTTCCCAGAGAAGTCAACAGTGACTCCAGGTCACACCAAGGACTCACACAGAGCCCAGAACACTCTCAGCAGATCATGATCTACTGATTCACCATGCAGCAGCAGGGTTACAGTCGCTTCTGACCCAGGTGTTCACACGGGAGTCAACAAAACTATTTTCAACAGTAAAATAAGGTCTGAAGCCTTTTAAAAATCTTTATTAAATTCTGTAAGAGGAATTATAATGCTGTCTTGAGTCTCAAAACAAAGATTAAAAGACTATTAAGTAATAATAACCAATCATTTGAGCATTCTTATAGGCTACAAAACAAAACAAAACAAAAAAAGTTCCTGGTCCAAATAATGCTATGTAGAAGCCTAAGATTTGCTCTCATAGATCCAGATAGATGTTGTGGATATTCGCGAGTGGGCAAGTCTCATTCTCTTTTGATCTCCCTTATCTCATGTCCTGACCATAGAGACCTGGGTTTCAGAAAATACTGGCAATAAAAGATTAATCACAACTATGCATTTCTTTGCCTCAACTCTAGTTTCGCTATTCTGGCATTTTCCAACAAAGAGCTTTTTTTGCCAAAAATGCTCATCCAACTCTGACTGATGTTGAATGTCCAGAGAGTTTCAGTGGAAAATGAAACATCCCCTCACTGTTGGATGGAAGCCAATGATGAAGCACAGAAACAAGTAGTGAATGCTAGGTATGAATGTGCAACCACTTCTGACCTTCTCTGAGGCACGGCTACCATACTATCTGGCAAGAGAGAAGGAAAGCTTATTTCACTCATGATGAATCCACGAGATCAATTCCAAACCTCCCCTCTTTATTGGCTAACTCTCAAACTTTCCTTCAAAGGTAAAATTGAAGTTTAAGTCTTAGCTAATGTCACTCTTAATTAGAAATGAGTAATGGCATACCTTATATAAGATTTTATTCCCAACTTCAAAAGGAGCTACCTAGGTTTGCTTGGTGTCTTTACTTTGAAGAAAATGTCTTTTATTACTTATTTTAGTACAACACATTAAAATCAAATATCTCCTGTAGCAAAACGATTCAAGTCCCTGGAACTCAAATAATTTTCTAATAAAAAATGCATGAGACAAATAAATGCACTTTATGTTCCACAAGAAAAGGCAGTTTCAACAGGCTAATGCTCAGAGAAAATTCATTTTATCAACCAGCCATTTCATTCTTTGGTGCTGTTACAAGCTCCCCGTGGTTGCTAAGCAACCATAATTCATCATACCTTTTAATGGATACTCTGCTACTGCTGAGAACATTAAGGTGAAGAGAATAAATGCCTTGGGTGAATCTTGAAATCTTTCATTATGCATGTCATTCTATTTCTGTAATGCTATAATGCTGAAATGTTTCTGTGGCAGGAAACTGAGTTGTGGTAATTGCATATTCCACTCATATATGTTTTGTAAGCAGAGCAGCACGTACTTGTCTAAAATGAGCTATTTCTAACATGATTGAAATTGGACTTTTCTACTTCTAAAGGTAGTAAATAAATCTGAGGGGGGAAAAAAAAGAATGAGTCTGGAGTAAAATGTCTTGAAATTTTCAGCAAGAGTGACAAAATCCTATGGCACAAATTGAAAGTAATCAAACAGGGTTGATTGCAACACACAGTGGTATCTGAATATATGGTACACAATTGAAAATGCAAAAGAACACAATGAAGAGACCATATAACCTGTGCAATATCCATCTTTTTAAAACGTATGACATTCAAAGACAGGTACATGTGTGCTAGATCAGGCACCTCTCTCTGTATTATTAAAACAAACTTGAGGTTTCAGCTGAATGCAAATGTCCCACATTATGTGCATTTGCCACCTCGTTGTTTCGGGCCTTTTCTGCTCTTGAGCAATACTTCCTTATACCAGCCAAGAGGGCCCTAGCATGAATACAATTTCACAATTAGACCTGTATATTTCAAATAAATAGTAAAAACATTGTAAGGTAAGACAGAGTGCTCAGATGTTGCCAATGATGCACTACAAAACCCTAAGATTGACCTGTTTCTTTGGGATTGACCTGCATTTTTTATCTTCTCTTTCACACCTGTGTACACCCCCTGATGTGCTCTTTAAAAAGCCACTATATGCACGTCAGATATGTATTAGTTTTTTCTTGTTTGGAATATTAGACTCAGGTATATGTTTCACTTATTTTAGAAAAAATACAATTAACCTTGAAGAGAATGTGGTTACATTTTTTTTTCCTATGTACCTATTAACATCACTTTCCTTTTTAGATGTGTGGACTTTTCATTGTCATAGGTTCTCTTCTTCAATCATTTACAGCACTCCCCTACCAGAGACTGGTGATGTCAATCTTATCTTAAAGCTGCACAGGCAGTAACCCTGTGTGGTGCAGGGAGGACCAGTTGGAGAACCCTTACAGCCTTATTTGTTTTGATGTTGGAATAGAACAGCAAAGTCAAACGTTTGCTTATTCTATGAGTTATGGTTGAGGTGTAATTCAAAATTTCCTTTGCTAATCTGCTATATTTTTCTGTGACTATGAATTTCTGAATATTTAATCAGTAAAAGTCTTTAATCATATGGCATGAAGGTGAAAGACCTCTATCTCTGACAAATCTTTTAAAAGCTGTTCCTTGGGAAAGTGATCTGGAGGAAAAAGCAAGGGAGAATGTTGCATATATGCACACAAACAGAGACAAAATACTGATGGGTATGCAGGATGGAGTTAGAGACTTCATATCACTCTACTCTACTGTGATTTTCCCTGTTGAAAAGTAGGAAAGAGTTAATAGGTTCCAAGCCAAGGATAATGTAATGTTAAAATAAAAGCATAATATGTCAAAGCAAATTATTTCTTTCCATTTTTACTTCTGCTCACATATTCATACAACTTCACTTTCCACCAAAGGAAAGCATACTTGACTTTTCTTATCCCTTTTTTCTTCTCCTTCCCTCCTTTGTCTACTACTAGTGACAAGAACCAAGAATGTATGTTTTATAATCACTGACTGATTATTTGCCAGTAAAGAAAATGCTGACTTTCCTCAAATCACTGCTGTTTCTTCCAAAAATGTCCACCAAAGTAAAAGGAGCAGTAGCTTTGCTGTATGATTTTCAAAGACTTTCACCCTTTGCTGATGCAAATCACTCACTCCTTTTGCTCCAAACATTTGCTATGCACAGTTTCATTAGTGGGGTCTGCATGTACCTGAAGAATGGCTCAAAAATTGTGTCTCCTAATGATTTTCCTTGCTCTTTTCTACTCCTTAGAGGGTGGTGATCCCAGAGAGAAGTTACCTGAAAACTTAAAGAGCACAATACTGAACTACTTCTGACTTCATATTCTCCTACTTGGTTTATCAAAACTATGAGAACAAATAGAGGATTTCCAAGCAGGAATAACAGATGTAGAATCATAGTGGCCACACTTCAAAGACTTTCTGAAAAGCATTTTGTTACATTTCTTGGAGTCAGAGATCACATCTACAGAAAGCCAGGGGAAAACCCAAGGCTTTGTGTCATCTTAAATTGGAATAATGTCTGGGGTGCAGCAGCGTAATGAATGATATGTATGTCTTTCAAATGCCATATTACTTTTCTGTGAAGCATCTAATTGTCAATCAGATAAATGTTTACTAAAATTCCTAAAGTTAAGTCAATTCCACATTTCTGCTGGTGCAAACCTGCTTTGGCCAATGTCATGCAGTTTTAATAAGGGTAAAAAATAGTTTTAAGCTTTGTTGTGAGGTAAAAAAAACAAAAAAGAGGATACTTACTATCATGTATCAAAGTAGGAAGAGAACAGCAAACTGAGACCTAACTGCTGGAAGGTCACAACCAATAACATTTCTGCAAATGGAAATGGGTTGCAGAAGCATCAAATGCAAATTACTGTTTGCTGGAGAATTTTAATAGAGTTCTACGTCACCCTATAAAATGTTTAATTGTAACCCCATTTTAATAACACTATCTGATTAAATAAAAAGACGCCTTGCTGATTGCAATTACAATCTGTCAAACTGCATATTTATTTACAGTTTGGTATCCTAAAACCATAAGATAAAAAAAGGAAACTCTATTCAGCTTGTCAGCAAACTATAATTATTGTGTATCTTTCTGTCAGTTTCTGCATAAAACTTTTGGTTCTAAAATGGATCTAATTTTAACTACATCAACATTTTTATAAAAGCTTGCTTTTCCTTCTTTTGCTGTCCCTCCCTCTCTCCCCATCAGTATATTCTTTGTTGCAAAATCAGAAGAAAAAAATTTCTTCTAAGTAAGTAACATTTGTTTTTCTGTTTTATCTTTTCTAAGTTGTTGTTAGAATACAGAAGACTCTATTTAATGCAAATATTATTTATGGCAGTGCACCTTCCTAGTACCGCATTCAAGCAAAGCCATGGGATTAGGACTCTATTAGGTTTTTCTGTTTTGGCATTATGTCTTGAAAATCAGCTGAGAAACTCTTTCCAAGTATATCATGTAGCTCATCTTTTACAAAGTCTATTTATTGTAATTTATAACCTTTCACAAGAAACAATTCGCCAGACAAACAAGAAACAAGTCCAAATGTCTGAACACTAGTGTATGCATCAACCAGTTATAGAAATTACATCTCAAAGAAAGGTCTATTAAATCATCCAACTCATCTCTCAGGCAGTGCAGGATTTTCCCATTCGTCCATGTTCCAGTGCTTTAACACTACCTGGCAGACTGTTTGGATGCCATTACAAGGGTTTTTTTCCCCACCCGCACCCATTGCTTATTTTTATCCCATTACTTACAGTGACATTCCTTAAGTATCACAAACATCTATTCCTTCAGCCTTTCTAAGTAATAAATGATGATAAATAAATATAATATTTAAAATATGCACATAAACAATTTCAGAAAATAACACTATAGCAGAACCTTCAAGAAGAGTTATTTTGCTCACTGTAGTTTATGGGCTAATACAGTCAGGATTGTGATTATATGCTAATAAGATTTGGGAAAAGCTGATTATTTTTCTACTGTTTCTTAAATGGTCAAGTCAGTTATGAACCAAAACAGTCCGAGTTAATATACATCCTCTTGATTATTTATTTCCTAGCTGTTCCATCAACATCTATTACCTATCATATTCCTAGATAAATATACATTTAATAAATGCAAATATATACATATATATAAGCACACCTTAAAAATAAATAACAGAATACATTGAAAATATTAAATGGTCTTCATTAACCTCCACTGCCTGCTGGGTTTTATGAATACAATGGTGAAGTTTTAAGGGCGAAGACCTGTATCCAGAGCTTGCATGAGGAGTCTAGATGAATTCTCTTAAAAATAAGTTAGACAAACATCTGTCAGAAATGACAAACCTACGGAGTATCCTGCTTTCAGGGAGATGACCTTTGAAAATCCTCCCTTTGACTACATTAAGGGAGGGTGTTACAGTTCTCTCTGGATGAATTTCTGTAATTTGGTAAGTAACACAACATTACGACTGCACTGAGTCAGCATCCGAGAGTTTTAGGTTACTCTTGCAACTTTTTTCCTGTAGCGTAGATTTGCTATACTGTCTTTAACTATATGATAATCAAAACAATAAAAATTGTTTCAAAACAGCACATTAGATTATATTTCTTCTCTTCAGTCTTGTTAGAGTTTCCACTAGTTTTCCATATGCTACAAAAAAAACCCATTTCAGAATTATGATGGCAGAGTGTGGATCATTATTGACAAACAATTTTGTGGACACACCCTTAATCTGATACAATCTATAATCTAAATTCTCACAATTTACGAACAAATGAAAACATCTATTATAAGGTTACTCTGCTTCTGTTGAAACTCTGGGGAAGCCCCTGCTAGAGTAGGACAGGATCAACGTCAGGCCAGAATACTTCTGAAAATCCCACTGAGATTTTCAGTCAGTCACAGAGCTCCTATAATGTAGTTCAGAGGCAGAGGCCACAAACAATGAAGTTAGTGCAACAATACTGGCCACAATTAAAATTTCACAGGCCCAGCCCTGGGCAGAGAATATCCCTGTTGTGAGTTTTCACCTCCCTATATTGACAAAAGCTGATGACAAGTGAGAAGAAACACGTGTGCTATGGAACTGGCCCATAAGGCCGGGGAGTCTGGGGCAGTGGAACTTCACACTCCGTGGTAAAACAAATAATTCACTTCTCCCTAGAGCTGACTGCATTTCAAGGACAAGCAAAACAACCCTCACATCTTTTCAATGGCTCTTAAGTAAGGCTGCTCTATCACTTCCAAATTGCTTGAGAGCTTAAATGTCTCAGCTATCATTATATGTATTATAAGCCACCTTAAAAGACTCATTCATAAGACCATAATAGCTTTATATTAGATGTGTAATACATGGCAGTTAATTCCTGCCTTTGTTACATTTGGGGGTATCTACAAGTTTCTAATAGTGAAAGTTGACTCTTACCATGCTGCTGACCACCTTCATGTTACTGATAGCAGACATGAAATCAGCTCCTTGTAATACTTTCATTATTATGGGTTCCAGTATGTAAACTTGTCTTCTCCCTCTTCCTTTTAAGATTTGTTTCTTTCAGCCTTTTTCACTTTGGGCTTCAGCCATCTTTGTATATTGTGAATCACATTTTACTGGATTTCTAATAAAGTAAATGTTTTTCTATCCTACAATATAGTAATTGACAAATAAGAGGGATGGATACTGCAAACACCTATTTGTACTGAGTATGTTACCTTCTTAGCTAATTAGTGACTGTAAAGCACTTCAACACACAAGAAAGGTACTGCAGAAGAACAGAGAGTGCCCCTAGCATTATTCTTCAAATGTTACGGGGGTTTTTTTGTTGTTGTTTTTTGGTTGTTTTGTTTGGGGTTTTTTTTATATAGAAAATAACTTTTAAAAGTTTTGCCAGTGGTTATTTAATAGTTCATACTGTCTGTCAGGCAACTTAAGCTGCACCTAATATCCAGATCAGGACTAAGCCTATTGCACTAAACGTTTTCTATGCTACTTCATAAGAAAGGGGAGTGTAATAAAATTCATTAAACTGAGATCCCACACTTGAGTATTAGGGCATATGTAGGAAACTGAAGCTTAGTTACTGAGTTAATCTCTGAAATTCTTTATGTGTGAATGAAGGTAATCTTATAGTGTATTAGAAGAAAGTCCCATCTCCAAATAAAAAAGGGCCTGATCCTGTAAATACTCCCTGCACAGAGGTTTTTTTTTTTTTGTTAAACAGCCAGAACACCTATTTTCAAATGTTTTTGTTTTGGTTTGGTTTTTAGTTTAGATCATTTTTGTAAGGATGAAGTGTAGGCACCTGTAGCTCAATATCATTACTATCAGGAAGTGGAATTTTGAAGATGTGAAAAGAAGTAGCCTCATCTTGTTATCCATTAGGTATGCCATGTCTCACTTTAAGCAACTAGGTTACTTCCTTTGTTAACTCAATTAGTAAAAGTGCCTATTATTAAAGTCACTGTCAGACACTGCAACCTCACTTATAACCCAGGGATTTGGTAAAAAATTTGTATAATGCAGCCATGTGTAGTACGTTAATGAAATCTGCTGCATCTACTTCAATAATTTGGCTCTAGTTTCAGTCTCTGTTTAACAACAATGTGGATCCACAATTTGGGATGAAGGGGAATATTGCAGATGCTACATCCTGTCTTTTACATTCCCTTTCCAGCAGAGGGCTTCAGTGATTAACAGTGTGATACATACTTTTATATATATATATACACACATGCATGTACCTGTTCGTATACATGTATATATGTATATGTATGTACTCTGAGCACTGCAGCCCACATCAGCTCCAGGTTATGGCAGCACTGCAACCACATGACCACCTGCAACATCTCCTTTGTGTCTTTTCTGTTCCCAGCATGTTGGTTGAAATAGGAATGTTGTGTACACCTTAATAATATGTAAGATAAACTGAGATTCCTTTGTTCACCTGACTTTGGACAAAAAGAGTTTATTTCTGTGGTTTGGTAGCTAGAAGATATTCATGAACATCCCTTAGAGGTGTTACTCGCTCCATAATGCTTCTTGCTGCTACTATACACCATAAGTCCTTTTTGGTAACTGCATCCATCCATAATATGCACTGAAAATGAATTATGGACATCCATTTTCGTATCTTTATTGTTCAAATATAGAGGCAATGGCATGTACAACATGGTGAAAATGCAGTTCAAAGCTTTATGAGTGAGGCTACAGAGATCCCAAGTTGCATGCATGTGGCTGAGGTACACTGACAGCAGAGGTTAAGGATTTACATGCTGCTCCCGTGGAATCCCAACACAGCATTTACACAGTGCCTCTGTACAGATTTTGTATAAATGAAAGGGAAGTGAGAGGGGGTAACAGAGAAGCAAACATCTATCAAAAATTAATCTTTACGTTATTGAAAGGACCAGAGAAGAGCAGACATTCTAACAGACACTCCTAGAAGAGTGGCAATTAAGCATTTCTTAACTGCCTTGTGAAAGAAAAAGGGATAAAAATATGAAATTAGTTATTTTTTAATACTGATTATTTCTCCGAATCTCAAAACACTACCAAGTGGATTTTTTTTCTTCCCTTCCTCCTGCAAAAAGTCACTGGTAAATTCAAATGATGACACTTTAAGTTCTCTAAAAACCATTAAAACAGGTAAAAAATCTGTGAGGTTATTAATTGAGCCATTTAAATTCCTTCAACTTGGAAAAATCAAGAAAGCCAAGAATGTGTTTCTTTCTCCCAAAAAGAATAAAAAATTTTGCTAATCATCTATGACTGTACATATCTAAGAGTTGATGAGGAGAATTCACACACTGCTCTAGCAGGTGATACCATGCCCTCAGCACAGTCATGCAGCACAGCTGAACTTCCAGCATGTACATGTCACCTTGAGTTAAGACAACACATAGTGGGACTGGATTTGTCCATGCAAGGTATCTTTCTACTCCTGAACAAAATTGGATAAGATGATGAATGTCATACAAATCCACAAAGGATGTGCAGTCTTCTCAGCTGCTTCAAGTTTCAAGGAATGCAAATGTATGCATTTAAATTATGAAACAGGTGAAAGTAGAGGCTACTCCACCTGATGCACTAAACTCTCCCTTTCATCTGCACTGGGTGCTTCTTCGTTTTTTCTTCACAAAAGCATGTTCACAGTTTTTGAGAAAGAAATTTCACTTCTCTTCCAACTACAGGACTTAGATCACTAAGATTTTTTTTCCAAAAACTGAGTCTTCAGAAACATTTCATTATCATTCTGTTCTTGACAACTACATACAATGTTAAAAGCAGCAGATTAAAGTCAACAATCTCTGCTGCTGAAGCCCCTGAATTTCTGACATTTTCTAAGAGTTATGTTTTCTCTATTTGCATACTCTATTATCTGTTTTGTTTGACACTTACAGCTACGATGCTGCTTATGCATTAATCACTCCTGTGAGTACTTCACATGTGAGGTGTTGTATAATCTACCATTCGCAACTGAAGGCTTTCTCTCCGCACCACGTTCATCATGTCTTAGCCTCTGCCTATCTGGTTCAAGTATAAAAAACAGTAAATAATACAACTGTACTTATTTTTTTTCGTACTTGTTTATGTAATAAATAAATTCCTACCAGACAACGGGAAGCCACTGTCAAAAAAGTTCTGTCACCAAAGCATTTTCTATAGAATGCTGTTTTCAAAAATAAAATATGCCACCTTGTTATTTCTTCTTGAAATTATACTGAAGTTGTTTTCCTACTGAATTTGTGAAATATGTGAGCCACACAGAGTCTCAACAATCACACTCCAGTAAGCAGAATGCTGTATTTCCCAACTGGCAGTAAATCAAGAGCTTCACTGGCAATTTTAAGAATGAGACCCAGAATTATTCTAAAAAGATTTCTGGTCATTTGTGTACAAATATTTTCCTACAGTAACATATAAATATTTACTCGCTCTATGATTAAGGTAAGTTCTTAGTACTTAGGGACTGAAAGTATAACTTTACCAGATATTCCTGTAAGACCAGAAAGAAAGCTAAGTTCATGGAAAACTCTAGCAATAAATACTTTGACAGCAATTCTTGTCCTAGCTGACCAGAAGAAGGTAGAGTCTGTAATTGCCTGTACCAACAGGACGCTTTTCCCACTCCACGGATGTTCTCTTGGGAGGGAAAAACTGCAGAGGTACTACCAGCAATTTTATCCTTAGCACATATGCTTGGACTAATGTTCACTGCTGAGAACCCCACAGGGACAGTATGACCCATGGGAAGGTTCTAGTCCCTCTGCTTTAGTGTGGGGTCTATTATCCAGTCACGGATAGAGGGCTTTTTGAGAAATGCTGCATTTGAATTCTATCCTCAGGTACTGAGAGAACCTCAGAGAACCAACCACCTCCCATAGTATATTAGTGAACTGGCATATCTCTATGGCTGTTAAAAATGCATGCTTTGTTTCCAGTCTGATTTTATACAGCTTTAATTTCTAGACATCAGATGTTTATTGTAGCACAGTGAAGAGCCTTCTAGTACCAGATATGCAATATTCAGGTATTTAGAAAACCTTGATCAATTACATCTTAATCAGCTCCTCTACATATCCTTTCTGTTGTCTTTCTGATGACAAAAGACTGGAGCAGACATCAGAAGAAAGAAAAGATAAACATGATGTCCCAGAGCCCTCGGTGGAATAAATCATCATAATTCTACTGAAGACAATAAAGTTATGCTGGCTGACATCAGCTGATTTGGCTGTGTATCCCTATAGTTAGGCTGTCTGACAAAACATACATTAACTGTTGTAAGCTTTTTCCACTCAAGGCTTATTTCAGTGAAAAAAATACAGCTTGTAAAACATGGTGTTGTTTTTTTCTGGTGTTGGTTGCTTGGGTTTTTTAAGGAAACGAAAGATATCCTGCAAGAATACAAAGTTGCTTAACAAGAGAAAAAAAAATACTTTAACACAAGATGTTCCATGACCTTAGCTTTATGATTTGGTGGTTCTGATGGCAATAACTCACTGCAATAAAATTTTGGGTAGCAGCAGGTCTGCGTAGCATAACAGTAAATTTTGATGTAAACTGAAGACCAGAGCCTGATAATGATGCACAAATGCGAAGTATTCACCAGAGACAAAAAGTATCTGCTACCACTGGCATGCAATATAAACTAGAAAAAGTATTCAAACATGATTCAAATCTTAACACTGAGTTTAAAAAAAAAACCAAAACAAAACCTTTTTTTTGTTTGTTTGTTTGTTTATAAAAGTTATTCATCTGGCTCATCAGAAATAAAAAAAAATCTGTTTGTAAAAGATGAAGAAAAATAAATCAACTGTAGAGGTCAGCCTCAAGAAGAATCATGAATACTGAATTTAAACTAATGTGTATGAAAGCAGTAAAACAAAATCTCTTAAATACATCCCAGGTACAACAACAATCTCCTGTATTGGATTTATTAGCAACTGTTCTCTGAATAAGAAATACTAGCTTCATTCTACCTGAGATGAAAAATGAAAAAATAAAAAGTAGCTGTTCGCTTTCTTCTCTGCTATACAGTGCCACAATTTGTTTAAGATATTACACTCTCATGGGTTGCATATCTAAAAAGTATAATTCATGAAAAAGTAAAATGTAATTGTCCAGGCTTTGATGAATAGGGGCATAATGTTAAATAATTATTCATTGCCTTTATTCTTCTGTCAAAGTGTGTAAAAAAAAAAGCAGCTTTTGATTGCCTTTTTTTATATAAGGACATGGGCCTTTGTGACATGCATTTTATTTTAAACTAATGCTTCTATTATTCCACATCTGAATAATTACAGCTGACATCATCTACTCTTCTATGTCCTAGAAGATCTTTAGCTCTAGTCCACTGTTACATATTTTATGCGTTACATGAAATAAAATACCTCAAGATTTTGAAAATATTTATTTTAAAAACAGCAATGAAATTGTCTGTAATCACATTTTCTGCTCTGCTTTGAAAGCAGCATTATTCAATATGCCAGTGGTCTTTTCCATAAGAGCAACATATTAGAAATTCATGCTGCTCTAATATATCTGAATTCCTTGATGTACTGCACTCCCTACAGACCTAAAGAAACATTTTTGCTTCAGTTTCATATGTCCTGCACATTATCTAATGATGTGGTGGTTGTCAAAGCAGTTGTACAGTAGCCTTTGAATTCAAAGTGTGCCTTGACTGTATACTAAAAATGACAATAAGCCTAAGTATATACATTATGCTGGCTTTTGTTGCCAGCACAAGTAAAGCATTTGGGAAATAAAACCCCTGATTTTATTGCCTTTTAACATCTTTTCTACGTTAAACTTCAAACCCAGAAATTTGAAGCATTTCAAGAAACTGAAATCTCCTTTATTTCTTTCTTGTAAATTTTCTTTAGTATACCATCATGAGCCACATTTTCAAAAAGATCAGCACAAGATTACAAATAAAAGCATTCCAAAAATAGGGGGGTTATTATTTTTCTCTCTATGTAAAAACAGCACTGTGATTTTTAACCCAGGTTTCATGGGGAAAAAAGCAATCATCTATAGGATATACTAAAGAAGCTGAAATGTCTATAATTTTTTTTGATAAATTGAACACACAGAAGAAGTCATTTTATAGAACACATTCAAAAGCATTTTTATGGATAAACACAGATTCTCCTAGGGATGTTATATACATTCAGTTGTTTGCAAATGTTAGAAGGGTATTTCTTGCAATGCTGGCAAATATTCTTCAGGTATTTTGGAAAAACTCATGCCAACAAAGATCTGGCGGGTCAAGCCCCAGCTGCAACTGAACCAAACCTGCTTCAACTGTAGGAAACCAAGAAGGGATCCCTATTCCATTATACAGAAACACACATTTATAGGATCATAAGTACATTTTTCTTAAACAAACAGCTCTATCTTTATCAAATTGGATCCAATTAAGAAGCAGGACTAGAAATCATGTCTGTTTTGAAGGAGGACTTTAGAGAGCTTCCATGCTGTGGCTGTACCATGTGTCCATACCACCGTGCCTCACATTGTGCACATATTCTTTAGGCTTCTAAACCCCTTATACCCAGATATAATGAGCATCTAAAGCAATCTGTATGTGACAGCACAGTGTAAATTAGTGTGCATGTGCATGTGTGTATATGTCTGTATGTCACCTAAGAAGAAAAGAGCAATACACAAAAAAAGAAGTAAATATATGATCTGACAGCAGAATAATGAGAAGGAAAAATTTTAGTGATTTTTTTGGGGGGGGTTGGGTTTTTTTTAAAAAGTAGTGAGGGTACAATGGAAAGTCCAATCAATCAAAAAAACTTCAAAGAAAGCTAACGCCAATTTTAAGTAACAGACACAGTCAACGGCAGCGAGAAATTTTTATTCTCCCAGCATAGTAAAATTTTTCAGAAAGAATTCCCATAGTGTTAAAAAAAGATCTGTAAGAAGCTGATCTCTAATACGAATTCACTGAGTTGGTAGTGGGCTCTCATTTTGTGTGTTTAAGAAAGTTCCACAGAGGAGAATTCTTACAGAGCTTGGGGCAAATCCTGCGATCCTTACTCAAAGAGATTTAATCTGCAGTTTGGAGGGAGTGCTGCACAGTGTGAAACCAAGACTCCTAATGGGGTTAGATTCGAAGGGGTTTTAAGAAAAGTACATTCTCAATTTTCAATCTGTCCAAAAATCACAGAATTCTCTTTGGAAAACACCTGGTAGCTGAGATGAAAGAAAAATGCAGTGTACGAACTATTTTCCAACTTTTTTACTGAGCTCACTGAGTTTCCTTTCTCTACTTCAGTTAGCATTACTTAATGCTTTGCTTATAAAAAAACACAGGCTGAAAAACACTCATTAGTTCTAACAAGACAAAAAACAAGGTATTATTGCTAAAATACCAACATGGGTTAAAAACTGGCTAAAAGGAAGGATATTGAAAGTAAAGAAAAAAAATTCAATCAGAGGCACATTTCACTGCAGCTGAATTTGTCCTAATATAAGTAAAGTTTGCTGAAGATGTGAAAATAATTAGGAATAGAGAACAGCCAACAGATTTGTTTCTAAGAATACTTTTTCTAAAAATACTCATTAGTGCCCTGAAAAATGAAGTGAGACACACGGTTTCCAAATACTTGATATACCAGAAATTACATGGAACCAAGGGTTTCGATAGGTTGGAGAAACTTATACATTATATTCTATATGAGGCATTGTAAGTGTGATTTAGACAAGTACATGTTAAATCGATCAGAGTCAAACGAGATAGTAAAAACAAAACTTAGAGATGAGTAATAGCATGAGAGAAGAGTCATATTGAAGGAAAAAAATGTAGAATGTTCTAGATTATAAAGAAAAGCTTCAAAGCTAAGTAAAGAATACTAACTGTAGAAAACCCTCTGTCTTTCTTCATCAATGGAAATCCAAAAGAACATTCTATTTACTGAAGTCATTGAATTCATCGAAGACTCAAATTGTTAACTTACATTATTTCCCTTGAGTTAATTTCCCTCCAGTTATCAAATTCAAACCAGAGGAACTATACTGCCAAACAGTGTTTCAACTGCACAAAGTCATGATGTTAACATGCCACCTGTTGTTACTAAGATGAGATGTAGCTTAATCCCCTTCACAGACAAGCCATCTTGAGTAAAAACTATTGCTAGGTAGGAGGCCCTCCTGTATGCAAAGGGCATGAAAGTTAGGGATAACAGTAGACTTATCCCATGATACTTCAAGGATCATGCTTTATTTATTGAACAAATCCTCAGAAATTATTGTCAAAATTTATCACATATTTTCTTGACATCTGATTTTCATCTTTTCTGATCATCACTAAGTCCGAATAGCAAAATCACCTAGTTATATTATTCAGCCTTTTTGTATTGGCCCTCCAATGCAATAACTCACTGTGATGATCTACAAATTCTCAAGGCCCTTTGTTCAGACACTGTTGCAAGAGGCTAATGTGGAACATCACAGCCTAAAAGAATGCATAGTTTTGAGCCATGGTTATGGCTCAAAAGAGGTCAGTTCAATGAAATATTGTCTGTCTTGAAGCATCAAGCATTTCTCTTACTTTTTCAAGTAATTTCATAGCTCTGGTTCTCAGAATCCTACACAAGATTTCACTCATGCTCTTTAATGCATGCCATCAGCTTCATAGATATGCAAGTAAAATTCAGAATCTTTCCACAGAGTATGTTTATATTTCTCTGTGAAGATCTGCATCTCCCCCACTCCTTCTACTGCTGAATATAACCCTGGGGTCAGATTCTGACCTCAAACACAAAGCGTGCAACATCCTAGTAAATCAATAACAACTAAGCAGCACATAGGAAGCCAAGACTAGTCATCCTGCAGTATAGCTTGTTGGACATCATCAGAGTGAATACAGAGCTACTTGAAATCAAGGAAGCATTATTTTAATTAAGTTGCAATGAAGCCAGATTCTGTGACAAGGCAGATTTTTGTTCTAAACTGTTTTCCAGCCACCATGTCCCCCTGGGGTCTTTAGTCAGAGGGGCTGATGGGGAGCTGGGCCTCAATTCCTCAGTCCCCAAACTTCCACGTGCTGCCTCAGCTTCCAGGTTCCCAACACCAATTTATGTTTCTTAGATGTTGTGGTGGGGACCAAGCAATCTGGAAGCCTAAACAGCCTCAGTCCCTAAGCACAGAATGTCCCAGCTGGGACATGGGGCCCTAAGCCTCTGATTCTTTGGTGAGAAGCAAGGCTTTTTATCTCTAGGAACAGCAGATTCTTAATTTAGGCTGTTGGGATCTGCAGCTCCTGAGCAGTGCATATAGTGCTTTAAGTGCAGTGAGACCCACACAATGCCAGGCTCCATCCTCTTCTGTAGAATTTTTAATTCTTTGGCTTAGAATTGTACATCAATGTGAAATAATCATGTCTGTAGCTGCTATGCAAGAAGTATACTAATTATTTGTAGAGCCCACTTGAAAATGTAACGTGTAAAGTAGTAGCTCTGCAGTTGTTGCGAGCAATTTAACATTCAAAGAAGTGATTTATAATATCAGGCTTCCCAAGATTACGACCATAATGACTATCTGACAGACTTTATAAGCAAGTCGTCCAGTCATTTCAATTGGATTCTGGCTGGCTAAGGACTAGGAACTGTAAAAAGGCTATAAGATTTGGCCTAGAATCAGAAATAACATTTGCTGTTTTCCAAACGTGCGGTAAACAAGAAAGGAGATATTAAATTTTTGTACATCTCTCAGCACATGCAAATGAGAATGGAAAGAGCCTCCTCAGACAAACACAGAACAACAGCCATCTGGATCCAAACCCTGCTCCAGCAGAAGTCAGAGCCTTGAGCCTCTTTTCTGTCATTATTTACATCGCTGTAAAGCAGGACCACTTCCGTGCAAGGCAGCAAAGGGTAACATCCTGGCTTTGAGGAACTCAGCTGTAAATCCCCTACCACCTCTGACGGGGGCAGGATTTGACACAGGGAGTGCAATGTAACATCCAGAGTCAGGCCAGCTGACTCCAAAACTTGAGTGGTGTGGGAGCTGACCCCCCCAAAGGATTTCAAAACTGTGTGTATTTCCACAATTTTGCAACTTAAAGCAGAACAGAAGGGAAAGATTAAAAATGCTTACCACAGAGAGGGAGTTGGAAAGCAGTGTCCCATCTTGGCCAAGCATGTTGGAAACTGTAATTTCAGGTAGATCCATGTTTTGTGGGTGGAATGGAAGGAGGCCATTGTGGTTCATGGGATGACACAGAGAGTGGTACCCAGACTCTATCTCATTCAAGTGCACCAGGGAGTGGTCAGGCAATGACGGAGGAGTTATAGGAGGTATGTTAAAATCTTCACTTTCAAGACTTGGGCCAGGAAAAGACTGGAAAAAAAAAGAACAAATGGCAAATTTTATGAAAAACATATGAGCACTGGTCAATAATAATACAAGTCGCAGAAAACAAATACAAAGAGACCAACTCACATACTTACAAGCATCTACAATTCAACAAAGAGGATATTTTAAAGACCAATCTATTATAGCAGTGTATGGAAGTGTATGCATGGAAAAAGAATTGCCTATAGGGCATAAGTATCTCTGCTACTTTCACAGCTTGCATTAGAAATAATTTTTTTTAAAGCAGGTGAACTCAAACAGATTTCAAGGGTCCTATTAAAATTTTCCAGGAGTGTTCATCTAGCTGAATACCCTTTTCATGGGAATTGTGGAAAAGGGAATGCAATTCATAAAATTAATATTGGCACAAAATGGTTCATAAGACTCCCTGCTACTCAGACCAAGAAATACATAGTGAAGAAAGATACTGCTTTTATGCTCACAGGAGTATTTATTCTTCTACAAAGAAAAAGAAACAGTACATCTTTCACATGAATATACTTTGTATTTTTAAAAAAACATTTATGGTATCTAAAAAAATTCTATTTTTTTTCTTTCTTAATATATAAACTCAATTGTTCACACATCTTGTCAGGAATCTAAATTAGTTACTCTACAAATCAACTCTATAGTCTTTTGTTGTCTGCTGCCATTAAGTCATCCAACTCAATCTGATCCAAGAAAAAGCCACAGGCAAAGTCAGAGTAATGCACCAATGTGGATAATTGCTATTATTTATCTACAGTTTTTGTACAGCAGGTAGGCTCATTTGGAAGATAGGGGTGGGTATGCTCATATTTCTTAAAAGAAAAAGGTGAGCATGGCTTGATACATGATCCAAATAAAGAGTTAAAGGGATCAGTTGCAGTGGTTCAACTCGAAAGCCTGCTCTTCTTTTCTGAGAATGGCCAACTCCTTTGTAAAGTGATTACTCTTTGCACATCCCATGTCCACAGTCAGGGTTTATAGCACAGTCTACTTCCACCCTTCCTGCCTCTCTGCGGCACAGCAGCCCTGCTCTGAGCGCTGCTTTTGTTCATTCTGGAAATATGAGGATTTAAATACATTCTGTTCCTGAAAAGTATCATCAGGAGGAATGAATATGAGGGCACAATTTCAAAGAGCAGCTACTGGAAGAAAATGTTGTCCCCTGTATGAGTTTCCAAATGGAGGACAGTACGGTGTATGAATTCATGCAGAAGGACAAGAGAAGAATCAATGCTCAATTATAAACAAAGGGGTTTTTCATTAGTCATCATAGTAATAATGTCCTGCTGATGCCTGAGGTTACTCTCCTCTGTACAAGCATGTACAAATAAACTTAAATCAGACCAAGAACAAAGAGTATTACATGTTTTCAATGAGCCGCTGAAAAACCTACTCTAATGCACATTTGCCATGGTTTTAGTTGCTTTGCTTGTTTCCCAACAACCAAGTATCTTAGCATGAAATAGAACAGGAAGGCTATACTGCAAAGGCCAAAGTAAAACCCCAAAGAATGAAAACAACAAAACAGGGAATGGAAAAAGTTTGACACTGATATCATCACTGATACATGTGAGGGCTTTGATTCTACCCATGCTTTCCAGCAGTGTTTCTCTCTTCCAGCACAGGAGTTTGCTCTCCTCTTGCCCCTGCTCTCTCCTTAATGGGAAGCTGGTGTGAGTCTACTGACCTCTGTAAGTTGCCTTTGCCTCTGCTCTTATCACCCACGATGCAGCCATCAGTGAAAATATCTCCAAGGGGAAATACAGTAAAAAACAGACTCTCACTAAATGGAGACTTAAACATGGCAAAGGGAACGTGTCACATTTACTCAACAACAACATCTAAGCTGTGCAGAACCAAATCAAACAAATCAAGGGTCAATGTAAACACTATTTGCTAATTACTATTATATAAAAACCATGACAAAGAGAAAGGTGTCTAAAGTAAGCTTAAGGTCTAATGCCACAACAGCAAAGCAGCGAGGAACAGAAATGAAGGAAGGGATAACAACCATAATGCTCTCGTGGACCAGCACTATCCCACACAGCTACACTAAGATTTGGTAACTCTAATCCTGGTGAGCTTGGATTCACCTAGTTTACAGCTTCCAGGAGGCATTCATGAGCTGTGACGAGAGGACATTTATGTTCAACAGTGTCTCTTCTACTGTCTCAAAAGTCTGCCAGCCTCAAAAGAGTTTTTTCTCCCATGGTTTTGCAGGTACAAAGAAATGTTAACATCTGTTTTCTCAATCTCTCCCTGTCCTGTGAGAGTTACATTCCCCACTAAAAGCAAATATTCCTAAACCAAATATTGACTGGCTGGGTGTGCCTACACATTAATATGGGAGGCATTTAGCGAATCAGCTTATTTGTACACCCCTTTTTGCATGCCACATATGGACAAACCAGGTTTTACTGGTCAAATGTGTCTTTAACTAGTAATACTTCAAAAATGGTGGAAGCAATTGAACTGCCAGTAGCACATTAGCTTCATTTATTCAAATGGAAGCATAAAATACTAGCAGCATAAAAGTCCACAATCCATGTCATGTCATGTGTAAGTATATAAAAATGTTATATATATTATTTGGGATAAGCATTTTAAATAAACAGTTGCTGTCTAATTAATTATAACTCCCACACATACACACACCATAGTTGTTTGTGAACTGTACTATTTCAATAAAGCTAGGCAGAATCCAAACTGTATGCTAGTGGTATGGACAGATATTTGAAAGTATCTGCACAGCACCCTATTCACCTTACGTTTTCAGCCAATTTGATATTTCCATACTTAGTATGTGTGTATACAATGCATACAGATATAAATTCCTCAGGGAAGTTCCTTCAACAGTTTGTCTTGCCCCATATCATGTCTCAGATGTTTGTAATGGCTTGGCACACTGGCATATTAAAAAACAAAATTCCTAGATACCTTTGCAGCAAACTCAACATATCTCAGAAACAAGGCTGTTGGCAATTGTGCCTGGAGGAAAGGAATGAGGAATGGAACATGTGCAAATAGCAGCTACAAGCTTCAAACACCCATCCTACTTTCCTGCCACCTCTTCCCTTGTCATTGGGAAAATCTACTTGAGGAACCATCTGGAGCTGCCTTGGTCCAAATGATCCAGCGCTGGCAATAGGATCTCCAGGAATGTTGTACTGTTACCTTCTTCCCTGAAGGGAAATTTTAAGGAACTTCAGCAAAAGGCCAAGCCCAAGCATATCCCTGCAGGAAGAACTCCCACTCCCAGGCCAGTCATCATTGTGTCCTGACTCCTGGACTTTCTTAGAGCACCACTTCTTCCAACACAAGACATTTATCTGGAATTTCGAATGAAAGCAGTTACGTACTGTCAAAAGCATTAGGGATATTAGGGATACTCCCTGTATCCAATTACAGTTCACAAGTACAGCTCATACATATTAATAATAAATGGTGACGTGTAGCTTCAGCTCTGTTAGGTTTTTCTTGGTGATAGGGAGCAAGGTTAGGGTCTTTCCACACAATCCAAGGGGTTTTCCTTCATAATTGGTTCTACTATCAGCAGGACTTTCTCTATTCAGAAAGACATGGAATAGCTGCTTTTTATACTACTGGTCACAGAAATATTAGCAAGTTTACATTTTCACTTTTGAATAAATAAATAAACAACTACAAGAAGTAGCTGTAAATGCTTTTTTCCCCTTTACCATATAGCTGCTAGGACCCTGTTTCGCTTTCATTTCATGACTGTGGGCGTGTATGAGTTGTTTCTCAGCTCTTCAGTTTAGGGGAACTTCCTGGACATTTATTACATTCCAGAGAGAAAACCCTCTGCAAATTAACACCATTAAACCAACTGCACAGCACTGAACAGTCAATGCTGTAATTTTTCTTTATTATAAAGAGTATTTTCATTACTGTATTTACTATAAGCAGATTTTGGTATATTTCAGATGGAAGCTACACAGTGGGAATCTCAGAACTGAACATCCTTAAATTTGAGCTATCTGTAGACACAAAGCTATGAAAAAGCTTTCTGAATTACAAATGTTTCCAAATCTAAGGGACAATATTCTATGTTTCTGACTAAATATTGGTGACATTTCTGCTTCAAATGATGGAAACTTCATAAAAAACTTCATAAAACAGATGACTGAGATGCCCACTCTGAGACTTCATTATCTATATGCTTCTTTAGCCTTTAATTTTATCAGAAAAGCTTCCCAGAATAAAGCGATATGAACACTTACCCCTGATTCACTGTTCAACTCGAGACCAAGCTTTTGTTCCTAAACAATGATCTCATTGGTCCCCTTCAATTTACCTTTTATGCCACTTAGCCTGGCCAAATCCAGCAACAGGCAACAGAAAGGGAGACAAAACTGGGAGGTGGAGGGGAAGTATATGTCAAAAGTCAGTTCTTTGGCAGCACATAACTCAGGGCTGTGCATCCTGCTGTGCTGATGACACAAATGCACATACACACACACACAAAAAAAAAAAGTAGTATTTATTTTCGAAACTACTCACAGAAAAATTAAGGGAAATACTTTCAGGAAATAAAAACAAAACCCCTTTGCTGAAGTACTCTACAGTAGTGACTGCATATTGGCCAGCAAAACTTACTTTAATAGAACTTTAAAGAGTAATCAGAGAAGGGAAACCAAAGGAGATAGCTCAAACAGACTGACCACAAGAGGCAGCAAGCTTTCAAACATCCAATATAAATCCCTCTGGAAAGAGCAGAACCATTACTATATGACAGCACAGAAGACAACATACATTAAGTCTAATTCATGTGCTCAATAGTTGGGTCAGTCACCATGCATTTACTCAACATGATCTCACATTAACAACAGTTCCTTAAGAATTGGGACTTTGCCTATAGATATTTAATTTAAATGAAATGAATGGTACTGCCAACTATGTAGAGCGTGTCTTAATTTTTCATTCGCACCAAGGCTTCTGCATCTGAACTGTGGAAAGATGCCAGTTTTTAAAAGATAGATGCTTCAGGATGTCTCCTCTTCTATTATTGAACACATTGTTACATAACTGAAATACTTATGAATCGAGAGTAATGTAAAAACAATGAGCTCATTAGAAGCAGGAAACCAACATACCTTATGCATATTCAAAAGTTAGGATAATATATTTTACAGCAAATATTTCCAGGAGTTTTAATAGGATTGACCTTATCTCTAATTTCTAAAGGGAGGGCCTTCAGAAGCAAGTGTTTTTCAGTTGCTTTTGTCTCTGCATGAACAAGGCTTGATAACTCGAGACTATAATGCATTACTGTGGAAACCTTCCGTCTGTTACATAAATCATCTTAACGCTCAGCAAGAATTGTCCAACAGTGCCATTGATATGTTCAAGTCAATGATCCTGCAAACAATTTTTTTGTGTTTCTTCATATGGTAGACAACAGCAATAAATCGTATTCATTTAAAAACACACAATATAATAATTTATCAAGCAGCAGCTATCAAAAACATATTACAAGGGAAGGTATAACTTTTTTCTATTGTGTTAATCAATTTCTCTAATTTACATTAGTTAAAGGGCAAAGCCTCCAGCAAAACATTAATTTTCCACTACCAGATGAATTCTGTTTTCAAGAAGGAGAATGTGCTGACAATGATATTATTAATCTAAAATTATTGTAATTTTCAAAGTTAACAGATTTACATGAAAGTGTACACTTCTTTAAGATTTCAGTCTTGAGACTCTTTTCATTAATTATATTAATTACATTAATTTTACACATATACTATAGCAGTTTGCTAAAAAATGTGTGTTCATTGAAGGTTTTAAACTGAAATACACTTTAAAGATGATAATAAGCAGAAGCACAAATATAAAAGGCCACAAGATTTGGGCTCTGCAAACACCAATACTATAATTGAAGCATTTAAACTTCCCTTCAGACAAAGATCCATCTTGCACTTCTCCCCTTTAGAAAACTTGAATAAATTCAAAAGAGACGTGCAAGTCCTTTTTAGAATTGCTGATCAACCACCAAAGAAATTCCTTAGGAATACATTGAAGCTCTAGGCAAAATGCAGCATCCTTAGTCCTTCAGCGTGGAGTCTTGCTCCTCTCACCTGTGCCACCCTCCCACCCTCCTTAGCATGTCCCAGGCATGGTCACTGTCCAACCCCCCTGTCACTGTTCTCTCCTGAAGAGAAAGGCACCTGGTCCCCCCACAGTGTGTGACAGTCAGTAGTGCAACCTTCAAAGAGCAGCACTGGGGGTGTGTTAGCAGGACCCTAGCATAAACAGCTCCTGCTTGTCCTGCTTTGGGGATGCTGAAAGGAAGGGGAGACTTGCAGTGAAATAGGTTTCTCCAAGCTACCTCCTAAAGACAAGCCGAGCAGCTTCATCACCTCAAAGATACTGCTTCAGGCTGTTTACAGAACAGGAAAAGGAAAGACAAGAAAATGTTCACCAGAATCTCTTTGGAACATGGGAGCAAACTGCTAAGACTATTATTATTATTACTACTACTACTACTATATTTTAATGAAAGCTAAAATTCTTAAGGTAAATTGGGATCCTATTTGACAGGTTTTGGTCTGTACTATAACAGAAATGATATCACGTATGGTATAATCTTGAACTTAGCATTACTATGAGACATACTTCCATAAATTAGTTACTACATTTAGCTAAATATTTTTTTAAACTAGAGATAAAAAGCATATTAAAAATAAAAAAAAACCCAAACTTTTTAGGGACCCCCTCTGCAAAACATACCTAAGTTATGCTCAGTACAAAGCACTGGGTAATAAAACTAGCAATATTCAGATTTAATAAGTGGAATTTAACTGAAAAAAAGGAGTCACATTGTCACAAATCCTGCTGCTTGAAAATATAGATGATACACCACATTTAACCTGTCAGAAGCCTCATTAACATCATAGACTCTAAACCAGCAATCAAGACAGCATGCTTTTCACATGTTTACATTTTTAAATGCTCTTAAAATAGCAGTAGTAGATTTACATTTAAATATATCTGTTTAGGGGGAAATATTCTGTCTAAATTTCCAGATCCTGTCTGAGAAAGACACCAAAAGATGAAATAATGTCATACCAGGGCACAAAACAATGAAGGACAAAGAATGCATTTTATTTTTTGTTGGGTTTTCCCCTCCCTTTTCCTTCTCTTAACTTAGAAAAGCTCAGGAACAATGGACTGCTTCTCAGTATTCAAAGGGACAGTGGGTCCTACCTGTGCTATACCTCTCCTAAATGACTGATCAAATTTCCAGAAAAATTTCAGATTTAATATAAAATGTTGCCACTTGAAGAAAAGGAAGATCAGAACAGAGGCAAGGCTACTCTGCAATCTGATGTAACTTTTGTTTAACCCCATGCTAATCGCAGGGGAAACTGAAAACTGAGGAATATCAAAGCTCCCAATTCCTACCAGTGGTCTCGCTGACTCTGACACCTAGATTTTGGACCCAGGACTTTACACTAAAAAGGCTAAGGAATGCTCAGTATATGGACAAGTACAGATTACTCAAACAAGTAAAATGGTAGGATCTGTCCCTCTCTTAATAAAGTGTCATGTAAGCAGTAGGACTGCTGAGACCTCAGTAATAAGCTCAATCGTACTAATGCCATACCAACTCTCAGTAGTGTAGTACCTATTAAGACATTTTTATAAACTGCAAGAAATATGCGAGCTATTACAAGATATAATTCTGAAAAACAGACTTCTATGTAAGAAGCCAATTTAAGAGGAAAACAACATAAACAATAGTAACTTGTGTGCTCAAGTGAAGCATCTTTTTAATTTTGAGTAATGAAGATGTCAAGCCAAATGCTAGAGTAGTTTAACTTAATTAGGTGGCCTATTTTTCCAGGCAGCCTTTCATTTCCCATTGAAAACTCTGCTTGTATGCAAGGCAACAAGAGCAATTTTGTCTGTAATGAATACCTCTGGGACTCCACAGAGTGATCATTTGAATGTAACATTGAAGACTGGTTTGAGTAACTAGTTTGGGCTTGTTGAGATGCCAGATTTTGTAAAACTAACTAGATTAATCAGAGATGGGCATCTTATCAGTTTATTCGGTCAGGGGTCAACAGGTCAAACTGACTCTACTGCATCAGCCTTTGCCAAAAGGGACAGTGTAATAGTAATTGGTCTAATTTGTAGTTCAAATTCACGTAATTCTTCCAGACATTTTATGGACCAAAAAAGGTTCATTTTATGTGAAACTCAGTTGAAAAATACTGCCTTTAATGTTTCCCATGGTTACATCCCATAATTCATCCACACTGCTGACCTGTAGAGTTTCCTGGAAAGGAAACTACATAACTAAAATATATGATGTCTGTAATCTGTTTTCACATGCTAAAAAAGTTGTACATGAAGGAGTAGAGGGAAACATTTTGAAGGATATTTTACGCTGGCTGCTCATTAAACAGAAAGTTCTTTCATGTCATGCACAGCAAAAGGCAGTGTCTTTTCTCTTGTGATATGTGAAAAGTACCTCTGACTTTTGGACAGAGAATTCATCATTTGATGATTGATTTTCTGTTTACCTTTTTCATGGTAAAATAATAGCTTTTGTTATTTTTACTTCATTGATTTATAGTGGGCCTATCCCTGAAGTTGCTATCATCCTGGTGCCACTGCTAAGACAAGATGCAATGTTTACATTACTCCCCTTCCATCTGCAACTCCTAAGAAAAATACTGTTAATTGGTGCACACAATCACTGTGTATACAACAGGGCCGAGTTCACAATTTTAGCATTACTCTAGCAGTATCTGACATTTACTTCTAAACGCCCAAACTTCTGGAGCAAGGCAATTACCCTCCAAAAAGTTTTCAGTCCACATGGCTGTAAAGAAAATAGAAGTGCAAGGTTTCACAGCCAGAAGACAAACAGAACACTGAAAAATTTGTTATACTTGCTGAGGTTTCTGATATGATCTCAATTTTATAGATCCACGCTAATGATTTTTGAAGGCTGGAAAGGGACAATTTTGTTTATACAACTGTAATTATGGGTATGTTTGTTTAGGGTCCTTAGGGAATAGATTTTGCCCTCTTTAATGCTTTTACAGCATATGCTATAGAATAGGCATTAAATGAAAGAAGCATTAAGTTAAGGCACGTTTAAGTAACTCATTTTTCAGAGATAAGTAGGTCATATACATTTCTTCTTCTGGTCAGAGTACAAGATCAACATCTACTGAACATAAGTGACTAAAATCAATTTAATCAATTTATTTCACCTGAGTTATGTCTTTCCTGTGAAATTTGAAAAAGTTCTTAAGTTCCAGTCAACAGGCCCTAATTTTGGCTTTAATTTTTATAAATTTTCTTTGATTACAAAAAAAGAATATCCTTGAATACATACCCAGTACATGCTCATAGAGTTTGTATTAAAGCTGAAGACATTCATAGATACTTATATAATCCATTCCTGTGGAGAAAGACTTGGGGACACTGGTGGATGAGAGGCTGGACATGAGCTAGCAATGTGAGCCTTCAGCCCAGAAAGGCAACTGTTCTGGGCTGCATCACAAGCAGTGTTTCTGTCCCTCTACTCTGCTCTGGTGAGAGCCCCACCTGGAGTGCTGAGTCCAGTTCTGAGGTCCTCAGCATAGGAAAGCCATGGACGTGTTCAACTGGGTCCAGAGAAGGGCCACAGAAAGGGCTGGACCACCTCTCCTATGATGAAAGGTTGAAAGAGTTGGGATTGCTCAGCCTGGAGAAGAAAAGACACTGAGGAGACCTTATAGCAGCCTTTCAGTATATAACAGGGCTTACAAGAAAGATAAAAACCTTTTACCAACACCTGTAGTGTCAGGACAAGGTGTAAGAGTTTTAAACAGAGAGAGAATAGATTTGGACTGGACGCAGGAAGAAACTGTGAGGGTGGTGAGACACTTTAAGAGCTTGTGCAGAGAACTTGTGTGTGCCCTATCATTGGAAGTTCTCAAGATCAGGTTGGATAAGGCTTTGAGCAAAGTGATTCAGTGAAAGATGTAATTGCTCATGGCAGGGGACTGGACTAGATGATCTTCAAAGATGCCTTTCAATTCAAACAATTCTATGATTCCAAAAGATGTATATCTATAAATATATACATAGCCTTGTTAATGCAACTGTTGATGTATTTTTATCAGGGTCTCAGTTCTTCCAGATTCTGTGCCTGATATAAGGACACATGAAAAGACTGTTCTACACAAAAGGAAAAGGTAGGGTAAAACTATCTCCACCTTTAACTAGTCATTCAGGATCTGAAAGGTCTGCCTGGTGTTTTCTTTTCCCTGAGGCCATTTTACTATAGACAACTTCAGAGAAATAAAGGAGCAAGAAGTGAACTCCCTTCTGTTGATAATCTACTTTTGAAATTAAAAGAGAGTGGATCAGGAAGAGAGAAGTGGATTATGGTCTAAAACAGCCGTGTAACTGCAGCCATCCAGCCAACTGACCAGGTGGCATTGCCTTCTCACTGTGGAGCAGCCTCTCAATTAATGAGCAAAAGCTTTCTGACTTTTGGGCAGGATTGCACTGGACTTCAGCATAGCATATACGCATGGGACTGTGTTGAACCAGGCAGTGATTCTCCATCTAAGAATGCTGCATTTTCTCAATCCTTTCCTGGGCAGCCAGCTCCTGCTGACAGAGGCTTTAGAGGGGCAACAAGAGCTAAAAGCTGTGTTATCTGCGATGAACAGGATACAGTAGCCTTAAATTCTAGCCTACCTAGAGGGAAGGCCAATACAGAGAGGAGAAGGCAACTATTACATAGCATTTATCTATCCCTACTTTGCACCAGCAATACTTATGCCTTTAAGAAATTACAGCATTAACATGTAAAAAAGAAGTTAGAGGTATATCTAGGACCATGTGCATATGAAAACAAAGGCAGGGGAAGCCTTTCATACTAACATTCAAAATATCTATTTTGAATGCCATTCTGTATCCTATTTAACCCTTGAGTGTATAGGACAAAACCGTTTTGATGCCCATGATGCCCACTGTATCAAAGAGCATGCATACATATCTTGTATGGATCTCCCTGCCATAGCTCTGGGAAGCAGGAAAACATCACCTCTGAGCAAGCAGTATTCTTTCCTCTGCCTCAGGTATCTGTTTTATTCCCACTGGGACGATGGGGGTACTGCCCTAAGCCATCAGCTCAAGGCTTCTTCTTGACCCTTCCCTTTGCAATCTGCAGGGAATTTGGCAGCTGGATTCACTAACCTTAGTGTTTATCAGGCCTCAGGAAGGCTACAAAAGTGCCAAAGCTTTGTGCAAGAGAGTCCTGAATTACATTCTGTCTTGTGACTAGGAAAAAATGTAAAATAAACAATATAATTTTATATTGTGTTGTATGTGGCCCACAAATTACCGGGGGAGAAATTACATAACGAACAATTCACCTCTGAGATTCCAATTATAGGTGTGGGGAGAAAACAATATATTGGTGGGAATCTGAAATGCAGAGCAGTTGGCATAGTTTTATTTTAAAATGATAAATATTTTCAGATCCAAGTGCAATTAGTAGTGAGAATGCCATGTAGTTTTACTGTGTATGATTGTTAATATGGCTGGCATAACTCATTTAGGAGATGCCTGCAGTGCAGAGTCCTGTACTACATATATCATAACCGAAAATGCAGTACTTTCACATATATATAGAATGTACACAGAGACAACATTGCCAAACAGCCTTTTGGGACAGTTTAAAAGAATACCATTAATTTTTACTGTATACTTACATGTCTGGCTCAGTTCCAGCACTGGCTTTCTGTAAAAATCATTTCAAGTATAGAATTATTCTATTTGCTTGCAGCAACATCACAAGAACAGTAGTGAGCCATATGTTGCTACTTAGCAACTTGGTCTGTAAGTCCCAAAGCATGTACTGATTTGAAAATTGAACAGAAATGATAATTATTGTTGAGGGATGCTGTGAGGCAACTTGTCTTGGATTACCAAACTATGCAGATGTTTGATGTTATATAGCAAAAGGAACAAAACTATATTTTTCCTGTCCAATGGCTGAGCTTTTATTTATGTTAGCCTAAAGGGGATAAATTGATTAAAACCCGTAAAATAATATACTGTGATGTTTTTCTGGATGTGAGCACTTTCTAGTAAACAGAAAGAACTGAAGTACATGTCAGCATATATCAGGACTGTGGAAATCCTGCTTCTATAGTCACATAATCCTGAAGACAGCCTAGTGGAAATCCCTTGGTGTTGCATACTATGACTCAGTCTGCCAACCTGCCTCCCAAGTAAGTTGTGTCAGACTCTGAAATTAGAAAATGATGCTCATGTCTGACTCAGTCAGAATGATCCGAGCTCAAATAAAAGTTTCTCATAGGGCCATGCATCTCCTAACATGTGGGATTCATATTTTAGTTAACAGATGTGCATCTATCAAGGAAAGTGAAGAAAAAAATTCACTCCTCATTCTGACAGGATTCAAACCCTCATCTTGGTCTTGCAAGGGAACAGCCAAGTTATCAAGGCTGGGAAGGAACCTGCACTCCTCTCTACGAGGCCATGCAACAGCAAGGCTCATGAGAACAGGTGCAAAATGAACTTAGGACAAACCTATGAATGAAGGAACGAGGCTGTCATTGGAGAGAACATTTGCTCTTCTCTTTTTATGGCATTATGTGTTCTACATTCAGTAAGAGTGAGAGGACCATGGAAAAATAGTCTGCATAACTGGGGTCAGAAAATACAGTTGCATTCTTTCCTCTTCTTCTCCCTCCCCTGTAAGCTACACAATCTTTCATGCTTTCAGAGAGGAAATAAAATTTTTTTCCCCCACTTTTAACAAACAGATGTTGAAACAGTAGTCAGTCCATCAATTTTGGCTGACCACCAAATGTTTACGCCCAGGACAGGAGAAGCACTCCATTAAAGTCAGTGAAGACCGTACTGATACTGTCAATGGAGAGTTGTTTAGTTCCTTTGAGGAATGACTAGCAGGTGTCTCTTTCATGACCAGGTTTGGGAAAGGCTTCTCTCACAGTTACAGGTTCTTGATGAAACAAGAGAGGCATGTTTCCAATACATCTCAACTTCTTGTTCCTAGGGGGTTTTTTGTTTGCTTGGGGGGGTTTTGTTTGCGGGGTTTTTTTGTTTGTTTGTTTGGTTTTTTTTAAGTAAGGTTATTATTGTAGGCTTTCACATATGTTCCAGCCCACAGAGAGTTGGAACAACTCCTCTATGCAGACAGACTGAGAGTGTTAGGCTTGTTCAACTTTGAAAAGAGTAGGCTCCAGGGAGACCTTAGAGCAGCCTCCCAGTACTTAAAAGGAGCCAACAGGAAAGCTGGAGAGGGACTTTTTACAGGGGCACATACTGATAGGACAAAGAGAAATGTTCTTTGGCTGAAGGAGGGTAGGTTTAGATTAGACGGTAGGAAGAAGTTCTTTGCTATAAAGACTCGTGAGGCACTAGAGAGTTGCCTCAGAGAGGTTGTGGACTCCCTATCCCTGCAAGTATTCAAGGCCAGGCTGGATGGTGCTTTAAGCAATCTGGTCTAGTGGATGATTCCCTGCCCTTTGCAGGGGGGTTGGAACTGGATGACCTTTAAGGTTCATTCCAACCCAAACCCCATTATATGTTTCTACATATTCACCAGTGCAACAGAGTAAGCACCAGGAGAAAATCCTGGCAAGGAAAAGGAGGTTGCGACAGCCCAAGGCTCACAGCTTCTCCCAAACCAACACAGGAGGCTGATTGACAGGTGTCAGTCACTTGGTTATAACTTAAAACACTGTGCTTAGCAATTGAGCTGCCTCTTGTCACATGGATCCCCCAGCAAAGGACAGAGAGTTTCAACACTTGCCTCTGGGTTTTGAACTCTACCTGGGAGCCAGACACCTACGAGCTCCGCTTTGCCATAGTGAGATTTTAAGTCTGCAAGCCCTTTCTTGGTTCCAGACCTTAGTGAGTACTCAGGGTTTTCTGACATCTTTGAATTTGGAAATGTCACATTTGATAGATTTTTTTTTCCTTGAAGACAAAGTCCTTTGCATTTAAAATACCTAGGCTCAGATCTTTAAAGGTACTTTAAGCACCTTACTTCCACCGAAACCAGTGAGTGTTAGATGCATAAATATCTCTGAGGATCTGGGCCTTGTTAGCACATGTAGAAACCACATAAAAGATTAAAACTTATACCCTTAATTTTTCAATATGCCATTTAAATTATTTAAACTACATGCATACGCAGTACAAAAATATCAACAGAAGAAAAATAATTCTGATGTATAATGTGGATTTGCAATTCTTTATTCAAAACTATTTAAGACAGACATAATGATTCTCTGAAAGGTAGCAGCTGCCTTATAACAGCAATCATTCACAGAGTTTGTATTTCTAGTGTTTCAAACAAATTCAATTAGCCCTTGCACTTCCAAACCCTTAAGGCATAAATGAGATGATACTAGGCTGCTTTAATCTAATAGTAATACTAAAACTTGTCAGTACAGTTTTTGGATTAATGGTTAGAGAAAAATTAATAATATAATTTTTCATTTTTTAATCAAACAGTTCTATTCTAAACTACCTCTGGATCTTGGAGGGTTCTTAGCTGAATAAGTTCAATCATGCACAATTCCTAAATGCAAAGTACTATTGGTCTCTAAAGGTATTTTGGAGTAACTTCAACAGAAGGATGGAAAGCAACATCTCAGAATATTTTAAAGACAGTCTTTTTGATTGAACCATATACTCATCTCACAAAAAAATCCTGTGTCCCTGCCCCCAAATGAACCTTAGTACCTGAAGAACCACACTTCATGAAGACACTTAGCTTTGAATGTACTGTCACTTTGAAATGTGTTGATTTCTAAATTCCATCCGGCTTATATAAACACATTTAGTATACATGCAAACTTATTTTGCACGTAATGAGAGCTCTTCACTTAATCCTCCTGGTTCTGTCAGAAAGACTAGCCACTGCTGGGCCTAAAATATCATATGACTTAGACCACAGGTCTGATTATTCAAGGCAATTTCTGACACAATCTAACTGACCCCACTAATCCCACCATTTACTAGTGTGAAATTCTTGGCACCAAAACACATGAAGTAAACGAAAATTTCTCCCCTCCATATAGATACAGCAACATGTAGACAACCCAAAACTCTAACAACTATTTTTGCCTTTTGAGAAGTAATTAAAATCCTTCATTCTTAGAATCCTATAGTATTTTAGGATTCAAGTGGAAAGGTGGAAGACTTTGTAATACACACCCAACACCAAATGTGTATTTCATACGTATTTGTATGTGTAGTTCCCAAAAGAACTCAAAAATACCTGAAAAAATCCACATTTCATTAAATCCTCTGGGCTTGCAAGTTACAGAAAACTAAGTCATTGCCTTAACCTCACTGCTAATTCTGTATTATAGCAATGTTCCTCAGCCATAGGATTAGCACTAAAAATGTAATACTTCAACTGCCCTACAAGTGATAATTAAGGCTATTTGTGACACGTGTAGTTTATAACGATTAACTTGTCTGCAGTCAGATAAACAAATAACTTGCACCTGTAAAGACTTTATTTCCTGAAGGTAAAACAACTGTTTAGGAAAGATCATGCTGGCAAAACAGCTGCTTGCATTCTGGAGAGGAAACAAGGTAGTATCTTTCAACAAACGCCAACTCTGGTGTTTTATCAGCTCTATCTCATTAACTGGAAACAAGGCTTAAATGCTTTGTTTATAAATTATGATTATTCCTGATTGCAGCAGTTACTGATAGTGCCACTCATTTGCAATGCAACTCTTTGAATTTGTTTAATTACAATTTGAAACAAGGCAGAGAAGATTAATTAACCCACCTGGCTGGCTGGCACATAGTCCTGGCTCGGCTCTGTCATACTCATATACATGTTCTCACCGTCAAACTGCAAAGGAAATAATAGTAAACATTCAGCAAACTTGATTTTTCAGCATTGACTGAAAAAAACAGTTGCCATAAAATAATATTACAGCCTAGTTTTAGAGACTTGTAATTGTGTGTGTGCATCTTGTCTTTGATGTTCCTGTTGTCATCCTTATTGACCCTGGATGTCAGTGATTTGGAGTAATTAGCGCTCTAGTAATTACAGCTAGCAAGCAAGAAATGAATGGTTTCCTTTCATCTGCAATCTGTTTTAAAACAAAATGGCTCATTTTGTGCACTATATTGCTGTTGGTTGCAATGAAGTACAAAGTGAATTGCACAGTTACTGAAGAAAGGAAGATGAGAATAGAATCTGCACTAAAATGCATCTTAATGGATTCCAACTTTAGCTTCTGAGCAGAACAAGAGTTGAAATTTCAAAACAAATTAAATTCCCTCCTATTGAATGTTCCCATATCACAAGGTAGGAAATACATTTCCAGACAGCTTTCAGACATCTGAATGTATGAAATAGAATACCTCCTGTCTGTATGGTGTAAGAGGATAGTTTGCTTGATGTGTGAATAAAGTAAACATTCATAATCAGAACTTAAAAATGACCTTCTGTAAATGATAAATACAATTCCGGGAAATATATACAAAGCTTCTTTCCTTTTTTTCTTTTTTAGCTCTTTTTCTCTTTTCAGCTACAGTTAAGAAGTAATGGAAATGTGATAGAAAGGAGTTGATTAAAATCTGAAGGTCAAGATGGAGGAAAACTCTCAGATCCGAAGCCTCATTCTGTACCAACGCAAAGAAGTATAAAACTGCTGATTTCTTACATAATCTGGAAAATATCCCTGCAGACCTCTTGTCACGCCTGCTCAAGTGGCAGTGCCAACAGGGCATCTACAGTCCCACTGTCTGCTCAGGAGGTAGGGAAATTCTTTTCAAACCTTTCAAGTAGAAATGAACAACAGCAAGGAATCCCTATCCCCAGTCATCAACCACGAATTTCCAGCTGTGACGAGGTTTGTTTGAAATAACTTTGACCTGATCCCATGTGTGAATGCTTAGAGTGAAATATTTTGGACATGAGCCATTGTTTTTGATGACACAGCAGCTTTTCTAGGAAGTCTCTACTATTGAGCTTGCTCTGTTTCTACAGAAGGTGTCCCATGGACGTTTCTCGATCAGTGCTGAGCTTCTGGGGATATTCCACCTGCAAGGTGCAGTATATTCAACTAGCCCAAGGTGGCAAAGTTAAACTGTGGCTTTGGCAGATAGCTCGACCAATTTTTGCTGAGGTGGCTGAAAAGGTTTCAGCTTCCAGCTGTTCATCCTCTTTCTCTGCCAGAGGCTACAAGGCTTATAAGGGCAGCAGTAAAATGAACAAGTGCCAGCTCCTGGCACAGCAGTTGATGGTCTGCCTTCCCTGGCCATAGCTATTTAATAGATAGTCATAGTCTATCTGTCAGAAGTCTTAGCTTCATGGGAGGGAAAGGATTATACCTTCATCTGCCATAGGGAATAGAGAATTTCCAAATTTTGATGGAATAGAGATAGTTGGGTTAGATCATAAAACAGGGTTTGATGCTTGTTCCTTTATTGTCTCTTATTGACATGTACCATTTCTTTTAATTTTCTCATTCAGCAATGTTCCTATTTATAAGCATTCAAACTAGAGTTTTGGAGAAAATTTTTTAGCGTCTCGATTTTTTTGCACACTGGAAAAAATGCATTGTTTCTTCTACTCAGATGGACAGGTGAAATTCTGAAGAAAGATTTCACAGCCTTTGGTTGGAAAGGAAGGGCTCCAGTGCAAGGCCTACAGGAGCTCAACTTATTCAGCTTGTCAGACGAAAGGCTGAAAGATGCCTTGATCACTGTGATTGGTACTTACACCCTGGAAAGATGTCTGATAGCAAGATGTCAGCCTTCCTGACAGTGGCATAATGAGATCTAGTGTTGAGAAATGGGAGTTACAGAAATTCAGCCCTGAAATAAGATACAAGTTCCTACTTTAGGAGGTAATTAAGCATTATGTCAACAGCAAACTCATCATTTCTCAGACACTTTAGAATGAAGTTTGATAACTTTTTCAGAACAGATGCAATCCATATCATATTTATAAGAAATACTACGGACAGGGTAGTTAAACTGGCTGGTTACAGTAGTGTGATCTGCCCTGGAAACCATGATTCTTTGTCTTCTCTTTTGAATTTCCCTCATTATCTTCATATGTTTGTTGTGCTACACTGTAAACTGTGCTAAAAATCAAATTCTGTGTTGCATGTATTTAGTTGCCCTGAACATGAAGAAATTCTTGCCTTTTCTGCATACTAACTAGCTACAGTCAAGGGTTATTTGAGTTTATTTTGCCCTCCATAATGTTTGACCCTGTGGTTTAAATCTTTATGAAGTACACTGATCTTTCATATAACTCACTCTTTTGGATGTTTGGTCATCTGTCCTTGCTCCCAAGCTTACAATCACCAAATCTGCATTCTTTGACTAATTTCCCTAAGGTATTCTTCCAAGAATACTGAAATTTTCATCATTCTGTGTGTTGTTCTTGGATTATCGGCCTACCTAATCATTGCCTTGCTCTTAGCGGTCCCTTCGGAATGATAGGATCTTGGATCTCAGCCTCTCCTGTTTGTTGCTTGTGGCCCTCTAGCTCTGAAATCTTTTGCTCTACCATGGGCTGTGGGCTTAATGTGAGCATGTATCAAAGAAACCAAAATACAAAAATTATACCTGAAGTTAAACTTTCTGGCCTTTTGACTTGGCCTTAAATGAGAAATGACCTTCTGCTACATTTTGAATTAATTTGCTAGGGTAAATTTTCAGAAAGATATATTGATGCATAATGTCTGTAAAATTTGAGTGACCTGTTAACATCTAAAAATACCGAGCAGCTGTCTGATCTGTTAATTAATTTCTTCAATATTCAATTCAATGCAATATTTAGCATTTTCTTGTCAGAAGTATGTGTAAGATGTTGTGTAAAAGGTTATATAGGTCAGCAAGATTTGATGTGATGTCTATTTTGTTGTGGTGTTTATATTTCCAGCTTATGGACTGTAATATATTAGCCTACACTAACACTGTTCCCATATTAGTATGAGTACTACATTTACCACTATCTAAATACCTCAATCTAGTGCACTGTGGTGCATGGCTTCTTGGCAGTTCCTAAGACTTTGGATACAACCCTGAAAAACACACATAAACTCAAAGGATGAAGCATATACACATGCACTTTGAACAGCAGATATTGCCAGGAGACACCTCCTTCACATTCTCAATGTTTACTAAAATGTTTATAAGAGAGTGAAATGATGATCTTTGTATACCAAAATAAACCAAAATATTTACTTCCATTCTGATTTGTTTATTCATCATCCTCTTTCCCAATGACCAAAGCAGTGTGGAATAGAGATGACCTGTACATCTCACTCCAGGCCAAAAAAAGGGGTACACAAGCCTTCAATAACAAGAAGTTCAGGAACACTGATGCAGTACATTGTTTCTGTGCCCAGCATGCCCACCTTGCCCAAATATGACAATCCTACATTGAAACAATAAACTGAGAAAGAAATGCCAACAATTTGATTAGCTGGAAAGTTCTACCCATGCTTTTTCCCTTGTGTTTAGAAGCATCCAAAGCATGCTCCTGAACCTCAGAAATGAATATCAAATCATTTCACCTTTAATAGGCTGCTTTGCAACATGCAGGCTCTGCAGCATGGCATCTCTGAACAACTCCCTATCAGGACAGCTTAACTCATACCACATTCACCTGGAATTCAGCTTTACAAGTCAACTGATATATGCAAGAGCAGCTCAAGCAACCTAACCGTATCAGACAGTGAGTCAAAAGATCAGCAGATACGACTCAAAGATGTCTTCAACTACTAGAGTTTTCCTCCAAGTTATACTCTATGCCTCCAAAATTGTTTTATTTTACTTATCATCCTCAGTTCTGCAAGAACCTCATATTCCCTAGACTTTCTTGCCATTCACTGTGCTCTATTTCAAGCACAGAAAACTGCACAAGCATCACTTAACCTGTGGATGATTCATCCAAATAGAACAGATGAAACACAAAGGCAGGCAGTTAAATGAACTGTCTTTTATGAACCTATGTATGATGTATATATATCATATGACATTTCATCTAAAGCTTTCCCAATGTGTCTCCAAGATCCTTCAGTATCATTAAGAGCAGATTTCAAAATCTTTCATTTTAATCTATTAAAAGTGAATGCTAATACAATATTCTGATGTGTGATAATAACTACTCTTGACAACATTTCTTCTCATATTAAAGTGTAAGTGGAAGATAAGTTTGGGTGAGTGCAAACTAAGAATATCACTGCATTGTAATATGAAAAGAAATATAGCTTGGAGCTAGTTCTAATATAAAATCAGAATTGTATCATATTCTTTATTTAAATTACTATTATAAATAAAACTCATGGGCAACACTATGGCATGGCCAGTTAGAGTGTCCCTTAGAATGACCCTTTGTAAGACAAGTGGTAATGTTCAGCAACCCAACATGCACAAAGTACCCAAGAGCTGTTATTAAATGCAATTTACTCATAGAAGTTAGGGATGTAATTATATAAACACTGGCTGACTGTAACTGATGCAAGAGCTATGACAGAGTTCAGCAAATGTCTGGAGTGGCAAAGTTGTTTCACAGAATCCAAAGCTGGCTTCTGTCTCCCATTAACGTGACATCACACCAGGGTCATACAACGTAGTCATGGCCAGGAAGCCTGTTTTCATCTTCCTATTTAAACTGCAACAAACTCTGTCAGCATTTATAATAATGGTTATGAAGTAGAAAAGCTTGCAAGAATGGTATATTTTTATTCATTCTTGATGTGCTTTAAATGACAAACATCCTGTGTGGACTATGACACAAAGCCATTATAAACAGCTTGAATAAAAGCAGAGAACAAAATTTCTCATGGTGTCACTAAATGAGAGAACGTTCATTTCATTGTCTACCTACACAGAAAAATTTGGAAAGGAAGGAAGGTGCAAGACTGCAGAAAAAACTAGAAAGGTTTGAAAGCCAAAGAGAATAACTGGAAACCACATATATTTATATATTGCTAACTGTATGTGTGTATACAGTGACTATAAAAACAGATACATACCTGCATTAGCTCCATGTAGCTAGTTCAGATGACAGCTACCACATGGATGCACAGGTTCAACAGAGGCTTTCAGCCTAACTTTGTGTTCTCCCCTCCCTACAGGCTACCTTCTTCTCTGTCAAGTCACTGTGTCTTCATTGTCAGGATCACCTGTGCTATCTGCATTATTTGCAGAATGAAACTTCACCCCTCTATCTCCATCTTCTTCCTACTCACACTTCTTTGCTTTTGTTGAGAGAAGTGAGGGTTGTTTTGCTCCTTCTACAGTTTTAGACTTCAGGGAATTGCATAGTTATTTTCTCTTTGTGTACATATATATGTGCCCTAATTTCTTCAAACATAGTTATATTAGCTATATAAAAGAAAAAAAAAATCAAAATGTGTCCTGTGCAACTGCAGTGTAGGCAGGGAAGCATGACAAATACTAGACCATTTGGTTTTTCATGCCAAAACAAGCTTGGGACAGAAGTGTGGAGGGGTAGGAACTTCAGGCACTGTTTTGTTTACAAATATATCCCAACAATATCCTAAAATGTAAAGATTAAAGGAGAAGAAGCAAGGGGAGAGATGATCAAATTGGTGAAAGCTGCTGTTTTTAATAAGTTCAGCTTCTGGGTAAAGCCATTTGGACTTGACATCCCCATTTCTTTAAAGGATGTTACAGATCTTCAAAGCCTGTGTTATTAATCACATAATCGAAATACAAATTTCTCCCATCTTAGATTGGAACTGGAATATAGATTTGAACCTTAGTTATAACTTTTAACCATAATTTAGCATACTCTTATGGTGTCCCAACACAATTCATTATGTTTAAGAAGATATTGCAATAGCATTGTGTAAAAAAGATTATTTATTTCTAGTGATTTAGTGATTTTACTGCTTACAGCTTATAGAGATCATTTGTAACTTGCATTATCTAAAAGCCACTAATCCTAAAAAACCTTTTAAAGTGGGTAATTTTGTTTATTTTAAACCAAATGCCAAGAGTGGATATTGTTTCAGGTTGCTTGATGACTAAGAGTGATATTTCATTTTACTGAGTTGCTGAAATGAGACTAAAATAATGATGAGATACAACATAAATCATAAAATGGCTATGCTAAAGAATCAGTTGATCTTGTTACAGCAATCATTAAAGATAAAAAACAGAGATGCTCTGTAAACATTATACATGATGGAAAATCCCTTTCTTGACACAGTTTGGCAAAGCGGTATGTTTGTATTAAATTGAAACCCCATTTTGTCTCCTGTGCTCCATTTTGTATGCTGTACTGAACACATCTAAATTTGTCCAAGACAGGTTACAGTAATGCATTCCAGACGGGCATCTGTCCCAGGAAAGGGGCTTGACACCCTGCTGGAAGACTATCACAGGAATATTGTCAAAAAACAATCTAGTACTATCCACTTTGATTGTACTGCCATCTTCTCTCTCTCCTTCCAGGACTGTTTATCAGAAGAGGAGCTTACTGGAAGACTGAGATTAGGTGAAAATGCCTGAATGGAGCACCATGGTAAAAATAAATCAAATTCTTTGCAGAGCTGGATGTCCCTATATGGCAAAAGGAAGGTTACTACTGCAGACTGGCAGGACATGGAGGAGTCCTGTCTGAACCAGAAAACCAGGAGCCCTCCAGCTTGCATTAAGTTTGACGAGCCAAGCATTAGCAAGGAGATGGCATGTCTCAAAATTATTAGTTACCAATTTCATTTCTGTAACTTGTTTTCAGGAGTAAAGTATTAGGAAAACCCTTTATGTCCCCTGTCCTTACATTTTTTCCATGTTGTCCAGAGTCTGAATCAGGAATATGGGACATATTGTCTCTAATTGATCCAAGTACAGTGATGTATGGACTAGGCATATTGGAGCTGGGAAGGCATCTGCCCTGGTCTCAGCGGCTCCTCAAAGAGCAGGAGCTACAAGGTGGATGAGCACTGGCAGAGGGTCCCAGAATGGGAAATAAGGGTGCAGCTTCACAAGGAAACGCTGTCAGACATTTCCTATACTTAGAAAGAACCACAAACAATGACAAAACCTTCTCTGCCCACAGCACTAAACAGACTTTGAATCATTCAGTGCTTGGATCGAAGTGTGATAGGGCTTGCAGACTAGCACTGCACTGTGCCTTTTTTACCACATGGTTTTCAAAAAGGACATGTTTTGTAAATACCCCACATAATTCTCCTCAAATGAGACCATTTTGCTCTCATGTTCCATTTATAACACCTGCTATTGCCTCAAAAAATTACAGGCAGTGCTGTCAAAGTTTTCTCTCAGATTTCCATGCCTGTGCAATAAATACCCAACCCAGACCTTCTCCCATTGCATTCTTTAAGCTAACTCACTATTTACCGCCCTCCTTGAGAGAGAAGGAGGAGCCTGAGGGTTTGCTCAGTATGTTCTCATAGGTGGAGAACGGGTGGAATATCTAAATATACGCTGGTAGTTAAAACCTGAATGATGGCACTGCAGCATTTGTGTTTTTCCTGCACTTAATAGAGGTTAATGTGGAACTGCAGGGAAGGTGAAGGGGAGTGTTTAGCTTCCCGCTTGGAGCCTGCATGTGTCAATGCCTGACAGAGCCTTGAAGTTGTTAGCCTGCATGCAGAGCACTAGCTGAATGAGGTTACAGTGCTGAGCACAGCGGGCTAAAAGAAGTAGGATCAGACTGATAGGAGGAGTGGCAGAGTCCAGGCACTGCAGAGTGTATCAAAGACGGCCCAGGGGAGAGCGGGTACTGTATTAGTCCTTTGTGTACATTTAAATGGAAGACAGTGAACATGCAGAGATGAACTCTGAACTCTCTCAGCTGGGCTCCTGCTCCTTTTAACCTTGGCTGTGTAAATAAAATAAAATACAATAAAATAGTAAAAATTAATAATAAATAAATAAAATAAAATAAACCCAAACCAACACATGGTAGACTGGACTCCTATGCTAAATTATTTCTTGCATATTGAACAGTAACTAAATAAACATACTGAGATCAAAGTAGCAAGTGCTTTTGTTATTATTTTACTCAATCCACACTAAATTATAGATGTAGCCACCCACTGGGAGACTTGGGTGATAGGATGGAAAGGTTTGAACAACTGAGATTAGACCCTTCTTTTTCTGCCCACAGTAACTGAGGAAATTTGTTTAACATAGTAGGCTTGGAATATTTTCCAATACTAGCGGACCTGGACAGTTTTATGACAAGGTCTGGTCCTGCATCATGGAAGGTGAAGGGAATTGTGCCATTGCTATTTGGACAAGAACTGGATCAGGAACTGGTAGAATGGTAAGGGAATAGGTATCTTCTCTGAGTTTCAGAGTAATTTTTGTCAATGTTCATCTCTGCCTCATTATGTCAAGTGGCAGACTATGTAATAAAACACTGGAAAACTTAAATAAAAAGGATCTACAGAGCACAGGCAGATGAGTAAAATGCATTTTTATATATCTACATGCAGAATCCCCCATGTTGAGTATGGCAAGAGAGAGGCTCCATGGACTGTAGTGAATGAGTTTTGCACAACTAGGACAAAACCATTCCCTTGCATGACTACAGCGAGAGGTATGTGCAGGGATATATGGACAGAGTTTGATCTAGTGTGTTTTTCATAGAGTGAATGGATACATATTGTTCCTATGGGTAAATGCATCTCCTACTGCACGGCAGAATCTTAGAAATAAAAAGGGCCAGAACAACATTAACCAAAAAAGCACAAGCAAAATGCCACTATTTTGAAAATCCCATGACAGAGGGTCTTGAGAAGCAAACTAAAGGTGATAATTGCCAGATAACTCAACAACCTTGCCTGAATGCTGCTATGCCTTATGTTTGAAAGAGTAAGGAGGGAAAAAACCCATGACATATGTAGAAATTCTTTTTTATCTACACCATATTTAGAAATCCAGTTTTAAAGAGTATCATCTATGAACTTAAGCACTCTAGCCCCATGCAACAGGTCATTTGATCACGTGCACAACAGGAATTAAAATTATCCTGTTGAAAGGGACAGTGTGAGAGTATTTAAAATCAAGCACCCACTCAAACACATGATAAAATAGGACCCAAGAGCTCAGACATTTACAGGAACAGGCGTTAAATATTTAAGCATGTACCAAACCCAAATGGAACAAATCAGCTTAAATTTCTGATAAACCAAATTATTTAGCACAGTCTGATGGGATCTCATTAGACAGAACTAATTCAGACCTGTAGAGAGTGATAACAGAAATGACTAATTGCAAGGACTTAGAAAAACATGGACATCTGTTAAATGACAGGGGTGTTGTGGGACCGATACAGAATAGTAATTTACCAAAACAGCTATTGTGGCAGCCATGTGGACAATCCTACTTCCATCCACAGTTACTCCAGGATATGATCAGCTTCACTAATTTCAACAGGAATATTTTCATTGTCACCCATGTTTATTTCCCTGCCTGCATCAAATAAGAAGATGGAGCCCCATGAAGGTTCATAAGAAGAATCTCAACCAACACGAATTTTTACAGTTAAAGTTGCAATAGATTTAGAAACTTGACAAAACTTGTAGCTTGACTCACTTCTTTGCTAGGATTATCTACAGATCAAGCTGAGATACACTGACAGACCAATGTAGAGAACTCTGCAGTATTTTATCCTAAAATAGGTCATTCAAGAGTAGATGTGGTTAGAAATGTTCAAAATATTACTCAAAAGCAGAAGAGGAAAAGTTGTTTAACTTTTTTTTCTTACTGACTTCAGTGAAGACATGCCCTTGATGTGAAATCACTTATCAGTTCTCAAAAATTCTAAGTGTTTTCTCTACACCTTTTAAGATAAAATTTGACCTTTAAGTTCACTTTATGACTAAATTATTCCATGACTGTTTTCATCTTTTGTTTCTATTTTCTTAAGTAGCACTCATAACAGCTTATTTAAAAAGTCTGCAGCAGTATTTTCTTTATACGCTTGATATTTTTTCTTTTAACAGAAGAGGAGACAATCCCATCCAAAGATATTTAAATTTTTTTTTTCTAAGTTTTTATGGTAAAGAGCTAAAATGTAAAGATATGGGTGTACCTGCCACTGTCTCATCAGAACCCTTTAGAGACAAAAAATGTCCCACCTCCTGCTCCCTCCTGCTTGAAGAACAAGTGCCACCCTCAGCGCTGGTTGCTGCTTTTCCCATCAATACACTCTGAATCTGTTATTGTACATTCCTCACAGCAAATCAGATAGCAAAAGTTACTCAAACCTGGCATTATCAGCACCATGGCTGTTCTCTTTCTAAGAGGCCATGCATATCATCAGGAGGCAGACACATTAGTGCTGAGAGGAAGATCCCTGTGCAGGAAAATCCCTCCCCTGAGTAGTAGCAGAAGTGGTTTCATGCAGCGTTTGAAGCTTATTGTCAAGTCCGGCCTTGGATACAATTCCAGCAACTGTGTTCCCATGCATTTCCTCTTTTGGTTCAAACTCTTCAGCCATTTTACTATTTTATCTTGAGACCTTCTTACATCCCCTCAGTCTGCTGAAACTACTCACTTCTTGTCATTACTACCACTAACACTCCTGAATATAATTATACATACTCTGTCCTCTTCTTCAGAGACCCAATTTTAAATTCCTTTAACCTTCTCTGGCAACATGATTTTTTACCAAACATTTCTTTATTTGTAACCAATTGAGACCTTCCTTTTCCTGATTCCATTTCACCATCTCATGTGCTGTCCAAAATGAACGTAATGGTCTAGCTAGTCATGGATCATCCAGACCACAGATATGCATCAACCTGTTTCTCCCTGCACACTTTATTTAGAAAATGCTTGGCTTTTTCCCATCCCTTAATAAATGAAACCTCTGAAAGCTTTATCCAGACTTATACAGTAGCATGGAAAGTTGCCAGACAATTAGGGTACATAACATGATTTATGAAAAATGGTGAAGACCCAAAGCTTTATGGACTTTGGCCCAAGTCAGAGCTCTCTATTTTCTTCAAATAAAGCATTTCCAAGAAGAATCTTGTGATGAAACTGACTTAAATGTTTACATTAGAAATTAAAAAGACACTTTCACCAGAAGAATGTGCCAGTTCAAGCACACAGCAGCACTGTGGGAAACCTTAGTTGAGTCTTACTCTTCTATTCCCTCACACATCAGTTGTGCACCACACCCACAGTCTGAGTCTTCCCATATCGCTTCTTGTGACTGACAACTTCCTAAAAACATTTGTTGATGTAGACTTGAATTCATGTCTCTCACATCTAGTTGAGTGCTCTGCCACACAGGACATTATTTACTGGTATCAGTCATTCCAGTTTTGAACAGAAATCATATTCAGGCCCTGAGAAAATCTTCTTAAGAACTGGGGAAAAAAATGGCAATTATTGCTTTGTCAAATGAATATTGGCAAGCCTGTGTCAATTCAAATTTTCCAGCCTGATTTATTTCAGAAGTTCCTGAATGCAGCGAAACAAGCAGAACTCTGTTATACTGGCCATGCAGAGACAGGAGAGAAGTGCTTCATTTTCACCACTTCCCATGCCAGGAGCTCGGGGCTGGGCTTCTCGCTGGCCAGCCAGGCTGCAGCAGAACTGTGATTTACTGGCAGTGATTCTCCACCTGCAGCTACCCAGAGGGACACAGGGACTTTGCATTGTAAGGCTAGAAGAGGAGTTATGGAAAAGGTGGCCATAACTGTGGGCATCAGCAGTTTCGAATTGGACCACGATATCAATGTAAAAACAAACCTCTTGAAATACAGATAATCCTGATTCACACAGTGCAGCCTGTGCTTCAGTGCACTGAAATAGAAACAGAACTTAGTATTTGCTAATCCTACTGTAATTATAACAATCTATGTTATAACCACTGTTAATGAGATAACATAATTTTTAAATAAATGTGTATTATAATAATGTAACTAAAGCCTGATGTAGCTGTTCTTATGCTTTTATGATATAAAAATGGCTTCTTATTAGTTTTGATGTTTCATTTTCCCCACAGCATCACAATATCTGCCTCTGTTTTACCCAATTGTACAATAATTGTTGTTTAACTTCAGCAATTTCATAGCCCAGTCAGACTCTAGCTTTTTGATTGATCAATGAAAATACTCTATAACAGTAATGTCATGGAAAATATGCCTTATCATTTTAGTGCTCCATATTATATTCTCTTACCTTCCTGTATAAGCTACTGAATTATTAATACACTGTCCTCAGGATTTGATAAAATCTGTGATGAAAATTATCATAATCTTCTATGCCTAACGACCATTAAATGAGTGCACATTAAACTTGAAATAAATGGCTTGAATAATTTTTGTTTTAAAATGTTCTTTCTGTTTGGAAGACTGAAATGCATATTAACAGCTTTGAAGTTATGGAACAACCCAATGAAAACTGCAGCTTCAATGGTCATACCTAAGATTATGCCTCTACTATATGTCCTCAGAATAAGCTTTCTTCACATAGTCAAACACATTTTCAAACTGAATTTTCCCAATCTAGAATAACTTAATTCTGTGTTTATTACATAAAAGAAAATGAAAACAACAACAAAACAACCCCCAAACAAACAAAAAGCCCAAACCAAACTAAACCAGTAAAAAGGGAACAGAGAAAATCAAATGGGCAAATTGTGCTCAGATTTGCAACCCCAGCAGAAACACAACAGCTGCATAAATATTTCTAAAACCATATTTGGCTTCTTCCCCCCCCCCATTAGAGGGCAAACAAAACACCAGTAGAAATAATCATATATTTGCTGATGGAGCAAAATATCCTTGATTTGAATGCAATTCAGAATTAAACACCTCTTCACAGATGGGGCCCATATCAAGGTACTGGTCTGGGTCTATACTGGTATAATTCAATTGATTTCAAGACTAAAATTAAGTACAACATCCATTGATTAAGCTCACAAAAGTATGCTTTACTTGAGGTGCAGTTTGCTTTCTTTCTCATTTTTAGGAAAAACATTAAATGGGCTCAGCATTCAGTACACATTCTCTTTTGGTGTCAGCAACAATCTGTTTTGTATCTTCATAGCTGAATTCATAAATAGCTATTCATACAGTATCACTGTTTCTTCCCATGCTTTAGAGTTCTTGTAATACTCCCAAATTTCCCTTATGTCAGTGCCTACAAGTCAAAAGTTCAGAAATAATAACAGAGTACAAAAATGTGCTGTCATTAGATTCCTGGTTTGATAGAAAATTAATTTGGTGTTTTATTCATTTGTTTGAAGTAGTAACTACTGCCTTGGAAATTATAAAGTGATTAATTTCCAATATTTTCATATCATTGGTAATACACAAGCATTTTGACATGTCTAATATGTTTTACTCATAATCAAGATTTTGCAGTTCTGAAACTCTGCTAGTTACATGAGCCCTTACAAGCTCATAACAGGTTCTGACAATAGTCAGAACATTGATTTAAAAGCTGAGGAAGTATTTTATGCATTACAGTGCATCAGTGAAGATCTTTTGTTAACACAGAGAGCAATGTGAATTATGTATCTGATTTTATTTCTTACTGTTAAACACAGCTCATTGAAAATGTATAACCAGCTCTTCTTTAAGAATACAAAGCAAAAGCAATGCCATGTATTATGCTACAGCAGGTAATTCAGTTCCTTAGATAGGATTAGCCACCAGATTTATCAAGCAGTCTCTAAGGAAAGCAGAGTTTAAGTCTAGGCTCATCAATAATACATAAATAAACTGAACAATTAGGCACAAAGTGGCTATCTTGTCAGACAACTTATTAACCGATAAATGATATACTCACTTTAGAAGGTGTAAAAAAGGGGAGATACGTAAAGATAGGAACGGAGAAAAGCAAGAGGAAGGTACTGTGCTCTTCAGTGCATTTGTGGACTTGGTAATTCTCTCCAACTTTCCATTCTGAGCTGAGAGCTATGATGTCAAGACAAAGGTGTTTCAGGCACACTTCTCTACTAGGAATCACTTGGGTTTTTTTCTGATAGCCAAACACAAATATATTCCTTTGCTCTTTAATCAGCAGTCTGAGCAAGAATATATCACAGTTTTCCAGGAGATGGCTACTACAGCCTCAGCTTCAACTTAATCTGCAAGTTTTACATAAAGTCATCCCCATGTCACCACTGGGCATTGCTATGATACCCTAGAAAAGGATAGATGAAAGTTGTCAAGCTAACATCTGGTTTACACAATGACAACAACATGTCTTAAAAGGCAAATCTATGCTAATAAATGTCAAAATATAAGACATTTGGTCCTTCTTTACTATCAATAAAATCAAATTTGATTTCCTTTTCTGTGCTGGCCTGCACTTTTCAGACAGAAAACAAGAAGACCAGTGGTAGGAAGGGCTGTTGCTTTTTTTCTCTTAGCCAAGCTAAACAAAAAAAAAAAAGTCTCCATTTCACTTAGGATCAACAAGTAAGCAAGCAAACTTAGTCCAAATAAAATCTTTTCATATACACATATCTGCCTCAGCTCAGAAATTATGAACACTTGAAGTACAGATTTCAGGATTTAACTCAGAATGAAAATAATATTTACCCAATATGATGATTTTCATGCCCAAGTACTCCAAAGTGCTTTGCAAATATTGACTAAATTCTGTCCTTTATTTGTGTTCAGTGGCCCTTGACTCCAGTAGCTATTTTCAGGGGTACATGGAAGAGTTGTGGCCTTATATGCTTTGCTAATGGAAATGTAAATTATCAATGAAACACAACCACTTCTGTAGTGAAAAGGGGACATTGCTCAGAACCCTCCAGTACAGCATAAATTCAGGAATTTATAGATTTCCTTGCCAGATGGACAAGTAATGTGGATGAACTGAAGAGCTCTGCAGTGATTTCACTGCATGGCCATTGTGCCTCAGTTAAACAACATGGACAATTTTAACAATACTCACTGTCGTTTTACTCTAGTCTCATTGCGTGAGTACTACATCTGAGTACCTTTGCACTGCACTTTTATGTCCTGTCCAAAGGTAGGCAGAGTCTGAAGAATAATGTTCCCCTGCCACGTACAGGGTAAACTAGTTCTCAGACCCCAAAAGCCACCCCTATGGCTTCCTGAACCCCCTACTGTGTTCACATTGGGGTCCCCAAAGCAGGCAGATGACAGCTAATGCAAGCACAGCACCTGCAGAAAGACTGAGGTGCAAGCTGAATTAAAGGAGGACACAAACCTGGGTAAGAAAGACTGTATCTTGCCTGGCAATCGAAACAAAAGATTCAAGCAGAAGGAAGAGGGGAGCTAGAGCCAATTATCCAACTCTGAATAATTGGAAATTGTCAGGTTTCCGTGACAGACCTGCCGAACTGTCTATATGAATTACACAATTTTTTTCCTGCTAATTGTAAAAGATCTCTAGGACAAGTGTATCAAATTTAAGATATGTAAAAGTTGTGAGCCAAATCCTAAACACCACATACCACAAAGTGAATGGGATGGTGTAAAGGGTGCACTAACTCACTTGAGGACCGAGTGTCCTCTCTGCTCTCTGGCCCTGAGGAGCTGAAGTCTCATCATCAAGGCATTGTGAAGCTGCATCAGAATACCAGTTATCTGCTGTTTCTGGAGATCAGTGGTAGGGATTCCGAAGAATCCCAAGGATGGCTTTGCCTACTGTATTAAAGGATTCCCATGCCTGAGGGAAACAATTTTGTGCAAGTGTCACTTTTCCCAGGAGCAGGAAATAATAAAGAGTGGGTTGGATTGTGAGGTACGGATTTTATACAGCACTACCTGCAGATTCAAACTTGAAAAAGCAGTCACGAAGGGTCTTCCCAGTGAAGAATTTTCATAGTTGCAGTCAATCTGTGGACAGGCTGATGGCACTGCAACATGAAATTATTGCACCCCTGCCCACAAACACAATCTGTTATTTATTAGTGCAGACTGTTAGTGAAAGAAGAAACAATTTTGCACAATGCTGAGAAGCAAAATAGACTTCTGAATTGCTATAGGATAATTTGCACCCAATTTATGAGTTTTTGCAGAGCTATGAGATGCCTTGATCCATTTCATATAAAACTTGCTTGAAAATATGTTTCTTAGAGTGAAGTATGAGGTAATAAAAATGTGATTAAGGTGTGCTAGCAATTTTATTTTGGCAACTTTATGCTGTGCTTTTGAATTTCAGTATATATAAAATTTGGCTCTTTTTCTGTTGATAGTCTATCAGCTGAAGACTCTACATATACAAACATTAATAAACTCACAGACAATAAAATAAAAGCAGTCTAAAACTACACACTATAATCTCTCTCTTTAAAAATAAATGCAGGAAGTCATAATGTACAGTTTATAATTATGATATCCAAAGAATTTCGGTGCAGTGAAGCCAAAGGAAATTGCTTACTATGGAACTAAGAATGCGATAAAAAGAAAATTAGGCACTGGCCCTGAAGCTCAAAACCAGAGTAAATCACGTATTTCCTCAAGCAGAAAGGGAGCCTCATTTTTTAGGGGAGAAAAACTTTCACAATAAAACACAGAGGTCCAACTACTAATCAGAAGATACACATTAAAAGTGAACAGACCCAGTTCCAAAACACCCTAAATTGTAAACATCTTTCCTTAGAGGTCTTGTAATGATAAGCCTAAAGTAATTGTGGGAATCCCTCTAATTCTAAACTCAGACCTCTCTTTTCTACACAGAAAATTCACCCCACTCGGAGCATTGCTTTAATTAATACAGTTGGCATAACACAAAACTTTCAAAGTTTCTTGTCAATATATCCCTGTAAAATGTAAATGCAAATTAACCTTCACAGGGTTATAGTAAACAAATTCCCAGTGGAGGAAAAAAAAATAAATCTTGTAGTATAACTATCATTTTCATATCTGTATGTGCAAAAATACTTTATCCTCTAACAAAGAGCTAATCCATGAAAAGCTTCACTAAACATTTTCTTGTACTACTCACCTTTATGGAAGTGATTTCTAGAGCCTTAAGGAGTGTTAATGCCGTCTCAGACTCTAATCAATGAAAACAGCATGATTTACACAATCTATGTTCTTTGTCAAATTTAAGCTGTGTATCACTGCAGAAGATCTTTTGCTGACAGGAGCTTACTGTATGATGGAGATGCTGGAATTCTCCTTGCACTGGTTGTACCTGGCATACCGTGCCGTGCCTGTACAATGATAAAATGAAAACTTGCAGGACAACCTCAGGCTATCCAGCTCTGATGCTCAAGCTAGTGAATGTGCCTCATCAAAGGCATGTAGAAATATTTGTTTGCAGAAGTAAAATGGAATTAAAACAGAATTTGACAAGTATGGGTTACTTCAGAATTATGTTACCCAAGCCCAAGGGAAAAAATTCAGTCTCTCAGATCTTTACAACTAAATAGTGATCAGAGCCAACTGACTAGCTCCTGCCTCCTATCACTCTCTACCTATAAATGAGGATTACAGTACACTGTCTCTAATGACTGACAATTTACTGATTTGAAAATGTACATTTAAAATTTTTTAAGTATTTCACTGAGCTCATCCATTTTCCATCTGTACTAGGAAAAAAAATGAAACCCATTCGCGCAGTTTATGTTTTCAGGATAACCTTCTGCAAGCACAAACCACTGCTTCTCCAAATTGCATGTGTAAAACAGATATACATTCATGGCCTGACAAGCTTACCTGAAGCTAGTGCATCATTCATACTTCTACCTGCCTCTGCCAGCTGACATACTGAGTCCATAAAGCACAAGGAAAACCATGCAAACAGAAAAGATACATCTTTGGAAAGTCACAGGAAGCCAAAGATCTGATTTTTCCCTGTTACCCCAGAACGTGCAAAATTACTTAAGAAAATAATATTGTTGTGCAAACTTGTAAGATGACGTTGAAAGATACTTTTCATAAGGAAGGTTCACTTGAAAATTACATGATTTAGTATTGAACAGACAACAGACAACTATTAATGACCTTGCAGTCAGTTAATTATCCTAATCTGAGAAATGGCAAAATTTTCAACCTACTTTAAGAAAGCACTGTATCACATTTAACTGTTCTGCAGTGTATCTGTTACTCTTTAACCAAATCTAAAGGCTGCCCTGAAGATTGTATGTGGTTTTTCGGTCATTCCACTACCCACCAGTTCCTTTGTGTTCTCCAGCAATATAGTTTTACATTCCATACTTGTTCCAACATTCAGATAAAAACAGAAGTCAAGCAGTGAGAACACTTTAGGTAGAAGAAAGTTCAAAGTAGGAGATAACTTGGAAATGGTTGCAAAGGTAGTTACTAAAAATGGATAAATTATGTCTTATAATTTTAAGCTATGTATTCTGAAGGATGGGATAAAGGCTTGTTAGAGAGGAGGTGAATTCTTCCTCTTCTAATCTGGTTAGTATTTTCTGAAGAAAGCCACAGGGAGTACTTATGTTTGGAATTTGCACAATAGGAATTGTGGTATCTGCTAGAGCATTCATCCTTGTGTGAACTATTACACAGCTTAAGGAAAGTAAATGCGTAAAGAATCATTGTGTAGTTTCATGGTGGGAACTGAGAATTATTTTGCTTGACATATGTAAGCCATTGTTTTTAATCAATTTGTCCTTGACTGGTCTTGATTCTTCATTCCTCAATGGAAGGCAGGTAACTGCGTTTTCTCGAAGCACACATGCAGAGAAGGAGTTAAAAATGAATATACATTATGTCATATTTGGCTCTTCAAGTCTTAACATAATACTGAAAATGGACTAGTAAACACAGTCAAAGTGTCTCCATAAGTTCTACAGAGGCATGAGAAAAAAAATCAAATAAAACTCATGGAGGGGGAAGGTGAAAAATAAGGGCAACCAACAGTAAGGCAAATTATTTTTATTATATGATCTAATGGGTTGAGAGGTTCAATACGAAACATACAGAAAAAAGGATACCAGCTATTCGAAATTATCTTTCACATACCGCCCACCTCACGGAATTCTCTGCCACACAGTCATTAAGATCCTACAGTTAGCAAAAGATGCATACTAGAGGTACACATTTCAGCGGCTGTTGTATCTGCTGCCTTTCTCCCTCTATTCATCACTGTATAAGCTTAGGTGATGTGTGTACACACACGCAAGTTACAGGATTTATTTTTCCCATTGCACTAATAACTCCCATTGATTTTTCAGCAAATACAACAATATGACACATTTTGGAAGGAGTGCATTTAGTTCCATTTGAAAATGAAGCCCCATCAGTCAAAATAAAATAAAATTAAATTTATAAAGGTTATATCATATTTATGCATTTACTAAATATAAAAGTCAACATATGGTGCAATGTTACCATATGCTTGGTTTTGTATGAGCAGATTTCCAATGTAGTAGTAGAGTTCCCCACAACAACAGATCATTAGCTTTGCATTTCCTTTAAAACACTTTTTGAAGAAAAAAAGCCAAAAATATCCAAGTATGAGAGACACATAATATATGGATATCTACAATAGAAAACAAAACAGAAAATGGACACGACAATCTGTATTTGCACAATGCATATATAATGTGTATTTGTTACTACTGTTCACAATACAGCAGAAGTGAGTATTTTCTGATCTACTAGGTGTGTGAATATGAAAAATACATCAAAAGAAAGAAAGTGCTGATATGAAACATGAACTATAAAAAGCCTCTTTCAGAATAATATAATGAGGAAATAATCTTTTTTTCTTGTTGTTCACTGAGAGATTATATAAAAGCCATACTTTGATATGGTCAATTTTGGTTTGGACCTCTGCCATAGATTACCTCTAATGCAGTTCAGATATTCTACAATAAATGGAAGTGCACTTGAAATTTAAGAATAAATTACAAGCTGTCAAACATTTTTCAGAAAAATGATAGCATATATCAGAATTCTAAATATTTCAGTGGAAGTACAGTTGATCTGTTGAGTCACACTGCCATGCACCTGGTTCTGGTTTGTTTAAAAAGTACCTCAGCTCCTTCTTCCTAAAGAGATAAATATTGCCACTGGACAGCCAGTGAAAAATTTGGAAATTCCATTCTTGGTCCTGTTTTTGATTTCCTGGTGTGGACTTGGGTTAAATATTTCTTTATGCCAATGTCAGCAAAATAATATAAAAATACAACATCAATCCCTATTTTGAGTGCTTTGTGGAAAACTTATTTTTAAAAGTCTTGAAAGCTTTTTGACCTTTGGTGTCAAGCTGTCAGAAAAAGAAGCCAAATAAATGCAAAAACTATTCTTTTCCTGTGGTGTTAGCACTGTCTAAAATGGGTGTATTTATCTATTTTGCATGTTTTTCGGAAGATGTGTAAAGTATTACATCTGAGTGCATTGGAGCTAATGTTTAAGGATTCAGGTTTGCTAATTAAAACTGTAAAAACTCACTTTTAAGTGGCAAACAACGCAACATTCGTTGAGAGACAAGACAGAAACAGACATATAAAGAAGAATTATCCACATAAGTAAGTGACTCAAAAGGTGAAACTTGGGCCTTTTCTCATGTGGGTGTCTTCCTTCTACAGTACAGAGTGGGCAAACAAGCAGTGGAGTAGTTCAGACAAGAACCAGTCATGACTGTAGCATAGCCAGAGGCCATGAAAGTAATTGACCATTACATACAAACTATCATGAGCATTTTTGGACACAGAAGAGGCCTCTATCACCTCACATGTGCTCACACAGCACTGAGATTGAGGCCGGCTTCACTCTGGGTTTGTAAGACTAGCGTTCTCAAAATTAAACACAGCCAGATAGACTATAATCTTCAGAAAAAAGGAACATTAAGATCAGAACAAAGATTGGAGAGACTCAACAATGTCAAGGATTGTTTCCTGAACAAAGGAATAATAATAGCTCCTGCAAAGCAGCTGGCATCGTACCCTTTGACAGCTGATTCCAAAATGGCCTCTGAAACTTTCTGTTTATCTTCACTTACTAATAATTTATTCTACAGATCATAGCTAGAAGTGTTCCTTTATGTCTTATGTTTGAAGATGTAACATCAGATGAAATCGAGGAAAAGTCTTCTCCAACTTTGTCAAGCATAACTTTGTTGGCATGAATGCAGACGAGGCCCTTAGATCTGGATCACCCAATCTACAAAAATATTTTAACCTTTTTTTAGCGAGAAGTGTTTAAATATGCTGCCAAATGCTACCAGGGTACTCTTAGATCATGAATCTGTTCAATGCTACAGCAGTGAGAAGAAAATATCTCTGCATCTTGTGCATATGCTAAATGATTGGAAAGACTCCCACATTTACTTCTATGGACTTCAGATGAAGTCTTGAATGTTAAAGAGATTAACCAGATTTGCAGGGAAACAAAATTAAACTGATACTCACGTAGAATGGACTCTATACAAACAATTTGTTCAGATGAAAAGGATGGCATAAGAAACTAAACTAAACAGTGGGAGTTCACAGTTAAGCAGTGAAGAGCAGGGCAAATAAGTTCACTGGGAAATTATACTGAAAAGGATACAAAAGAGAAATATTTGAGATACAACTGCTAACTCATAAAACTAAGAAATCAAGATAAATTTACTCTTCCAGTGAGTTCTGTTTATAACTTTTGTCTTCAGATTACAGATGATTACAGATTTCAACACTGTCAAGTTCAGGCAGGATCATACGTTTTACCATCATTCACATCAGCCACAGATTTGTGCAATTAACTCAGTCAAAAATCTTACAGAGATTCTGTTAATCAGGCAACTGGCCATAAATCAAAACCCCCTTAGCTTTTAAGAGTACGGTCCACAAAGAGCTAATACATACATGGTTTCTAGTTTGTACAGTCACTAAAAAAAGTTAGTTGTACGCACTTTTCTATTCTCACTCCCATGTCAAACTTACTCAATTTACCAATTGAAACAACATCTCTATGATTTTGAGCCTGTAGGGTTAACAGAGTCAATGAAAAAAACCCTGTCTTTTGTCTTCCTGCATCACTGCTAATGACAATCATTCCATTTTTTTTTTCAAAAGAGAAATAACAATGTTCAAAATAGAATGAAAGCTAGAGGGACCAAGAAGGTGTAGGGCTGAAAGTCTGAGCCATTTCCAAGCTTTCTTATGCCTTCAAGAACAATGAGTAATATTAAATAACTATTGCAGCAATGCAGATAGACTACAGTGCTCAACATCACTGCATCTCCTCTTCTACTCCATCTAGATGTAAATGGAATTTTGCTTCCCATCTCACCACCTCCTTTTGCGTTCAACCACGGTAGGCATATGAAGGACTGTTTAGTATCAGAGACCTTGCTTGCTGCTATAACAGGCTGTTACCCACCTCTGAGAATGACATGGCAGGATAGATTCCCTTTTGAATAACATTTTTTAATAAACTGCATATTTGTAGCATATCCATTTAACAGAATGCTTTAGCAGAAGCACTCATGCTAATCAGCTCTAACAGTTATGAAGAACAGAAAATTATATAAATAATGAATACTAAAATGAAAGATTTTTTAAAAAGCACCATATTTAGAAACCTAACTTATAAGAAGTTGTTATTAAATATATTATTGATCCAGACATTAGTTTTATTTGATGAATGCCCACAGCAATCACTTATTCAGCATTTTACTCATGTTGTAAACTGCATAAAGCTGCAATAGCTTCCTTTAGTAATAATCACTTTAAAGTGTTCCAGGAATCTTTGGATTTCTAGCTGTCACTCACCTCTTCACTTAGAAAATCTACTGACTTGACTACTTGATTGAAGTAAGGCATCTGTAAGACACCCAAATCCACTATATTTTTTGTCACTAGTCTCAGGAATGTCCACAGTGGTTCTTGGAAATTCTTGTGACTATATTTAATTTTTCCAACCATTGAGGCTAACATAAGATTCATGAAGTGTTGGCAGTATAAAATATGAGAAGCAAGCTCCCAGAATCTGTACAGACTTGTCTGGGTTAGCATCACAGACACATTCAGGTTGGAAGGGACCCCAGCAGGGGGTGTAGGGTCAACACTACTCAGATGAAGTTGCTCAGAACTTTGATCAACTCAGTATTGAAAACCTACAGGCAATGAGATTACACAGTATCTCCAGCTAACGGGTTGAATGGTCTTAATTATCCACACAGAGAACTTTCTTTTCTGTATATCCAGTAGGAACAGCTTATGTTTTAACTTCTAAGCAATCTGTCAACTCATTGTGCACCTCACTAAGAACACGGCTCTGTCTTCTCAGAAACTCCCTTGTGGATTCTGGGAGGCTGCTGTTAGGTACTCCAAAGCCACCTCTTATTTAGGCTGAACAAACCTTGGTCCCTAGATCTCTTCTTTACAACGCTGGTGGGCTGTCATTGAAATTGTTCCGGTCTACAAAGTGTTTCTATACTGATGAGCCCAAACCTGGAGAAGTTAGGAAATTATTCTATGCTCTAATGAGTGTGAAGAAAAATGGAATAACAACATTCTTTGATCTACTGGCAACAGGCTTGTTGATAGAGCCCAGTACCCTGTTAGCCTCCCCCACTGCCACTGCTGCCACAGCTCATTGCCAGCTCATGTTCAGCCCACTGTCCATCAGAAACCTCAGATCATTTTCAGCAGCCTCTCAGTCAGTCAGACCCTGGACAGTGAGTCCCCAGCCTGTACGAATGCAGAGGTTGGTTCAGCCCAGGTGCAAGACTTTGCATTTTGCTTTTGTTGAATTTCTGAGATTCTTATTGGATGATTCCTCCAACCTGTGTAGGTGCCTCCAGGTGGTGATGCTGTCTCTAAGCTTATCAACTGGCCTTTCCAATTTTGTGTCTTCTCCATATTTGACAAGACGGTATTCTATCAGCTCCTCTAGGGATTTGATAAAGATGCTAAGCAGGCTAAGGAGAGACCCCTGAAGAAGTCTGTGTTTACTCAAGGTGGTACGTGAACCATTAACTGCTATGTGTGGAGTCTGATGAGTCAGTTTCTCACACATCTAGCAATCTGCCTATATTGTCCCAGTTTGAGTACAAGGATGCTGTGAGAGATTGTGTCAAAGCCTTCATGAAATCAAGATCAAAGATTCACTGCTGTCCTTTCATCCACAGATTCAGCTATTTCATCACAGATGGCAAAGAGATCATCAGGCATGATGAGCCCTTAGGAGATCCATGCTGCATGATGAGTCCTTAGGAAACCCATGCCACTAGTCCCAGGCACCTTATTATCTTTCATGTGTGCAGTAAACAGCTTCTGAGAGGACACACTCCATGATTCTCTCAGGAACCAAATCATCTTTAACCAGCCTCTAATCCCTTGGATGATTTTTCTTATCTTTTTTGAAGATGGTTGCAACTTTGCCTGTCTTCAGTCATTGGGAATCTCTCCCAATTCCCACAGCCATTCAACAACAAAGGAGATGGTGTCACAATGATATCAGCCAGTTCTCTGTGTTCTGGATGCTCCCTATCCAATCCTATGGACTTGTATGGGTCAAAATTTCTCAAGGATCCCTAACTTGATCCTCTGCTACTGCTGGTAAATCCTGTCTTCCTTAATTCCTGTCTCTAGGCTCAAAGGCCCAGGAGATTTTGTCTGTGGAGACTGAAGTAAATGTAGCATTGATCTCAGGCTTATCTGCATCCACTTTCACTAAATCAGGATTCAGCAGCAACCCCACATTTTCCTTGTTTATTTTTTTCATTGTTCTTACAGTGACAGAAGTTCTCCTTGCTGTCACTCCTTGCCACTTTAAACTCTAGGTGTGCTTAAGTTTTCACAACACTTCACACTTAATATGTCTCTTGAGAATCGCTGCATAAGCTATTAAAGGCACCCACCAAATGCTAGAGATATTCTAGGAAGCATTAAGAATCAATACAATATTTATTTGGAAAGTCAATGACCAAAGCTTAGATAGTTACAAAAGGCTTATCATAAAACTGCTGAATCAAGATTTGTCTTACTGTTTTTCTCTTTAAAAACTCAACCCCTTAAACACAAGCAAACTGCAACAATTCAAATAAATGGCAGGCTGGAAGAATTATTCTTCAATAGGAGCACATGTTCTCCAACAAATCTCTCTTGCCACTGCAACACTGCAAGTTCTACAGTTGATTAGTACATCCTCCATGTAATTGTTAACATGAGAACACAGAGCCAAGACTTGGTGTTAAAAGACGAGTTACAAAGTAAGGCAGTCTGCAGCAATTCCAGCAAAAGCATCAGAAATTCCTCCCAAAGCCTTTTCAGCACAAAGAAAGAAGCTGTACATTAATTATGCCATTTCCCTTAGCTCCTACTTCATCTTCATTGCCTTCTCCACAGGCTGGCACTGGATTTGTTTACTTTGGTGTTTAACTCTGATGAGAAGTGTATTTTCATAGCAATTTCTCAGCATAAAGGTATTGAGAAGCACACAGACAGATTACTTTTGGATGAAACAAAACTGCCAGATGTACTGCAACTGTTAATGAGTGTTGGGCTGGGACCAGCCAAATTTGAGCTGCTACAAACTCACACACCTCCAAATAACAAACGCAACAAAATGCAGCAAGTTCACACGCGTGGTCCTGAGCACCATCTGTTTCATTCCACAGACCTGTTAACCTGATGCTGCAGGGTTTTTTCAGCTCTAGTAGCTTAGCCTACTGGTCTAGACCAAGAGCAGTAAAGTTAAGGCACTCTCTTGCCACTCAGTCCTGATGGCTCTATAGAAATTTGGATTTTCCCTTATACCATCTAACTTCTTAAGATTATGCCCAGGAAATATGCATCCTGATGCAATTATACATGTTTTAAGATGAACTTTTTGAAGAAGGTTTTCTGATGTCAAAAACTGTAAATCTGCTTTCCACTCAATATTCTTTGCTACATTGCATTTTGAGCAATGAAAATAGATGGTTTCATTGTTCTGAAACACAGTACTACTAGAAATGAAAATATTCAATTGTCTAACAATATTACACACTTTTTTTTTTTGAATCGTGAAAACACAGGCTTTAATGTTAAGTTTCAGAAATAGTAACATGACAACGGGTCATTCCTATATAAATAAAACATGCTGAAAACATGAATAGTATGCATAAATTTAATAAAGACAGAACTCTGTAAATCAGCTCATTTCACATCCCAAAGATTTCATGAATGTGATATGTTCGGACTCAATAATGTAAAATAACTCTGGATTTGACACTATACATTTAATCCCGCATAACAAAGTTTTAAACTTTTAATGTAATTATGCCAGTGAAAATACAGGAAGCATTTGCCTCCATAACAGTAACTTCTTATGGACATACTCTTGACAAATGTTATGGATTTTTAAATTTGTATTAACTATTATAACATTTTTGGTTTCTTTTTTAAATAGAAAAATTCTATTTATTCCATTTGAAAAGCATGTAACTACCTTCATCACTTTTAATACATTTTTAATTTAAATTGAAATTAGCAGATTATGTACTATAAAATACACAGGCTCTGGTTTTGCAGCTCTATTTTTCTTGAAGAGTGTCCAATATTTGGTTTTTTAATAGTTAGTGTGCGGAATTACAAGAATATACAAGTACAGTGTTGAAAAGATAGTATTTTCTTTCCATGAAAAAACTTTTTACTACAAGTGGAAACTGGACCCCAAACAAAATGGACTGTCAGGACTAAATTACAGTTGGGCTAAATTCAATATGCTCATTCTATCATCAACTCATATACAGCAATATCTGTGTGCTTTTGCCAGTGCCACACATTTGCATTCCCCAGTTTAACACACAAGATTGGTGCTACAGCTGCTCCAAATGAGACCCATATGAAAGCTTGATCCTTAGTTCTAAACAGCCTTTGCAACTGCTAGGAATTAGTTTAGTGGTTTAGTATCACTGCAAGGAAAACCAACCAAGGTGAAAAAACCCATATTTGTTGGTGATGTTATTCACCATGCTATAGCTGGTTTAAAAGCTGGTATCATAATAATTGTTCAAACTATATGAGAATAATGTCATTGACAAGAACTGAGAAGGAAATAAATGGTGTTGGAAAAGGTAGCCATGATGATCCTCATTTGCAGCCTGTAGTCTTGTTAGGATACATGGGGGGCCTATTCTGGCAGATTCCAAGACAGGATTCAGAACTACGATCATTTAATGAAGTACTATCCTTCAACATTTTTGCTGTGGTCACTGAACTCCTCATCACAGTGCAAGGCAGAGAAATAGTACTCAGTTACTTAGTTATGATAACTTAATGAATAAAATCAGGGCAAAGAAGAGGAAATGATTTATAAGCACCTTTAAGCCCTAATGGTAAAAAAGCCTTATCTGAATCTAGAACCACCATTTCCCTTACCATAACAGAGACTTGAAAAACATAGTAAAGCTAAGTGAACTTTTAACTTGCAAAAACATAATAGTTCTTATTTTGTGTACTGAATGAAATAACATTTTACTACTTTATATGACTATCTGTCAAATGATGAAGACAAGAATTTGTGGGAAGTGGTGAATCTGAAACAAATCTAGTTTGATCACATTAATGTAAGCTTTGCAAGCGTTCTGTGCCTAAATGGCTCAGCTGCAGCCGCAGCTCTGCTAAAAATCAGACTGCACAAATACTGAGATATTGCATACATTTGTGGAGATTACACTTTTCCGTTTTCTACAGTAATAATAAACATCATTAAATGCTCAGCTTTATTAGCAGGAGTCACTGGAAGGTCTTTTCTCTCCTCAGAAAAGAAGAGAGCATGCCAACTTCTAATGTGAACCTCTAGCTCTGGCATAGTCTCGTATGTGACTAAATGGTACCCTTTTAATTTAATTGGCATGTAGAACAGCTTCCACATGGAGCCTGATTAGTGAAAAAGGAATATTTGGGATCAAATTGTGCCCCCTCTCAGTCTTCAATACTCCCGATTGAACTTCACTAAACAATTATTTTCAAATATTTTAATGATATTTTAATTTGAATGTTTTTTTCTGGGGATTGTGTGAAACTATAGGAGACTTTTTCTTAGCAATACTTAAGGAAAAAGAAATCATTGTCCAAGCAGTCTTTTTTTATTTAATAATAGAATCATGGACTTGTTTAAGTTGGAAAAGACCTTCAAGATCATCAAGTCCAACCCTTAACTGAACACTGCAAAGTCCACCACTAAACCATGTCCCCAAGTGCTTCACCTACATGCCTTTTAAGTACCTCCAGGGATGGTGAATCCACCATTTTGCTGAGAAGCCCGTTCCAATGATTAATGACCCTTTCAGTGATGAAATTTATCCTAATATGCAATCTAAACCTTCCCTGGTGCCACTTGAGGCCATTTCCTCTTGTCCTGTTGCTTGTTACTTGGGAGAAGAGACCAACACTCAACTGCTACAGCCTCCTTTGAGGTAGGTTTCAGAGAGCAATAAGGTATACCCTGAACTTCCTTTTCTAAAAAGAAACCCCAGCTTCTTCAGCCACTCCTCATAAGACTTGTGCTCCAGACTCTTACTCAATTTTGCTGCCTCCAACCACCACATCACCAGCAGTCCTTCTTGATTCACAGATAACAGATCCAGTGGTCCCCTTCCCTGGCTGGCTTCCTCACCAGCTGCATCAAGAAGTTCTCTTTCACACACTTCAGGAAGCCCCTAGACTCTTTTACATATTTTACTTCCAGTAGACATCTGGTAAATTGAATTTCTCCACAAGACAAAAGGCTGGTGATTGTGAGACTTCTCCCAGCTGCTTATAGGCTACTTTGTTTGCCCAGTCCATAACTGACTGCCACGATCATGCTTGCCTTCTTGGTCCTTGCCTCCTCATTCTTGCCCATAAACAATCAACCCAGTTGTGACCATTATTAAGCTCTAGATAGTGAAAAAATTCCCTAACATACAGAGCTACTCTACCACTTGTCCTTCCTTGCCTATACCTGCTAAAGAGTTTATAGCCACCCATTGAAGCACTCCAGTTGTGTAAGTCATCCCACAATGGTTTTGTGGTGGCAGCTATGTCACAGTTTTCCACGCAATGGCATAGTTTTGCACAGTGGCTTCCCTGTTCCTAAAACTCCTGTTTTAGCCCCTGCTGCATGCATTGATGTCGATGCGCTTCAGTTGGGCCATTGATCCCACCACTTATTTTGGGAGAGAAACCCTAATTCCTATGTGAGCATTCTTAGATGCTTCTGTGGTTTGTAACACATCAACAATCCTTGCATCTTTGCTGCCACATGGATTTCCATCCTCTAGCCATACTGAGATGGCAGAATGAAGGACCTTGCTAGCACACCATCACTCAAACACTGGTGTGCTGCCCCCAGATTTATCTCTAGTGAGCCTGGTTTCATCCCTTTCTACCTTCAAATCTAATTTAAAGCTCTCTCACTGACTGAGCCCTGCAAACTCCTGTGCAAAGACCCTTTCCCCCTTTTGAGACAGGTATATCCCATCTGCTGCCAGAGGCCTGCTGTCATGTAGATCAACCCATAACCTCTTCCTTTAGAAAACTTGAACCACTAGCAAGAAAAAAAAAATAAAATTTCTATCCAGTAAAACCACTGCAGTCATTGCCAGAGATACTGTTTTACAACTCTGGTACTGCAACTGACATTCTTAGCTGAAAGACATCCTCCTGTATGAGACAAGGTTGTTGAGAATAGAAAGGTGATAACTTTGGAGCACAGAGTTCTAAGATTAAAGCACAAATGAAAATATTGATTGAAATTACACTAATTTTAACTTTTGAATACTCTCAGAGCATGATGTTAGGGTTTCTAGGCATTAAGATCTTTTGCAGATATTTTTGATAAAAAGGACAAGAACTTTACTGAAGAAAATTATGGGAATACACAGTTATGTTCATAAAGGTTAATATAAAAATCAGGAAGGAGCATCTGTGTTATGGCACTGTCATAGTTTAACCCCAGCTGGCAAGAAATACCACACAGCTGCTCTCTCATCCGTGTCCTCCCAGATGGGGATGAGAACTGGGGAAAAAAAAAAAAAAGTAAAGTTTGAGATAAGAAGAATTTAATAATTGAATGAAACAAACAACCAAAAATCAAACAACAACAATAATAAATAAAGATAAATAAAATCCAAGACAGAGAAGTGATGCCCAACACAGTTGCTCGCCACGCACTGACTGATGCCCACCTGATGCAGTGATCAGCCCATCCAAGCCAACTCCCCCCTGATGTTCTGTGGTATGGAATATGCTTTTGGCTAGTTCAGGGTCACCTGTCCTGTCTATGTTATGTCCCCAGCTTCCTGTGCACCTGCTCACTGGCAGTGCATGGGAAAACAAAAAATCCTTGATTTAAAGTAAGCACTACTGAGCAATAACTAAAACATCAGTGTGTTATCAACATTATTCTCATACTAAATCCAAAACATAGCACTGTCCCAGCTGTTTGGAAGAAAACTGACTATCCCAGCTGAACCCACGACCAGGCACTGAAGTTGGGAAACATGGGTCTAGAAGCAGAAGAAAAATTTTTCAGCTAAGTCTTATTTCAGGACTGATACTGTGTAAACTCAGCTTGGTCAGGATCAAGCCCCATCTAATGACAGACACCTTAGGCAGACTGGGAAATGCCTAGCAAAGAGGAGGAAACAATTTATATGTTCTGCTTGCAGGGGTTTGACACTTTCTGTTTAAAGCTGCATCACATTTTTGCCTGTCTGTCATGAACACCATGACAGCTGCAAGTTCCTCAGGGCAGGAACCTGTTAAAACACTTAGCACAACACAGGAGCTCCATGCTAATAATTACCACTGCTATTAAATGCACTGTGGCATAGCTGTTTCAATATCCTTACTGTAGCTCGTATTTCTGTAAGGCTGTCAGTATAATAATGTTAGACTGAATTGCAATAGAGAGGTTTGGGGGATGTGAGGAAATGCTCTATCAGTTTTCCTGATCTTCTGCAGTGCTGTGCAACACTTTTGACACCAGTCATCTATGGCCACACCGCTGTCAGGAACAAAAAAAGGGGTTCATAAAACTAACATGTGACATCATATGGTAACCACGCACCAGAAAAACTCCTAGCTTCCATGTATATTATGACAATGACTGAAAAGCAAACGCATATGCTCCAGAAATCACCAGATCTTTCCTTGTGCAATTTAACCAGCTCCATCTCAAACTGAAATCACAATTCCATGCTCCATTTCTCCCTCATGGAAGACAGCTCTTTGATGGACTAATATAGGTAGGAGTCACCAGCTGAGATCTAGACATGAAATACCTCATTTATACTCAGCCTTTTGCTCTGTGTATACAAAGAGGAGGAGCATACTGCCGTTCCAGAAGCATCTCTTAGTGCTCTCTGCAGCCTGGAAACCCATATGTGGTGGCAGAGCAGACTGGCTGAACAAATGGAGTCAAACCCAAAGGGTGAAGCCCATAAATAGCCCTTCACACATGTATGAAGTAAGAACCTTAGCCTCACTGTGAAGACATTCCTCTGATGGAAGTACTTGATGGGGAAAATGAGGAAAAGAAATCCTGCTGCAAAACTCAAGGATCTCTTAAAACCTCAGGCAGTGTTATCCTCCAGCTTAGGTTTTTCTACATTGAATTAACAAGATGTAAAAAAGGTCATTTTTTAAAGGATACTTTCCAATCAAACCTTTAATTGGACAACACCTGCACATATCAAATCTGTGTCATTGTTTTTAATACAGAAGTATTAATTAAATTCTAAAAAGGAATTTTATGACCTTCGTTTACATACAAATTCCTATTTAATCTGACTTTCCACATATAGAATTAAAAACCGTTAAATGAACTAGTTCTTTTTTATATGCTTTTGTGACTGCATAACTACATAAAGAAACCCCTTCACACACACAAAATATTGCACATATGCAAACTAAATTCTTATATGGACTTTTTTAGAGAATAAAATAAAATTTCCAGGTTTGCAGATGCTAAACTACTGATAAATTTTCCATTTAAATGCAAATTCAACTTTTGGTTCTAATGGTATTATAAGTATTTTTTCCAAAATTTTTCAGAGAGTAACACTCTGAAATAGGGGAGAAGGTTGGAAGTATGAGATCTGTCTAGATTTGCTTAGTATAATTCTTAGTAAGATAACGTTGATGCATTTTCTTTTATCAATTCAAACAAGTTTTTTATCATTCATTTTTGAAAAGAAAATAAGTGTGTTGCACACCTTCCAAATTAAACAAGTTAAGTAAAAGAGAAGACAGTTTACCCATAGATATTTGCACATATGGGGTGAGAAGGAAAGTGAATTTTGCAAAATAATGATCTCCTGGTAGTGTAAAATACAGGGAAAAATAATGAGAGTTCAAGAGTAGCATTATAATGACCAAAATTCACTATGTGTTCTTTATTATGTCGGAAAAAACTTTTTTAAGAAATGGAAATCACTACATTCTATTGATTCATGCACAGAATCTTCAGACATAAGTCATCAGTGTTGACACTTTCAAATACATAAAACGTGACATCTGCTCCTACAAACTCACTACACAGGCTGTAAATCATCAAAGAGAAAAACAGTTCAATGTCATTTCAGCCACTGTAAGCTATGGTTTACAACTGAGAGATAAAAATAGTCATACTGTCTCTATGACATCTAAACCACTTTTCTATTGCAGTATTCTATGTTCTGATTTATCTTTGTGGCTGAACAACACACAATCAATTGTAAGCAACTAGTGTAGTTTGATTCCAGTCAGCAGCAATTTTCTCCAGCTTTATCTTTTTTACCCCTCACTGCACTGACTTTAAGTGCTCTCCCAAACCCACCTTTTTCCATGCAGTGTTTTGTGGAGACTCTGAGGACTTAAATTTGTCATTTTAAATTGTAAAAATTCAGGCAAAATACATTACTTACATAGTTATGGCTTCCAAATCCTTGTAAACGCCTTTTTCCGTATCACCATATCTGTATTCACACTAATGGAGACTGTGCACATGCATTTCTCAACACTGATATCAGAGATCACTGTATTAGGTATTTTTAACATGCACCATTCCTCACCAAAGAAAACAGTATCAAGTATCTTGATCCTTCCTTGAAAGAAATGCAAAATTGCTTGCTATAGCTACTTTGTCAACCTAATTATTATTCAAACCAATATTCAATTTGCATAAAGTACTAAAACAGTTTTTCAAATCTTCAGTGATTTACTTCATTTAATTATGAACCGAGAACATGACTACTGCAAGTGGCATATTTTGTTATTATTAGCACCTAAGAGATCATAACATGCATTAGGATTTAAATATTTCTTGAACATGAAAAAGCCCAAGGAGGTGAATTATCTTAACCACTAGTATTTAGTATTAGCTTTTGCAGTAGAAATAAAGCATTTTGTAGGGCTAATGAAATGTAAGGAATAGACACAATACCATGACAAGTGACACAATGGTCTTGTAATATACCACACATGGATAAATGCTAGCAAGCAGAAAGCAAGAGCCAAAGACCAGGCTGAGCCAGAATAGTTTTTCTCATTTCCAGGTTGTTTAATCTTCCTAAAGTACATGAAGACAAAATTGCATTTTTATTTTATTGAGAGACTTTTATGAACTTCTCTGAGCATACCTCCTTTGCTGGGAAGGACACAAGCCTTACACCCATGTCCAGAATCTCATCATTAGACTATTAGATAGCCACTGGGGTACTGATTTCACAAGCAAGCACTTACTAAAAGCAACAAAAAAGCATTCTTATGAAGAATTTCACTCAAACAACAATATTAATGTTAAAAAAAAAAGTTTTAGTAGTTAATTAACAGTTTTCCAATTAAAACTAGTACAACTAGTTCTTAAAACACTCTAAATGCATTGTGATTTTTAGTATGAACATTATGAGAAGTTTTATCCTCTTCCCTTTCCATGTAAGTGACTGTTTCTTGAATTTTAATTCCTTAAGCCATTTTCTAAAATGTTCACATCACCTTTCACTTATTCACCACACAGGTGTACAGACCTTCTAATGAAGTGGAAAAGCCATCTCCAAGCTTCATATGTAATAATTACACGTCAGATTCATACATCTGGGAACTTGCAGAACTACAGCTCTCAACAGTTCACTTCAGGAGGGCCCCTGGAAATACACTCAAAAGCCAGTACAGTGTGAGCAGCACTGCCTCTTCCAATCTGCTGTCAGGGACACCCCATTTTGTTCATTCAATCTGTAACTGACCCCAGGGACAGTCACTGTGGTTTGCAGCCAAATGGACTATCTGTCCTTCAAACCACACACTGGTGGCCATAAGGCATATTCTGCTACATTAGTGATCAATACCTGACAGCAAACTCTTATGCACTGAAGCACAGTATCACCTGCATGTGCTGCCATGTCAAAGTCTGCTGACTTTGTCTCCCTAACCTGTATGTAAATTCGACAGCCATTTTAAGGCTGTCTCAGGTTTTATAAATCTGAGATCTCAAAGATACAGTTCAAAGATTTGGCTGCAGTAGTGTCCAGAACTTATGCCATTTAGTATGTCTTTCTTACTAAATACTTTCTTGTACATTTGCAAAATACAATCTGCTGCCAGCCAAGAAGCCTAGAAAGCTAAATCAGATTTCAGACATTTGCACCAGAGGTTCTTTCCAACTCTAACATAGTCATACCGTCTAGCTCATAGCAAGATTAGAAAGGCAACATTTTTTCACACATTTCCACGTAAAATCTTGATTTGTCATGTGCATTCGCACATACACGTATATAACCATAAAGGAAATGAGGGCGCGTGTGTGTGCACACGCACGCACATAAAAGCAGATAAGCAGATCTTATCTCCCTCCACTGAAGTCTCTCTTTTCTTTCCAACTGCTCCTCTGCTGAATGCTTCTTGAAGACATGCAAAGTGTTCTCAGTTCTCACTGAAACTCAGTAAAAATGAGGGAACACTCAACAGTTTCAAAATATCTCATGCACAGACACACATATAACTACATGGAAGAGAAAGCACCATATAATTTATGACTGTAGAACACGATAGGTCTGCACCTAAAATTATTTATTAGCCTGATGAATAGTCTGCTTTTTTGAAATCATATCCTTCATTCCAATAACGTAAATTATCCCTTCATATACACCTTGCCTCTATGGTAAGAAAAAAGATATGTCTTATGGATTGTAATTGGAAATTTAAAAACATTAAAATACCAACATTAACATTACCAAAATACTAGTAGGAGTACTGTAAAATTTCTTTCACTTTAATTGGAAAAATTTACCATGTATGTGGACATTTGTTTCTATATTTGACTGGGTGGCACCAAAGGATATTAATCACCCTCTTTTATGAGGGACAGTCCCAATGGCATTTCAAAGTAAAATACCTACATTTTTTCAAAGTTTTCCTAAGTGGATGAGTTTCAAAAGAGTTTACAGGTCTACTTCAACAATTTCCACAAATACCGAGGAGTTTCCAAAATTTATATGCTTCAAGATGTAACAGGCTGCTAAATATCTTTGATGGGGGCTAAATGATTTTCGAAACACCAATCTTTGAGATGACCCAGTGATTCTGGAAATCTCCATCTAACACTGGATCTGTGAAAATGCAAAAGTATCACAGAATTCACCTACTTAAGCTCCAAAAATAAATCCTGTCATTTCACCAGCTTCCATAGTTCCTTCCTAATAAGCAACACTAAAAATTATCTTTGAATTTACAGAGTAAGGCAAAGGTACTTTGCAGTATCAAGTCCCTCATTGTTTGGAAACTTAGTACCGTGGCAAATCCTTCTGTCCATAAAGTGGAAAAGAAATTCTTCTATATGTTCCACTTGCAGCTGATTTTCCAAAAAAAAAAACAAAAAAAAAAAACTTATTTGGAGGACAGGGCACAGCTGTATTTTGGAGAAACACTGAAGGAATAGACTCACTCTTTTTATTCCTGCACAAACTCTGGAGCCCAATTACTGAGGAAAATCTCCCCACCACCTTCATTAGGAGAACCTGGCACCTTGTAACAAAAGGCCAGTGGAGCAGCCCTCTTCTATCCATGAAAACTAACTGATGCAAGCAATCTCATTGTGGCCAATGCACTTACTTGCAACAGTAATTTGTTCAATGACAAAATAAAGGCTGAACAGTGAGCCATCACATACAGGTGATGGGAAATTGAGGATAAAAAGAAAAAGGTGTATCAAATGTAATTTATCTAGCATTACAGGTTATCTTTATTATTTTCGTTTTGTTTGCTGCATTGGTAGAACTAGCATATAACTTGGAAAAAAATTACTATGTGAAAAATCTATTAGTGTATAAAGGGAGATATTTCTTACAAGTGCTTAGAGAAGTATACAGTCCTCATGCTCTACATTGAACTCCCACTGACATAAATGAAAGCTTTACACAAAGAGTAAATACAGAACATGTTCCTCAGTTTGCATGCAACACTCTGCAGCTGAGGAGATATTTTACCTAACATAGGAAATATTAGCTGACTGGGAGCACCTGGGGAACAGACAACTCCCATCTAAAATACAAGAGCTGGTATGCAACATAATGCCTATTCTTTCTCCGTTCACTATACAAGCATTAACATAGGCACTATTTACACAAAGGAACATTATTGATAGAGTATCTGTAATTTAAAAATGAGTTTCAGGGAATTTTTTCTTCCCCATTTTTTTCACCCCTTTATTTGGGTGATACAGAATACTGTTGGTACCAATTATTTTTACAGAATAAAAATCCTTGGCAAGATGACTTAGAATGTGGGGTTTTGACTGAAACAGATAAACTGAAAGAGGTTTGGATTTTATGTTTATGAGGCAGTAGTTGTGGGCTTTCCAGAAAAAAACAACTTCCTTCAGAACTTAGGTATCTTAAATACTATCTCAAACAAAGAAAAAAGAAAAGCTTACACTCTATATGTAACAAATTTACGCACTGAATACTTGATTTTCCATCTGTCAAAACCACGTGGAAAAATGAAAGAAGTAAATAGTTACATTGTTAGACAGTAAGAGCAACTAACAGTAAGAAAACTGACTCTTCGTTCTTTATATTGCTGTAACAGGCTAGAAAAAAAAATCTATGTTTACAGGCAGCAATAAGAGAGGATGGCTTCCAGTGAAAGACTCCTGAAAGAAACTCAGCTATTTGTCTTTAGCAATTTCTAGCTCATTTTACTCCAAAAAGCCTTGGCATCATCTCCCCACATTTCCTCATGAAATCCCATATGGCAGTGCAATATTTCTCTCCTTGATTTCTGCAATTTGCTATGACTGTGTGTGCAAAGACATAGGCTTTTCTCCATTCAGCCCAGTTAATGCCATCCCTTGGGTTCCCTGTAGCTGAGTTTGCAAACGGACTGTCGTGTCCTGAGTTAGGCCAGGTTGTAGTGCCCCAAACTGGACACCTTTTCCAGGCTTCTCAGTGTCTGCAGGCAATGAGCTGCTCAATGGCAGGAGCCTTTATTGCAGTCCAAGCCTTCTGTTCTTTACTACATCTGCAATTTGTTGAACTAGGGAACGCAGACTTTTTTGTATTTCCTGACTGCTGTTGGTTGACCTGAAGTATTTCATGGCAAACTTGATAGGCACACTGTTGGCTTCTTCAGCAACTGCTGTTTTCTTTCCTTTCTCTATTGCTGTCCTGCTGGTACCCATGAGATGCACGTAGTTTAATAAAAGCACAGTGATCATACACATCTGCTTTCACTTACATTAACAGCTCTGCCTAGCTGTCAAGACATCAAAAACCTGCTATTCCTAATTCATTATCTAAAAATTATGTAAGAAACAAATTTTAGTTTCATATGTATAGTGCTGCTAGTGATTAAGCTTGTACTTGATTCTGAGGGAAAATCTAAGATCACTTCCTTAGGGGCTCTCAATGACACTCCCAGTCTCATAAAAGGACCATGGTCAGCATATTGTCACCCATGCATGGAAGTTCAGATTCCATGTAATAAGGCTACTATGTTGTCAAATTTAGGATTGAGTTGATGGCTCTTGGAGGAGATAACAGATAATTTTTAAGACTTTGGGGTTTATTTTCAGGGTAATGTGATTTCACCACTGCAAAAGTTTAGTTTAATTCAGTTTAAGACTGCATTCTCATGGGGGGTTTAATTACCTATTGATTTCAGCAGAACGGCTGCCCATCACCATAGTGGACACCTTTTGTGTAAAATCAATAGCAATATTAAGTCTCTTTTCATTGTAAAGACTAGACTATAGGCTAAAGATGTTTGTTTTCCATTTCACTGTTCTCACTCAGATTTTTTCAGATGTTTCTTTGAGAACTGTACCTGAATCCAGAAGCTGTTATCCATACAAACTGTTCCTATTAAAGACTCATTTAGATCAACAACAGTTTTAAATGGGTTAAAATTTCCAGTTCTGGACCTGACAGTTTCAGTCACTTCTGGTTTGATCTGCCTTATGATCTCTATACAACAAACCTGCAGGAGAGACAAATGTACCCATGCACCACTGCAGAGAATTGTTCCATGCATTTTTAGTGTTTTTGTACCATCTGAAGCCAATTCTGAGTGAGAAGCATTCTTTACCTAATCCAATTTATTTAGTCAGACTAAGCAAGAAAAATGAAGTCATCTAGATTTTTCAGTTTGTTTGTTTGGCTTACATGATTAAGGAGAAAGGAATAGAAATGATATTCCTTTTGGGAGTAAATTCAATTTAATAGTATTGAACAACTTCTATGAATTTCAAGATATCTTTCAGGAAAGCATTCCTTATACATTTTCATTTATCATCTTGTGTTTCACTAAACCCTCTATTTTTAAGTTACAGTGGGGCAGAAATCCACTTAAACCAAACCTATAACTTTCATGAGGCTCATTAAATGGTAAAATACATTCTTCACATTTGTTTATAAAACTGATATTAAGTTTTTGGTATACTGGTAATAAATTGTTCTCAGTGCCAACCAATATTTTACTGGATTTCCTCTATATATGAGCTATGAAAACACACAAGTGAGTTCAGCTATGAGATCTTTGTCAGAGAAACTTTACTCGCACAGAGCAGTTTTGTAAAAATTTTGATATTCTCAAAAGTTTAATGTTCAAATATCTCCCTATATCACTTCTGACTCTACTTTTTCTCACGTCATTGATATTCTTGAGATTTCCTGGCATGCATGCTTCATAGTTTTCATACTCTTAACTTCTTAATCTCTGAGCAGGACAAGAAAGCAAAAACACAGATTAATTTCAAGCAGGCTGAGATCTCAATCCAACTGATGGTACTTGAAAAAGCAATAGGAAAAATACAAACATCTAGATTTCATCAGAAAAATAATCTTATTTAAACAAAAAGCTTGGGAAGGATCAGGAAAAAATAATGGTAAATAAATAAGTAAATGACCCTGTGGCAGTTTTAACATTTGTATGACAGAGAAATAGACATCAGTTAGTCTAGGCTATATTCCTAAAATTCATTTTAGATTGCTTTTAGGTTTTGGGATTACTATTCACTGGATGTGCCCAGAAAAAAAAAGCAGCTTGTTATTACACATAACAGTTGCATGGTAAGGATGAATGGTGCTATAGCACTTATAATTACACATGCACAAACATGATGGAAATTAGTATTACTGCAGATATCAAAAGCAAACAGACCTAATTAAAGAAATAACTGCAACAAACCCAGATGCAACCCAAAACAAAAAAGGACAACTCCAAATCTAATGAATCCTTTGAATATTAATTACAGAATTCCTAACAATACACTGGGAAAGCTCTCTTGGAGAATTCAGTTTACTGTTTAACAGTTTCTGACTAATTTTATTAACCTGTACATCTGAGAGGATCAACCCCCTCTGGGTTTAATTAGAAGAAAATTCAATTTAAATCTAAATGTCAACAGTGGTTACTAATTATGGCAGGGCCCTGGACGAGACATCCAGTCTGTAATCAGGCAGTTCTCTGCTAACAATTAACAGTTTCTTTCTGAGTTATGAGTGCATTAGGATTTTCCTTTTTCTAAATAAATATGATTCAGCATGGGACACGACTAATATTAAGGGCACCTACTGCTACGTGCAGACATGCAGAAGAGGTTGCCAAATTAAATTACAGAGATTTCTCAAACATATAGCTGAATAATAAGCAGCTACAAAACTAGGTCAGGGTCGCAAGCAGTCAACCACAGCCCCTCCCCCCAACATGCAAAATAAATATACCCACTATCTCTGAATAGAAATCAGTCTTTTGTTATGCCCTTTGTCAGGAATATGTTACTGCAAAATGATATTTATTTCTACAGTCTTCACAGCTGTGAGCAGGGCTGAATTAATCTTTCGAGAACTGATTTCATCTTCAATTTCATGTTTATGATTATGAAATGTAAATGTATTACTCTAAAGAAAAAATGATAACAAAAGACATAGATGTAAAAAGGCAGCTTTATACCTACAGCTTTCACTTGCCCTGAACTAATGAAGCAAATAGTCAACTAACTCTTAAGTAAAAACAGATACTATAAAAAAGGCATTGCAGAAAATTTGTAGAAATAGAAAAATTGGAGAGATGCCTAAAATGAAATCATCTGAAACTCTTAACATGAGCATCCAATATATGACTTTGGACATGATAATTACCAGAAACCAGAAACATGACCAAAACTAGGGTGAGGCTAAAGGGTTTAGTCATTTAACTTCTAACCAGCCCCCACACTTCTCAACGCTAATACTAAGGACAATACTGAAAATGCTGATTGCAGCTGAGAATAGCAATTTCTCAGTTTGGTGACAGCTTTTTTCAAATATCACAATAGTATTTTCTGAACCATTTCACTCTGATGATCTACTAATTAATTATATCCCTACTCATACAGTAACCATGCTGGGTTTTATGGAAGCTGTTGACAAATATGTTTCATTTCATATTGGGACTTACCAACCATTGTGATCAAATGCTCCAGACAAATATATTTTGGGATTTATTAGCAGCAATTTCTAAAGGTGACTATTTATGAAAGACAAAGCAGAAATCAGAGGAAAGCTGTATGGAAATAACCAGGCAGTTCTATGAATGGTTTTAGTTGATGTAGTATAACCGTAACAATCAAACATGCTGGTCTTGAGCTGTTCTTTGCTAAACAGGAAACCTATTTTCTTTTATGGTAAAAAGAAATAATATAAATAAATAATATTAATTTAAATTATATTACTGAAATAAATAATACTAATTAAAAAACCCACTTTTGTAGAGAATATGTTAAAAATATGTATTGGACTTTGTTTTAGTCATATTTTCTTTGCAACATTTTTTGACCAAAGGCCACCAAGTGGCAAATGACCATGGTAGAATAGCTGTAGATAAAAGCTTGTATAAAATACTATTATTACAGCTTCAGCTGCATTCTTAGTAGTGAAGACATACCAATCATTTAGGATAATGTGAATGCACTTGTTTAATTTAATTTAGACTTAGATTTATATTTTTCAAATTAAACCCAAAACCTGCAACCCCTTACGCATGTGCTTGACTTTAAATCTGTAAACAGCTTTATGTCCTCTCCAGGGCTGCTCATAGAACAAAAATTAAGTAAATATGTATACATGCATGAAACACTTCGAAGTGTGTAAGCAGGTGCTTATTGTTAAGCAACAAGTAAGCATCTCTATTCAAGAAAGCGCTTGTGGATATTAAATACTGAATATTATATATATTATCTAAGGCTTTACTGAGAAATGATAGATCAAGCACATCTCAAAATTAAGCTTCTGCTTTCCCCTGTTTCTGAACCAATGTGGCTTTTTTTTCTCAATAATGAAAGGATTACACACATTTTAAAGTATAATGGAGAATATGGCTCTTAAAACCTAATGATGAAGTGAGTGGTTGCTGAAGATGTTCTACAAATGTAACACTTGAACCTGACAAGAAAATTATGCAACCATGACTACATTTGGGTGCACCAACTCAGATTAGCTGAATGCTCTCCACATACACCAATGCCTGTTGATACTGGCAGCTCTCTGTACAAATGAACTTCAGCAGTCAGACTGAAAGTGGGTGGTTTAAGACTATTTTTGTCACAACGAACATTAGATACCTGGCCTCCCTTGCACCACTGGCTCCACCCCAGCTCTTCTACAAATGTACAGCTTTCTCCACCAAGAAAAAGGGAATCGGGACACCTCACCTCTTAATCTTGCTGAATAAATGTGTGAAAAAAGGCAGGACTGATAGCACAGAATAATGTGCAACTGACATCCAAAATCGCCACTTAGCTCCTGTGGAAGGAGGGAGGAAAAGGGAAGAAAGGACAAGGAACTTTCCTCCCCCACTGCTTAAACTGTGTAAAAAAAACCAACCAAACAAAAAAACAAAAACAAACCAAAACCAAACCCACAAAAACCCCAAAGATTAATCAGGCCAAAGATGGACTGCCGAAGGGTAGCTGCATCTCACTGGGGCCCAGTATCCAATCTCTTTATTTACTTTATCCAGTGCCTCCTGTGCTCTGGAACAACTCAGGAACTCCAAGCGCCCGCAAAAATCTATGATGTCCTTTCCACATTTTTCAGTACATTTGGTTTAGGGTAAAAAAGCAGGTTTTTAACTGAACTCAGCTTCCCCCTCCTCCCACCTCTGGGTGATTATTACACTTCTCGGGTGGTTAAATTCATGCATCCTTTAGTTTCATGTCTTGTAATACTTCCTGAAGAACCACCCAAAAATACTCTGCTGGCTGTGCTTTCTTATTTAGTTGCAATCTTTTTTCAAAATTTTGGCCTCCATAAAGTCAACAGAAGTTTTGCTTTCAACAAGAATAGGGCAGGGCTTCACACTTCATGTTTCTAAAATACTCCATTTTCAGTTCCTTTAGTATTTCTATTTTATACTACTATTGCTAAAATTGCAAACTATGATAACCAGTGATGTAAAATATTTCATATGATCAAAATTTCAACATTAAATCAAGGAACAAAAATAAACATTTCTATCTTCTGCCATGCATACTATAAAGTGTAATTTAGAAAAGCTATCAAGTCACAATTAACATGATACTTTTTAGCCTTCATTAGGCAAAGGCTAGTGTCTCTATGTATTTTCCCATCTCTCAAAGAGTCTACTTCCACATGTTCAACTGAAGTTCTGGTTGAGATCTTTTTGATAGTACTGAAAAGGAAGTTCTTTTAACCACAGCTCAATAATAAGGTGAATGGAAAAACATTCGGTTTCCTTGTGCTTCAACTGTTTACCTTGATCTGTTTTAAGCAAAGAGAAGAGAAAGACTCTGTATATATTCTTCATTACATAACAACCGCAAGTTAAACAACAAACCCACGAAAAAGTAAAATACTGTTTTGTTTTCATGATTGAACTTCTACAGTTCTGATTTTTCTACTTCTGCTTGCACTTCAGAGTAAGAGACTGAACAACTTTAACTTACCATCTAAAATGCATGCTAAAAGACCACTTAATACATAGCCATAAAGTGGAGACCTAAAGGAAAATCATTGTAGACAATCAAAACTAAGCAAGCTATAAATTGTCCTGTGTGAAACAAAGACAAATTAAAAATTACAGTTACGTGTTCATGAAATAAAATTTGACATGATTTGGTAGGACTGAAACCTGGCATGATAATTCACATGACTGAAACTCATCAGTAAAACCTAAATAGGAAAGACAGTCAGGGGGAGCAAGAATGTGGGACTCCACATTAAAGGTATCATTTACATACTTAAGAACTACAGGCTAATTCAGCATAGTTGTGTCTGCTTGACAACAATATCAGGTTGTTTATAGCTGCCAACACAGATGAGAAAATAGAAAGAGCAGGCCTCTAAAAATTACATAGAAACACATGTAAATATGTAGAAAATCACACAGGTTTCTGAAGACATAAGCTGGTAGACTTCTGATGCTACTGATAAAGTATTTTTGAAATGTCTAAAAATATCTATTCCCAACAAAATAGCAAATCAAGCGACTTAAAATCATTCTGTACTTGATCTCAGTGCGACAGACAAAAATAACCTGATCATTGCCTAAAACTGGCAATTGCCCATGTTAGAGCATTCACAAATGAATTTCAATTACAATGTGCAAGATGTATGTCCTAGATTTTTTTTCTAGGTAAAAAGTCAGTGTTTCCAAATAATTTTAAAGATATTTACAAACAAAACTGAGAAAAGTAGATATTTTAATGCAAAAGAATACTGAAACTCAAACTATAACAACTGCACAATTCTGCAGTCATTAAAATAGGATTTTTTGGTGAGAGATCACCTGAGCTGAGAGGAAAAGTAATTGAAGCAATTTTTATTTTCATATATGGTGAAAGTGAAAATGAGGAAGTTTACATGCAAATCAGCAGTTTAGAAATACAGACTATTGATTATGGAAGTCAGAAGTCTGAAGTAAAAAAAAAAAAAATTCTGGTATAGGCAAATAGTGTAATTAACCAATGAAATCTGAGCAATGGCAAACCTCTGGTCCCAAAAGTTGATAATGACATTAGCAATTGTGATAGAGAAGATAAGTGAATCTAATACATATTTTAGAAAGTGATATAGTCTCAATTTTCAGTGACTACCAAAGACATGTGATTTAATTTCTAGCTATGTAGGATACTAAACAGCTAAAGTAAAGTGAAGTAACTAGATTTTGAAACACTGGAGAAATTCTGGAGGACTGGAAACAAAATCATAATACATCAATATTTCAGAAGCATAAGCAGGATAAGATCAGACAAAATTCATGTTAACCTGAATCTGAAATCATCAAAGCCTATAAATGATGCAACAATATATAGTAAAAGGGCAGGTGAAGTAATGGCATTGAATTTTATTTTCCAAAAATTCCCATTTTTTCATGACTCCACAAGACTGACTAGCAAGGACTGAATTGATATAATATAATCGTATTTCTTGTACCACTTAGATTTCAGTTCACATTTTTTTAAGTAGTGTACAAGCTCAATATAACCTACAATACACAGCAAAACCTTACTAACTGACAGATCACTACTAATAACTGCAATTGCAGAAATATCATGCAGAGAAATGCTTCAAGGCGTGATGTTCTCAACCTGACGCTATGAAGTACCTCTGTCACTCACCCAGTAAAACTCGGAGGAAATGTAAAGAGCTGATGAAGTCCTAAATCACAAATGGGGAAGACAAGCTATAGAAATGCACCTGGAATGTGTACTCATCTGAACTGCGTTTGAAAACAGCTCTGTACTTGCAACTTTCATACATGAATGACAGTGGACTGGAAAACAATTGCAATGTAAAGTCACCTGCGCATGAACTGCCAGAGTAACTTTGGTAAGAACTAAGCAGTCAAGAGCAAGTGAATGCTCTGCTGTAAGCAAGGGAGTAAAAAATACTAGCAGATCTACAACAAGTCACCAGTAAGACCAGTACTGGAATCTCCTGTCCAATTCTGACATGTCTACACTTCAAATAGTATCCTGAAGCATTAAGAAACAATCAGGGGCCAAAGGAATGCTTCAGACTGCCAGTCTACATAAATCCCATTTTCAATTATTTGTTGAAAATAATGTTATGAGGTGCTTTAAACACAAACTGCAAGTATCAGGTCAAATCTGTGCTACTGAGGAGTTCTTAATAAACAGAGAAAGAGCAAAACTTGAACATTTGGAACAGGTAATTCATGTTAAACAGAAAATACACATATTTGATTGAGACTAACATCTCATGGAAACAACTTGTATAAGAACATTAAGGATTTTCCATAAATAGAATCTTTAAATTAAAACTATATGGATGTTGCGAACCAGCTGGCCCTGTAAGGTTCTCGTGAGAGAGAAAGGGAGTTTTGGCCTTTGTGGGAACCTGCTATCTCTGTAAGTTTCTCATGAGAGAGAAAAGGGAGTTGGCCTTGGCCGAAGCCCTGTGTACTCATTAAAATAAACACCTGCAGAAGCTGTGAGAACAGACAGCTTCAGTACAGAGAACGCAGCCTGTAGCACGCAGACAATGAGTGATTGCTTATGTGTGTGTTGCACCAATAGCCTTAACGCACGTATTCTCAGGAATACTATAATTATAGAAGTTTCTTTAATAAAGTGAGTTTTGCTGTTAATTCATATTGGATCGTCTGCAATTCTTCACAAGCCCTGGCCCTCCGTTGCTATATATGGACAAAGAAGAAATTCTGATACAGATGTTTCTCCGTGTGGTTGTCTTCTTGGACTCTGTGTGCACTTGAGTTCAGACTATGCATGAGAACAGCACCTTGTAATACTAAAAGTCTATGTCTAACAGATAAAAGTTAGCAATAAAAGGTGATCTATTATCCAGGATGACATATAGCAGCTCATTTGTACTGCTGAGCCTAACAAATTCAAGATGACAGGAGTTTTATCAGAAGGAAAAAACCTTTGCCATGGTTAGAAAGCTAAGTGTTAAAAGTTGCAATTTGCATTCTTGGAGGCTGCACATAAAAGCGCTGCTATTATTTAGCAATGGGTTATCTAAAAAAGTCCTAACATCTGCCTTTCCACTGGAAGTGTGTGAAGGCGGGAAATCAGTGAGTCTAGTAAGTGCCTGATGTAAATATCTAGTTCATCATAGAAGAGACGAACATATGACCACTCACGATACCTCAGTTCTTTAACTGTTTGCTCAAAAGTAATGCCAATACATGTCTCAAATGATGTCTAACCTCTGTGATTGATGCACAGATAAATACACATAGATGGTGCTCAACTAATTACCATCAAACATATTCTAAAACAAAATGCCTTTCAATGCCAAAATTATCACAATATTTCTAAGCATCCTACTCCAGCATTTTATCTTAATCCCTTTTACAAGCTGAGAGGGGTTATTACCTCTCATCTTCATGAGTTAATATTCTAGATCTTTCATTCTTGTTGTCATTTTTTTTCTGGGTCGCGTGAAGCCTGTCTTCATCCCTCCCCATACGTCAGATGTGTATGGAGTGCTAACTACAGTTACATAGTTTTTGATGGGAAACACCTTAAGAATAATAGAAACATTTGAAATCTTGAATTCTCAAAAGAAACTTAACATTTACTGAAGTCTGCTAGCACTGGATACTTAATAATTTAAAGATCAAGGGTATATGAAGTTTGGTCTAAAGAAGTAGTAAAAATATTCTTTTTGGTGTCAAGTCCCAGAACTCCATCTCGTCTCAGGGAAAACCACAGTGCAAACAAGCAATTCATCTGTAAAGCAGTTGGCTAAATTGCTTCAGCCGTTGAGTAGAGCTAATAGCTGCTTAAACTATAAAGTAAACAATACATGTTAAACTCGCCACAAATCTCCAAAAGCAAAGTTCCTTGTTCCTTCAAATTTTAAGGAAACAATACACTCAGGACAATTGTAAGGCCAATATTTGGAACAGTCTTTTACATAGGAACACAAGATAGAAGAGTCTTTTAAGAAGGTAACTGCTATACTGTCGCTGTGAGCAGGCAAAAAAAGTCAGAGAACATGTCCAGTTAGCAAGCCTGAGAAACAAAGGGTTTAGCCCTGCACAACAGACAGATCTAATGTTAATTGTATTGCTTTGTGCAAGTAATAAATTAATAATAAATCAGAGTCTGGCATGGACTGAGTAACTGTCAATTGCCTCCTAAGACACACACTCCACACCTACAGGAAAACCACGAAAATCAATGCTTCTGAACAATCTAGAGCTGGATTCGATACCTGAGACCCCTCTTCAAAATACAAGTGGCATCAGGAAAAGGCACCCTCTTTCAAGAACAATTTCACAGTACTTAGTATGGAGAAAGACAGTGGTTTACTCAGCACTAAAAAATGACCCCTTCTGCATGTAAGAATAAGTATCAGTTTAGGCACCAGGGAACTAATTTCCAAGACTGTTGAAAAATGCTTTCAAAATGGCAGCACTGAGCAGGCTCCCAGTTTCAGACACAGGTGTTAGGGGACGGGATATAAAGCATCCATCCTACGTAGACCTCCATCCTACCCTGGGCTGAAACCATGTGGTCAAAATGTTTAAGAGATGCTGTTTTACACCACAGATGTCAAAAGAACTTGTTATTAGTACCCTCTACACTTACCTAAGGAACACATAATTGCACTGCTCCAATTTATCTGGTTTCTATTGCTCCCTTAGCATATTCTTATTTGTGAGACCACAAACGTACTTCCTACTAGACCTAAAACCATTCTAGGGTTTGAGTACTGCCATATCTCAAACTATTCCAATTTCCTTCAAATTCTGAAATAAGAAACAAAACTGCTTTAATATTTATGTTTTCAAAAGGATGATGATGACTTCGGAATTTTCAGTTAAGAAGCCACCTTGAGACTGTTGCAACAGCAAGGGAAAACAGTCAATTGCACAATTCTGACCTTTTAAAATGCTCTCTAATATATCATGTGGAAAAAAAGTACAGTATTAAATAAGAAATTTGTTAGCTTTCAGCACAGAGGCAGGTTTATTAGCAAACAACTAAGTGGAACAAAAAATCTATAACTCTGATCTTATTGAAATAATTACAGAATCTTTAATGTCCCAGTAGGCATATACAGAGAAAAAGATGGAGCACACAGAAAGAGCAGAGTAATGAAAACAGACAGAAATAGGCCATTCATCCTACCTTTTACTTAGTGCATACAAATGACTGTCAAAAGTAGAAGACAACACAAAAATGATTACTGACCAAAAAACAGTCTTTTTTTATTTTTGTTTTACTACTATATGTAAGGAATCTGTGGGACAAAATTGAAATGAAAACTCACATTCACAAGAAGCAATTTTTTTTCATCTATCTCTATGTATAATTGGCACTTTTAAAAAAACCTGCGTAACATTGCAAAGTGAATAATAAATCTATTTGAAGAATACTTACTTAAAATCAGGAGACTCTCACTATTTAACTACTCTGTATGTTGCCCATATTATATCCAGTGTAGATTTAAAATACACATGAATAAAGTTTTCAAAATTTAATCGGATGAAAACACATATATTCAAATATCACACTGAGGGCAACAGATGAGATATCTGAGTAGCTGAAGTATGCTGAAGAATACGGCCAAGTTGGCAATCCTGTAGCAAACTTATCTTTTGCATTTCCTTTAAAATTCATTTGGCCTTGAGTACAAAACTTCATAGCACAGAGGAACTTTGTCACAAGCCAAAGCAATGAGGACCATGCCACTGTGCTTCCTTGGAAGCGACTGGAAAGCAGAATGCGGTTTCTCCATCTTTTCTCCTCTGCCCTGCGATGGACTGAAAGAGTTGGGGTTGTTCCGGAGGGAGACAGGATGGCTCTGGGGGGACATTTTGCAGCCTTTCAATATATAATAATACCTTGTTTAGTACCTTTATTGATGATCTGGATCAGAGGATTTAGTCTACCATTAGCAAATTCACAGATGACACCAAGTTGGGTAAGAGTGTCAATTTTTTGGAGGGTAGGAAGGCTCTGCAGAGGGATATGGACAGGCTGGATGGAAGGGCCGAGACCAACAGCATGAGGTTCAACAAGGCCAAGTGCCAGGTCCTTGGTCACACTTTGGCCACAACAACCCCATGCAGGGCTACAGGCTGGGGACAGAGTGGCTGGAGATCAGCCTAGCGGAAAAGGACCTGGCGGTGCTGGTCAACAGCTGCTGAACATCGACGTGCTGGAGCAAGTCCAGAGAAGGGCAACAAAGGTGGTGAAGGGTCTGAAGTGCACATCCTATGAGGAGAGAGCTCCGTTTGTTTAGCCTAGAGAAGAGTATTACAACTATCTGAAAGGAGGTTGTAGCCAGATGGGGGTTGGCCTCTTCTCCCAGGCAGTTAGCAAAAGGATGAGAGGACACAGTCTTAAGCTGTACCAGGGGAAGTGTAGGTTGACCATTTGGAAGAATTTCTTCACAGAAGGGTTGATTACACATTGAAATGGGCTACCCAGGGAAGTGGTGGAGTCACCATCCCTGGAGATGTTTAAGGAAAGACTGGACGTGGTACTCAGTCCATGGTCTGGTTGACATGAGGGTGTTCAGTCACAGGTTGGACTCGATGGTCTCAGAGGTCTTTTCCAGCCTAACTGATTCTGTGTGATGCTGTCATAAGCAGGCTTCTGAGACAGATNCTAGCGGAAAAGGACCTGGCGGTGCTGGTCAACAGCTGCTGAACATCGACGTGCTGGAGCAAGTCCAGAGAAGGGCAACAAAGGTGGTGAAGGGTCTGAAGTGCACATCCTATGAGGAGAGAGCTCCGTTTGTTTAGCCTAGAGAAGAGTATTACAACTATCTGAAAGGAGGTTGTAGCCAGATGGGGGTTGGCCTCTTCTCCCAGGCAGTTAGCAAAAGGATGAGAGGACACAGTCTTAAGCTGTACCAGGGGAAGTGTAGGTTGACCATTTGGAAGAATTTCTTCACAGAAGGGTTGATTACACATTGAAATGGGCTACCCAGGGAAGTGGTGGAGTCACCATCCCTGGAGATGTTTAAGGAAAGACTGGACGTGGTACTCAGTCCATGGTCTGGTTGACATGAGGGTGTTCAGTCACAGGTTGGACTCGATGGTCTCAGAGGTCTTTTCCAGCCTAACTGATTCTGTGTGATGCTGTCATAAGCAGGCTTCTGAGACAGATGGAGAGAGATTTTTTACCAAGGCCTGCAGTGCCCAGAGAAGGGGCAACAATTTTAAACTGAGAGCGGGTAGATTTGGGCTGGATATAAGGAAGAAATCTTCACTGTGGGAGTTGTGAGACACTGGAACATGTTGCCTGGAGAAGCTGTGAATGCCCCATCCCTGGCAGTGTTCAAGGAGAGGCTGGATGGCGCCCTGCAAAACCTAGTCTAGTGGGAGGTTCCCTGCCCATGGCAGGGGTGTTGGAACTAAATGATTTTTAAAGGTCCTTTTTGACCTAGACCATTCCATAATTCTGTGATTCCTGTAGAGCTGAGTAAGATGTAACTGTTGTGGGTACAGACAACTGCTTCTCTTTAAGAAAGACAAGATACCAGCCTCTCCGTGCCCCTCCATTTAACTTGAACATGGCAGGGCTGTAGAGGCTTTGTACAAATTACTTGCCACATGCCGCAACATGTGCAATGAGCTTTTGGTCTAAAGAACAGGAAGTCACCTTCCTCAAACTTCTTTTCTTCCAGGAAAAACAAGATACTGAGCAACCTTAAAATAAACTAGTAATTTCCCCTTTCCTGTCTCCCCTCTATGTGCTAAAATTAGTTTGGTTTTCTTTCAATCAAACAACCTCAACAATGCTTTGACATTAACCTATAGTGAGACTTTTTCACCTTCACAAGGAAATCTGTAAAATGTGTTTCACTGAAGTGAACGAGATAAAGGTAAGTTACGTTTCAAACCACACTGCCTACTAGTGAAAGCTATTGAAAGCTTTCAGCTTAAAGAAACTCAGTTTCCTAGTTTACAGAACTCAGATTCTGAGATGTCATTATAACAGAAATATCTTCCCAACAGATAGGGAGGGTAAATAATATTGTGGGGGAAATGCTAAATTATATAACTATTTCACAGCATAATGCAAATGTGAAAACACTTCAGAAACACTACAATCTTTGATTTACATCTTCCACATTTCATATATAATAGTATCCATTCTTTTCTTTTCTCTCCAGTTGAGAGGAAGACTCACACATAAAAGCAGAACAAGAAATATTTTCAGGACAGCTGCCATTACCTTTACTTTTCCTGGAAAAGGAAGTATGTCACATTCTTGTCATAGTGGGAATAAAGAAATTTTAATTGTGACATAAGTTTGCAAAGGAAAGGGCTTCATTAGGCTCTCATAATTCTACCATGCTGAGATAACAACATCTCAGAGATATTTTTTAATTGTTTCTCTGCAGAGTAAGTACAGCTGCAATTTCTTAGAGGGTTTCTGCCTATGCGAGTTTCAAAGTCCAGCCCTGCTTGCTTTAATAGTTTTAAGGAAAAGTACTTTACTCTTCAAAATAATTTTGACTCCCTTTATGTATTGCAAATTTCAGTGGTAACACTTACTGTTGTCTAGAGATTGAGAACTGTTACTTTATATGAAAAAAGAGGGTTTTTTTTTAAGATCTTATGAGTGAGGTTAGTGTTGTAGAGGCTCATATCCTGCAGTTGCAGGAACTACTGTACTTCCTGTGAGCTACCAGAGCCATAACCACTTCTCTTGTCCTCATGTGATTGCTGGTTGCCATTTGTACTGTGGCTCCTTTACCCTGCTCTTGCTCTGCAGCAGCATTCCAGGGAAGGTATATGTCCAACAATCTTTGCCTATTAATACTTTGCTTCTGCAGGGCATAAACTGCCCCTCCCTGTAGGGAAAAACTGAGGTAACTGAGTCACATTGCATCTTGGCAGGAGAAAGAGAGGGAGGAAAGTGGTTTGCTATTTATTGTAAAATGTCAAAAAAAGAGCATAAGTTGGTTATTTGGAGATGATACGAAAATGCTGAATGGGAAATGAACATTATATTTAACCTAGCTACATGACAACTTAAGATTAACTTTTCTTTATTTATGGTGATATTGCAAATCTTAATGTTCTCTGCAGACGTTTTTAAATTTATGTTATGATCAGATCAAGTTTTCTCTATAAAGTTCTATGGTACATTCTGAGTGAGCCCTTTAGCAGAAATGAAATGTTAGTATTACAAGCTATAATTAGAATATAGTATGTATTCTGAAGCTTCTTGCTGCTTATTAACATTATTTTCAAGGTATGTTATTCCCCTCTTTTGACTGTGAGGGCACAAACTAGGGAAAATAATTTCACTTAGTGAAATGCTTGAAATTCACCATGCAGCTTCACAACTACTTACCATACTCCCATTAAAAATGGATAACAATGGTCTTACAAAGGGTCGATATTGTGCACTTTGATTTAACAAAGAAAATGTTTTGCTGAATGCTTTAGACATTTATGCACAAGGGTAGCAGAATTTCTGTTCTGCTCCTTCACTGTTTCTATTTGTAAGACAGTCCAGTCTCCAGATATGCATTAGCAACAAGGCAAATATTTACATGTTAATATAGGCTTAGCTTACTCTAGTCAGGGAGGTTCTGTTCAAACCTGATGGGGGACAATCATCTGCCAGCGAATGGGATTTTAAAGTGGTGGTGAATGCTACACAGGAGCATGGACTGAACCCATTCCTGGTTCCCATACCATGCTCCCTCTCCAGAGACAACTGCTTACTGCTCCATCCACCCTAGGACAAGCCAGCAGGGACCGGGTCACTGGCCCCCCTTCCTTATCCCACACTTTGCACGATGCAAGTCTCCAACAGTGCGTCCTATAGTCCTCGTCACACAGTTTAGTAAGCTTGTTAGGCCATCTCCTGCACACCCAAACCATGTGTCTCTTTAGAGAGGAGATCCTCGGAAGCATCAACAACCAAATAAATTGCTATAAATTATGAATTTTTCCCAACAGAGGCTGGAACTCATTACAGATAAACCTTTTTGATTTTCTGACCCTTCATAAAGCCAAAACTAACAAAGCAGGTGTGCTGGTTTGGGCGGGATAGAGTTAATTTTCCTCATGGTGGCTAGTGTGGAGCTTGTGTTCTGGATTTGTGCTGAACTAGAATTGATAACACAGAGATGTTTTTATTATTACTGAACAGTGCTCACACAGAGCCAAGCCTTTTTCTGCTTTTAATACTGCCACACTGGTGAGGAAGTTGGGGATGCACAGGAGGTTGGGAGGGGACACAGCTGGAACAGGTGACCCCGACTGACCAAAGGGATATTCCAAACCATATGGCATCAGCTCAGTATAAAAAGCAGTGGAAAGAAAGAAGAAGAGGGGACATGTTTCCAGTGATGGTGTTTGTCATCCCAAATAATGGTTATGCATGATGTGGCCCTGCTCTCCTGGAGATGTCTCAACATCTGCCTGCCAGTGGGCAGCAGTGAATTAATTCTTGGCTTTGGCTTTCCTTATTGAACTGTTGTTACCTCAATCCATGACTTTTCTAGCTTTTACCCTTCTGTGTCTCTCCTTGATCCTCCTGGTGGGGGAGTGAGAGTTTGGGGCTTGGTTGATGGCTGGGGTTAAACCACAACAGCAGGCAAGAGTTAGTAAGGTTTTCCTGATTTGGCTATGATCTGTCTAGTTTCGTTTTGTCATTTATCATTGTGTCTGCAAAAGCAAATATAGTCAAGACACAGCTACTCATCATGAAAAGTGTAGGTGAAGCCTGAACCTTCATCTCCCCTTGTAACTCTGCTGATTTTAGCTGTTCTGCTCTGGAATTAGAGTGGAGGGCTGCCTCATGTTATACAGCCTAGCTGGAGCTCACTAAGTGACAGATTCCAGCTCAGTTTCTCTTCATTCATACAGCATGCAGTGATGCACCTACAGCTGGGCACCTCCTGGTCTTCTCTGGGCCAGCCGCGTACTGTGACTACCTGTGACTACCCTTTCTTTCCCTCACTAGCTGAACCAGAATGGGGAAAAGCACAGTGACTGTGTGACAGAGTCAAGGGCTGAATCTTAATATTAGATATCTCATGCACCTCACAGTGTATTTAGTGCAAGCTAGGTCAGGTCAAGAATCAGCAACTAAAACCCAGAAAATCACCCCAGTCTAGACTGTGCTCTTGCTTACCAAACCCTTCCAACCAGACACTTGGCCAGACTGTGCACGGGCTCCTGCCTGTGTGACTGCAGTGTGTGAGGAAAAAGGGCGAGCTTCCCACACTGTTTCTGAGATGCAGTTGTGTCCAGCCTCAGCACACAATCAGCTCTTGGAGTTGGAATTGTTTACAGATTCTCCCAGTAGAGACACCCTCTTTGAGCATCAGGTTCCTAGCCATCAAGCGTGGATGGGTAGAACTCCCAATTATATTTTATTCCTTTGGCTCCCAGTACATGCTAAATCAGTCATAAGATCATGTGCAGCCTGTTCTGAGATTTGACAGATACTACACACTTTCAAGTTGATTGCTACCAATTTAGAGCTTCTCAGAAACAAACATGGACAACCTGCAGAGAGAGAGATTCACACATTTGGCAGAAGTGCCTTCAAAACTAGAAGTCTGAAAAGAGAGTGCTAGTATTAAAGTACTATAAAAAGATTATATGGAATAAAACAAAAAGAAATTGACAAATTATAGCCCAAATTCTGAAAGTAAAAAGTTGCTGAAGGTAAATAAGCCTATATGTAAATAAATGTGTGTATATATATGAGTATAGATACAATATGAATGACAGATCAGAGCATCTGATCTACATACCAAGATATTTGAGCAGATTGTTAATTTATTTTAGGCTGCATAGTAACACTTCCAAAATACACTAATCACAACAGTGTAAATACTTTTTAAGACTGGTGTAACATACATATTTAGCTGATTTCATGTTTTATAGGGATTAAAAATGTAGATATCAAAACTTTTTTATAATCTGATATGCTATCATTCATGAAAAAAATCGAATGCCATAAGAAGATTCAAGCATCCTTGGCAAAAAAAACAACATATATGTATTCTTGAAATATGAGATATTTATATTGCATTGTCTAACTGACATGTTATCCTTAAGTCAACTCTACGTACTATTTTAATGATGTAATTGTCAACTGGGGGAAAAAAAGGATAGTGAGAAATGATATTTTGAGGATATAATAACTTGATCGTGATTAAGGACTGCGCTACATACACCATGGGTTTATTTTGTTGGCAGGAAAAACAAGTCAAGGATCATGCAGTTCGTTTAAGTCCAGAGGAAAACATTTACTTTGAGTTTTAGCTTTATTTAAACTTGAAACAACATTGCAAATTTGGGTAATTAAAAAAGTATTGCTTAATTCTAGAAACTCAGTCCACCTGCTTCTGGTAAAAGCTCCCCCTCTTTCTCAAGATTCCTTTTGAGACATGGGATGATTTATTAATTTCCAGATACTGAAGCACACACATAGACCCTCACCCTCCTCTTTGATATCATATGGTCTTTAAGACTTTCTAGGTCTAGTGCTAGGTCTCCACTTTGCTGCTTAAAAAAAACTTGAGAAAAACTGCTCTAAGAGGAATCAAATCCTAACCTCAGGAATCAAATGTTTAAAATGGTACTTACACAAGTTTCAGAACAGAGATTCAATTGTGAAAATGTCTATTGGGTTCATGCCTAACAATAAGAGAGTTTACATGAGTATTTTCTGTTCAAAACTTATTGCCAAGATGTGTAGTACTGCATCTCTGAACACACCCAGAGGTTCTTAAGTTTCATAAAGGAGAACAGCTTATCTGATAATTCATGTGTAGCTCCAAGAATTCAACAATCAACAGTCCCTCTGCTTAACACACTATATTGCTTCACTTTTTGACTGGATAAGCCAAGCACAATTTTTGTATGAGGGAAAAACACCACTAAGCTGTCATTCCTTATTTGTTTCTTAGCACACAGTCATTAATGACTACCTGGATTTGTCAGGAGATATGAGCTTACTACACCAGTCAGTTCCATATAACCAACAATTAAAAATATCCTGTCTTGTCATTTAAACTCAAGAAGGAGTCAATTTTTGCTATCACATTCTGAAAGATCAGAAATAGCCTAAATAGGAAAAGGCTTTCCTGGATGTCAAAGGTTGTGCATAATTTATGTCCCTGTTGCATGTACAGTAGACTAGGGAAAGAAATCTGCAAAATCTTTAATCCTTTCAGGTTCAGTTGGGTCTTGTCTAAGTTTCAAATAGCTTATTCACCTCCAAGGTCCAAATGCAACCTGGCTTCCACCATGCCTAGTGCTTCCTCTTTGCCAGAGACAGCCCTGAGCACCATATGAAAATGTACAAACCAAAACTGAAATATGAAACCTATTTTAAAACAATTCCTTAAACTGAAAATTATTAGGCACAGGATTACATTTGTTGGCAAGATAGGCTTTAATGGAAAACTGCTGTTCAATTAATGTATTTCACTATCCTGAAAAATCTTCACCTGAAGTAAAGCATCATTTGAAAGAACTGCAAAACCAAAGTACATCATATAAGTCTATGTAACCATTGAGTTGAGAAAAATATCAATAAGCCCTGTAAAATAAATATTGGATTTAGAGATAACAACAATGACTACTAATTTTGTATTTAAAGAAGCAAGACTAATGTTTCAACTCTTTGTTTGGGAAAATATTTTGATAATCAAATTAACCAATGGCATGAATATAAAACATCATTTAATTTTTACAGCCAGGCAAATAATCGTTATCAATTATTTGGAACAGTGATTCATATTTGTATGGGTTTTTCAACTAGTAAAGATATTGAACATTGTCATATTTATTTCATTAGATTATTTTATGTTGTTTACAAAGAATGAATTTAATAAGGAAATTAGAACTATATAAAAAAAAGTCTACTTTTAATAAAAATAAATAATATAATTATTCATTTTTAAATGCATCTATTCTAAGCTTTAATCTTCTCGAATTTATGCTTCTGAAATGTAACTGAATATTGGATATACAGGTCCATCATAGTTTAATTCCAGCTGGCAACCGAGTGCCACTACACCACTACCACTCAGCTACTCGTTCCCCTCCCTCTGAGCTGGATGGGGAAGAGAATCAGAAAAAGGTAGAACCTGTGGGTTGAGATAAGAACAGTCTGATAATTAAACCAAAGTAAAGTATAATACTAATGCCAGTACTACTATTAATAATAATTTTAGTGAAAAGGAAAATAATAAAACAGGACAAAACTCATGAAAAATAAGCAATGCCCAATACAATTGTTCACCTGCTGACCGATGCCCAACCCACTGGCCCCTTCCAGGCAACTTCCCTCAGTTTATATACTAAGCATGATATTCTGTGGTATGGAATATCACTTTGGTCAGTTTGGGCCAGCTGTCCTGGCTGTGCTCCCTTCTGACTTCTCATGCACCTGCTCAGTGGCAAAGCATGGGAACCTGAAAAGTCCTTGACTCAGAGTAAGCACTGCTTTGCAACAGCTAAACATCAGTGTGTTATCAACATTATTTGCATACTAAATCCAAAACACAGCTACTAGGAAGAAAATGAACTCTATTCCAGCAAAATCCAGGACAAGGTCCCCTTGTGAAACTCCAGATTTCAATTGAGCTAGCCTACACCCCTAAATGATGGAAGTCAGGAACACAAGGATAAAATTCAGAAAAAAACCCCAAACTTTTGAGAGTTTAAATCAAAACTAATCTCTCTTGAAGTCCTGTCTAATGTTCAAAAGTCCCACCCATGGACAGACGTACATTTTTTTCTTCTGAGTCCATTTAAGTCAATAGTGCAGCTATACACCACTTTTATACACCAATGTTTTGTATTACATCCTGCAGGAGAGCTTTCCAAAGCAGAAGTCATGATGTACAAAGGGAAATTGGATATGACACGCAAAATAATCACTGTAAATGCAAACGTTTCTCTTCTCTTTCCTAATGGTTATAGCCCTTAACCAGGAAGGAGTCTTGGGCTCTGTCCCCGAAAGTATGTTTGTTCTCCCTAAAATTGAATTAATGGGTAAAATATGCCTAGATTCCAAACCCTGAGCCGCCTTAAGTAGGAACAATTTGAAGTTTCCACAGAAATAGCTGCTGTTATGGCTACAAGTAACACAAGAACTGAGCATGTCCCAGTATGGGTATTTTCAGATGCTGAAAAGGCAAAGTGGCTGGGTGGCAATTCAGGGATTCTTAATAAAAAATTTAGTTACTTAAGTGTCTGCATGACTGTAGGCATAAGCATTGCAAAAAAACATATAATTCAGCATTTTTACTCTAGTAACCCCTACCAGTAAATCAAATCAATTCAATTATTTCAGGCGTGGTGCAAACAACGAAGAAAGTCCTGGGCCTGAAGATCTGTGGTGTCTATGAAGACCAACTACAAACAGCTGGTGTTGCAAATTATCAAAAGAGTTGAGGGAGAGTAAAGCGACAACCAATGATTACATAAACTATCTGCATATATAACGCACATGTTCTTATTTGTACACAGATAGGATTTATTGTGATAATAATCTGCATCAAACAAAAACAAGCCATCTAGAAGCCTCATAAAAAAAACAATATGTAGCTTTAAACATTTTCTCAAACCCAAAACACACTTCAATCTCCAGACCTACTCCTTTAGTCTGAGGATCAGCCCTCACCAGAAAAAAGTGAGATGCAAGGTAAATTGAGTATTTCAGAACATACATAAAGATCACAAAGTCTGATGATATCCAAGAAGCAAAGAGAATTTTAAGTCAAATGCACAATGACTGTAATGAAAGTGCTAGCAGAACACTTGAAAATAAAACTTTTGGGTTTAGCTTAAAAAAAAAAAGTCAGTAGGATGTATTATTAAGCAAAAGCCATATATTTCACTTTTCCCCTGTAGCTTCATAAAGGATGCATTTGAGAAATGGAATGTTTACATAACTACAATCATGCATATATTTTGCCTCTAGCAATTTCAATAATATAGACAGAAAATGGAGTTATCTTCATTATGAACTTTATATGGACAACTTCATAAGTAGCACTGCAGTTAGATAATAAAATGAAATAAAGATAGCACTTTAGGCTATATTCAAACCTTATTTCCATTTGTAGAGATCAAGGGTATAACAGCCTTGCTATTTGTAGACCATACAGTAACTTAACTAACAGAACTATGTTTTTTTTCCCCTAGCACAGTTGCATGATCCATGAGCTTCCATATCAAAAATGTGGTTAGCTCTTCAAAGTTATTTATGGCTAGCTTCCAAAGTTAAAGCATACAATAATATCAAAAGATAGTTGTTCTTTACTGGGTCTCTCCACCACTAAAACGCCACAAGCCTTGGCAAGAATAGCATTTGTTAATATAAGAGTGGGAATATAAAGTAATTTGACAATACTAAATTGCATGTCAAAAAGAAATAAGTAGTATAGTTATCAGGCCTTTTCCTAGTTATCACGTGCATTCAATATGATAAGCAAAGAGTATCTTAGTGAACCTTGAACTCTGCAGAGATGTAGATGAATTAGAGCTTTGGAGAACATGCTTTTTTCTTATCAGCATACAAACAGATAATAGCTTGGTTTTGGCAGGGATTCTTTATAGCTAAAGTACTTCCCCCTCAGGGAATCATACTGTCATTTGTTTTTATTTTCAAAATGAAAACAAATGGCACTGTAACTCCTAAGGGTGAAAATGACTTCAGTCTACTTTTTCCCCTGCACTCCCATCTATTCATTTACAGTTAGATAGAATATAGATATAGTTTTTCCCCCCTTTGGCTTCCATTGCCACAAAATATATTCACTAGCTGTACAGTAATTAACAGCTCTTGACTGGAAAACTGCCAACATGTACAACGTGACACTCTTCCTTTGAACACTAACAAAGTGCATAAGTAATTTATGTTGGATTAAATATCCCTAACAGGGACCCTTAAGTAACCCAATCACTTTAAACAGGCTCCACATGTATGCTCCTGTGCAGTGAAAATGTCAGACAGCGATAACCCACTAATAGCACAGTTCTAACTATATTTCAGCCATTAGCATTTTATGACATCAATCCTCATTAAACCTGGCAAGGAAAAAGATACTAATGTTTCCCAATTTTGCAGCCAAGGTGGAAGAGAAATTGAGAAAATGTAGACAGGTGCTGTCTCCCAAAAAGGATTAACATTTTTTAAAATGTGGTTGCAATTTTTTGTTAGTACCTCTGTTTGTATTGAAAGAAAGACAACAAAGAGGTAAGGGCTACAAGGACCTTAGTGGAATCCAGCCAAGAGTGAAAGAAAAGACTGGTATTTCAGCCATTGTGCTCCCTGCTAAAGCACTGTGCCAACTCATCTTCCAACCCATTATATGAAATTTAATTTAACCTGCTATGCAATTAATTCAGATGTTCAGCCTATTTTTCTCATGGCAGAATCCCTCACACAATGCCTTATTTAAATATTAATCAGTCCTCTTTCAATTAGGACTAATTTGCTTCACAGGGTTTCTCTCATCTTCTGATTGCAGGAAAATGGAGGTAACTTGCAACGTTTGAGGATAATTAACACGGTATTTTTATAATACTGATACATCAAATGGGACCTTAATGAACCCCGCTGATTCCATTTAGTAAAGCATGCCTCAAAGTTATAATCAAGAGGAAAGCCATTGCCATCTGTTTAAAATACTAAGGAGCACAATTTAAACACAGAATAGTTATTTCTTTAAACTGTCTATTGTAGGGGTCTGCAAAAGTCATTTTTTTCATAAAAACTAATTGTACAGTATTTAAATTTGAACCTTTTATTACATATATGCAAACAGTATCTTCCTAAAAGGTAGAGGGCCCTCTTAATTAAATGTTGACAACCTCAGATATAAGTAATGTTCGTTAATGTTAATTTTCCAAACATGCTGTGCATTTGATACAGGGGAAACACAATCAGATTTTACTCTGTGCTAATGAATATAATATTTTGTGCTCAGTACTTGAAGAACTAACTCTTCAAAACATGACACCTCCCCCCCAAAAAAACCACACAAGAAACCTGTAGTCTTGGCAAAATGAAAAAATAAAGGCATATGTTGTTCATTTGTTGGTTACTAAGAAAGGCAAACAAGTTAACATTTACACATGACCAGTTGCTCACAAAATGTTCCATCTGCTACAAAGAAGGTCGAAGTTCATCTTTCTTATGTTTAGAATTGCTCTACTGTTCCTAGGTAACCTGTAGTCAAAACCCATGTGACTGAGATATCAGATCCTGACTTCATCATGAAAGAAAAGTCCTTAGTGTGAAAAAAAAACAGTGAAACACAGATCAGACCCCTTGCTTCATTTTCACTCCCCTGTAAATTTTAAAAGTTCATGATTGACTGAGCCATAAAACTTGTTCTTTTTAAAGTCAAAAATATTAGTACACATGACCTGTTAAAGATTCGGTATTTTGCTTTTTCTTGTGTAAATATACTCTCCTGAATATGTGACTATGAAAAAGGAAATGTCATTGCTCTGTAAATGTCAACAATTTACTATAAGAGAACATGGTACAAAGCAAAAAAAATGAAGTCACAGCAATTCTGAACTCCTGAAACATGATTTCTGGCAGCTGATCTCTGTATGGATTCTCATGCACCTAATAGTATGTTTATTTGCTCATCAGCACATCTGTTGCAGGACTACTAACAAACCTCTTTGTAAATGCAGTGCATACTTTCATAAAACTCTGTAGTAAGTCAATGACTTTGAAATTTCGATATGCTAAGTCTTACTGGGAAAGACTCAATCAGGATAAGAGACAACCTGATCTTAAAAGCCATGCTACTTCAGAAATGTAACCTCAGCTCTTATCACTGGGCCTCCTTAAACAGCAGCATTGATTAAAAACTGCCCCAAAAACTCCATTGGGCATCCTGTCGTTTTGGGTTTTCTACCCACCCCATTTTAGAGGGGACAGCTGGGAGAAGACAGCTACAAGCTGAAGGGAGCAAAGGAAGAATAATCAGCTTTCTAGCAATCTTCATCTAGTAGTGTCATCTTGAGAGGCCCCTTCCAAGCCAAAACAAACTTGTATTGTATGTAAATTGAACCACTGCCATCCCTGGGGACTGGGTTCAAGCCAGATAACTCTCTGATGTGGATACACAGAAACAAAGATATTTCAAAAAACTTTCATATGCCTATACTCAGACTTTCACTATGTGGAAACTACACTACAGCACAGATGTTTCTCTGATACATTTGTTTCTATCTTTTTCTTTTAAAGGCCACAAATGTCTTAAAGACTATTTTGATCTGCTGTTCATAGAAGTGATAGAGATTCTGTAAGAACTCATGGACAAGTAAAGGTAGAAATATGGAAGTTTGTGGAATATCAACTTGACCTGAATGTGAAGATTCTTTAAACCTAAATAAACACCATGTCCAAGTACATGAGGGATCTTTGTGCATTTGCAAAAATTATGAGTTGCTGACTTCCACTCTCCATTGTGCACTTTGAGGTTAATTTTAGCAACTTTTCAGTATTCCATATTACTATTTGCTTGAATAAGATGTGTGGATCTGAGTCCTTCAAGGCATTTAACTTTATGAACAATGTAAGAAAGCTATACAGCTTGCAATCCATTACCTAGAAATCAAGAATTACTCAGGTTCTTCAAAATTATCTTTTCATTCACCCTTGCCTTTAACTGGCTGAGCATTGGCAAGCTTTTTCTCAAATCAGTTTCTATTTTTGAAGGTAACTTAAACCCAGCATAATTTTGATGTTGGACTTTTCATAACATGGATAATACCTTCTTAAGAGAGATATCTGATCCAAAAGGGTAAGAGACTCTTGCAGGTCACATTATCTATACATTATTTGATAAGCTGGACTATTGCATTTTGTTTCCTTAACCGTTAAAGAGTAAAGAATCAGAAAATACTCACACAGTAGAATTATAATTTCTAGTTGTGAAAATCTCATGATTTGAGATCTGTCTGAAAGGATGCAGTAAAGCCAATTTGTTATCTACGTCAACCATATGCAGTAGGCAGCCAATAGTTAATATATCCCTCTCAGATTTGAAAGGTCTGTAAGTAGAGTGATTATCAACTATTTAACACAAATATGAGGAAGCCCCCACTTTGTATAGCTGGTGCCTTTCCCATTACCTAGATAGAACTAGTCAAAAATGAGTTCTAAATATGACATTTTACAAAACAAAATTATCCTGGATGCAGCCTACAGCTAAAATGATTCTACAGCTCTCCTTTGGAATGATCTTGTATAAATCTGTTTCAGTTACATTGTCACTGACCATTCTGTGACTTCTCTTGTAAAGAGTAAAGGATCTCTGGGCTACATCAAAGATGTAACTGACTCATAAAAGAGTTTCTTGTGCTGCTGATAGTTGACATCCCAGTGTGTCTTGTGTCATTCAGTTGGCTGTTTTCTGCCTTCATGCTTCATCTGGCACAACTCATCCCTGTCTACAGAGGTATTCAGAAAAAGGAGGTGACAGGCAGCCACTGCTGTGAAGAATGAAGACTGTAGTTTTTAATCAGATAGTCCATAGGGTGAGTCTATGCTTGGGTGAGATTTATTGCTAGCACTGGACACTTAGGAATCTTGCTGGGTCCATGAAACTTCATCCACATAGATCTATTTTTCAGAAGGAATAATGAGAAAATTCTCACTTTGTAAAGAAATCATAAAAGCAGATCAATGAGTTGCACCCTTAAATGATATAGCTAAGGTGAATGCATTCAAGTGAAAGACTGAATAACTCACTGACATAACTCAAGAGGAAACTTTCCTATCCTTTGAGTATATATGCCCATTTATCAGATTTATTATCCAGATTATTTTTAAATCTTTTATTATGATGGCTGTAGCATCTCCAGTCCCATGCTTAATGGCTGTTCCATAAGATCCATCTGGAACTTGTTAAGTGATAAGATGGACATTATACCACCCAGTTCCTACAGCTGACCTGACTACACTTTTACTTATTGACTGAGACATCTCAAGGAATAATATAACTGGAGGTGCAGAAAGAGGTTTGCATTTATTTTAGACTCCTAATAAAACACTGTAACAAAACTATACGGCCAGTCGAAAGAGGAGTATGTTTGACTTCATTTTAAACAGATCTCTTATTTCCAAGTATGCACTGCTGTTTACATGTGTACTAATACATTTAAAATGGAATAATGAATATCTTATAAACAAACAACAGCAAAAAAAGCCGCACTGTAAAACTAGAACAAAATTTAAAATAGGATTCAATTAATTATCAGAGGAGCTTTAAAATTCAAAAGCACTCTTACCAAAATATGCATTTATCAAAATGCCCATGCTGAAAAATGTGTGACTTTTCCAAAAGCAATGGCATTGTGTGTTAGTTTCCAGCCCTTATTCCTATATTTCTACCACATCTCTCCTGTGCGAAACTTGTGTTGAGACTTGAGACACCTGTTCGAGTAAGCCAAGGAATTTACACAACACTACATTGTTTTGGGACTATATTATACTTCTTCCTCTCCTGTTTCCTGAGTCCACATAAATTTTGTAAACAAACACTCCCTCTTACAAGAGGAGAGAGTTTTCCATTTTTTTTCTATATTCTATGCCTCAGTTGCTCACAGCACAGCACTAGCAAACAATTCTTTATAGCATAAGGAAATACATAAGTAGCGTGTTGGGAAAATAAAACAGATTTAATTATTTCAGTGTAAATTTCAAAGGGATTACATATTAAAAAAAAAAAAGTCCTAAGCTATAGAAAAAAAAATGCATTATTTTTACATCAGGCTCATCAAAAAAGATGGACTACAGCCATCAACACTGACAGAACTGTCAATAATTTACAGATTTGAAAATACAATTTGCTTATGCCAGTCACACACATCTGGCAAAGGTGGCAGCTACATATTTGCCAGTTGCATGTGTTACCTGGCTACTACATTCTCAGTCAGTGTTTCACTTTGGCCAGAAAAAGCAGATTTGAACTCTGCTAATGCCGTGGATGAAGGGCATCTCAGAGCATTCAGACGAGCAGCAGGACAATGTACATTGCTGGCAAAAGTTTCAGAGGACTAACTGGCAGGTAGCTAAACATCACACAGTCACTCACTTACTCCCCTGTCCCAGTGGGATGGGGGGAAAAAAAAATTAGTGGGTTGAGATAAAGACAGTTTAATAAGATGGAAATGGAAGGGAAAAATAGAAATTAATAATAGAATAATAGAATTGTGCATCATAAAACAAGTGATGTACAATGCTATTGCTCACCACTTGCTGATTGATGCCCAGGCAGTTCCTGAGCAGTGGCCCCTGGCCAGCTTTCCTTCCAGATTATATACTAAGTGTGATGACATTATGATATGGAATATCCCTGTAGTCAGTTAGGGTCAGCTGCCCCAGCTGTGTCTCCAGCTTTTATGACCCCAGCCTTCTGAATGGTGGAATGGTTGGAGAAGTTGAGAAATCATTAACTTAGGGTAAGCACTGCTTAGCAACAACTAAAACATCAGCTTGTCATCAACATTATACTCGCCCTACATCCAAAACAGAGAACTGTACTAGCTACTGGTAAGAAACTGGCGATATGCCCATCTCAAGAAGAAAATTAACTCATATAACTCAGTTGAAACCACGACAACTCCTTTACCACTTGCTTTCCTTCACTCAATTACATTGACACTGCTGTAATCACATTGGAAGGGATCTGGACCACAAAAGAGAACATTCTCTTTAGGGGAAAAAAAAAATATAGACAATTTCCCTAAGTAAATATTTAGGTGTTCACTGCTTCTTCCCAGTAAATGGAAGCTAACATACTTCATCAGTCTACCTATGCAAAGGTTGACCAAGTCTCCATTTACACATTGCCTCAGTTTGAAAACCTTTGAAAGAAATGTGTGCCATCTCTGAAATATAAGACAAAAGCTCAAAGAACATGAAGTGGAGGTAACTACCAAATTCTATTATTCTGAGTCTGCAGTTTCATTTCTGAATTACAGAAGAGAGAAGCTCAGTCAGAAAAAAAAATTACTCTGTCTCCAGGAGTAGAACTATAAAAGCACACTGAAAATAATGTATACTCCATTCCCAGAGGGATGGAGTCTACAAAGGCTTAGCTTCCACTGGGAGAGGACACAGCCATGGGGATTGAAGACACTGTCCTGTTGCGATTCTGGGATATGCTCCCTAGTTCTGGATTTGCCAGCTTGATGCACAGAGGTGATGTGACCTAGTGAAGAAGTCAGCAAGAGACTCATTATCAGATTCCTGGGAATAAGACCTGAACAGCCCCTGGCTGGAGCCAATTGCAGCATTTTTGCATTCATCTCCATGTCCCACTCCTCATCACAGTGTACTCTCATTACACAAGAAGTGTTTTTTCACTATAATCTCATTTCTATTTATAAGGGGTGAATCATTCTAAATAACATCCTTTTTCTACTTCAGGTTTACACATACTGTGTTGCTGGACAACAGAAATAATGCCTAGAAAGCACTACCGGATATTGAGATTTTAGTCTGGAGATTAAAAAAACCTCACTTCACATCCTCAGCTACATTGATATACAAATTATTTTAAAACATAAAACTGAGAATTTTGAAGAACTAGTCACTTCAAGTCTGAGCATTCCAAAATAAGCAGATAAAAGTGTCATTGCTAAAAGAAATCACAGCTTGACAGCATGGAGAAAATAAATACATGTGCTTGCAGCAATACTTTGAATAAAGAACTCAAATATCTGACAGATGACACTATTTTTGTCCAGTTCAGGAACTGCCAACAGGTTAAGCTCTAAAGCAAATTCAAAATCATGCTTTTTCAAGTGTGTTATGGCAAATAGTATTCCTACTGTAGAAATTTGTCTGAGCTACTTTTCAGAAATATAGCCTGATAGAAGCATTTCAGTAATATTTTGCTAATCAGTTAAAAAGTAATAAATGTACAAGGTCATGCTTAACAAATACTTTTAAGAAAATAAAATGTAAAATGAAGGCCTAAAAGTATTTTATTAAAAAACTTTCCTTTATAAATCCACTACAGGGACAACAAAAAGAAAATAATGAACAATTTTTTCAACATCCCTGGAAACCTGATCTTTGAATTAGAATAGAACGTCGTTCAGGATCAGATTTACTATTCTCAGTAAAAAATAAATCCTATATTTTTGTTGGTGGTGTTTTTCAATAGCTGGTTGCTTCATCATATCTTTTGTCTTCCAACAAAAAAAGCTGCAACTGGTACTACGTTACTATCGAATGACTTAGAAAAGAGCCTTGTTTAAGAGGGAACATAGTCTAAGCATTGTTAATGTTATGTTTCAAAACTTCCAATACTGTTAAAATCAATTTATTCATTATTAGAAGTTGTGATAGGCAAAACTTGCATAGATTTGCTTGGATATCAACTCTCACAAATTATTTATTTGCTGGAAGTTCACCTCTGAAAGGATTTTGGTACCTGAAGAAATTCTTTTTCGGAGGAAGAGGAAGCCAGTGAGTAAAGGCAGGAACAACGTGTCTCATACTTGATGAAGGTGAGTGAAGACATGCCAGTGAATGAGAACACATTATAAATCTACTGGGCCAAATATAGCATGGATATGGAACAGCTGGCTATGCCTGCCACTCCCACTTATATTCTGCTACATCCACTGACATCTAAGTATGTACTAGTTATTACATGTTAAAGTTTGAAGAATCCATCCATCACTTCTATGAGCTTTTTAAGTATTACTCTCAGCATATGGTCCTTTTGCGCACAGATGGATCCAGTTCTGCAGCCTATATTCAGAGTAATGATCACAAGTAATATCCTTGGACTTCACTGTGATGTCATGCAACTTCAATTCCACTCACTTGCACAAAATTCCCAATTTACAAAACTGTGAAGGAGCTCTGGATCCTTGTTTTCAGGGATCTCAGTCACACAGGCACTATTTGACAAGAAAATGTTTATGTGATCATAAACTTTAATAAACTGAAATATTAAATTGAAGATGAACACGTTGTGTGCATATTTATTGAGAAAACTAAAGAACTGTTAGCCAGTGAAAACAACAAAAGACAATTTGTTCAGCTAAAAATTCCCCTTCTGTTCCTCTACAGAAGTGTTGTTGCTTGCATTTTGGTTGGTTGGGGTTTTTTTAAATGAACTGGTGAAAAGAAAGGTAACTCTGGGGGATACAAGGCAATTTAACAACGGTTAAAGTTTTAACTTCAGAAATGCAAAGCTTCTTAAAACATACTCCTGAAAACAAGCTGTATGCACTGATAAAATTGTATGCACTGATAATTCTTCCAAATCTACACTTTACTACAAAGTACAGGTATTGTTATGTTAAATAGAAAAATGCTTCCAGTAATTCACTGAAATCCTATTTCCCAGCAACTCTTTCAAGGTGGGTAACGTTATTGAAGTGTACTGGTGTTTTCACAATGCATGATTACAGCACTTGTTAATAAGAAAAACTAAATGAACAAAGAACCTGGTAAGAAACTACAGATACGCCCATCTCTAGGTCACCAGTCCTGAAAGGTTAACAGATGAAAAGGGAGTTTTCCTGTGAACTGACAGAGGAGCAAGAGGCTTTTGCCCCCACTAGCACCAGCCAGGGTGAGCTCTTACATCCAACCCAGCACTGTGCAACTGCACAGTTCACACCACTAACATGCATCAGACCACTCAGGAGGATCACTGTAGCGTCCCAAGAAGACCTCAGCCATGGCTCTTCTTCCGTTCCATGGTGAAGGAACAGATGTATGAAATACAGACTGTCCAGGAAAGCCGTGTGCATAGACAGGCACCAAAGTTGCAGATACACTCTTCTTGAACAGCACCTGTCATCTGCCGTAAATGCATGTCAAGCAGTTGGCCAAGGAGATTATTGATGGCCTAGATCTTTGCAGAGTTTCTCCAAAGCCACATGCCACTGGAGGAAATGTGTCAATGTTCTTGTCTGTATTTGCCCACAGTCATGCACTTCTGTCAACCTACTATTTCCTACAGGTCCTAAATTTACTGCATCAGAAATGCTGAAAATTTGCAAGATTTGAACACAAGGGTGAGGTAGTGAAGATATTATACATGTAGGAAGATCCCACTAAGCAAATGCTGCTGTTTAACATTTCCTCGGAACCACAGTCTTCCTCTGAGGATGGGAGTATTTGCTATGGTTAGCTACAGAACCCAGAAAATCCAAGTGTCTCATATATTTCAGTTAAAGAAAATTAAATATTTACTATTAAATTATGAGAACTGGTATTTCTCCTGCAGTGCTTCTTTCAAACAAGACTCAGTCTTATCTGTTGTCTTCATGAATACTGAAATAATTAATTGATTAGTCAAATGTTAACAATTGTTACTCAGGCTGTGTCATGAGATTATGTACTCACACTGAGAATCAATGGTAATTAAGTAGTTGATCAATGCAGGCACCTTTTCAATGTGTACAAAGCTTCAAAATACCAGTTTGGCTGAAAAACTAAACCTGATGAGTGAAAAGTCGTCATTGAAAGTGAGTTTTCGTCACTGAAAACTATTTTCTCCTCAGTGTAATGCTCAAAAATCTATCCTTTTCACTTTTTGACATAGATGACTCCATGACATTGACAATGCATGTAGTTTAGATTTAAGAATGAAAATCTCTTTTAGACATTGTACCCTATCATAGATAAAATCTGAGTAAAGTGACCAAAGCAGATTGGTAGTCAAGCAATTCTTGTGCCAACTTAAAAAAAAAAAAGCAAGGCAATGGAACATACTCAGTTATCAGTGTCTTTAATCAACACATTGTTGCAAGGATCAAATTGAAGCATTTCTGATGGACATTTCTGTACTGTACGACAATTTTAAAAAACTTATAAGAAGTACTTCTAACATGACTCCCATTAAAACTGTACTGTCAACCATGGAACTTATCTATCTAGTCATGAATATGTCATTAATATGAAGTACTGCCTCAATTTTACGTATACATAAAAGGACATATACACACAGTTTCCATGTATGAAAACATTGAATTGATTATAATATGAGATTTAGCTCATTAAATCAAGAAACTTGCACTAACAATTTTTAAACCTTACACTTATTTCTAAATATTTTACAATTGGTTTGCTTTGCAATAATTCCTACTTTTTCACTAGTAAATTGTAAAAATACTTACAAAACTCAAAGTGGTATTCAGAATTTCCCATACTTATAATGATACTTGAAGTAACTTTCCCAAGTTCCAGTGGATACAGTCTTAAACAAAAAATGCTATACAGGTAGAGGGGAGTCTTCAGTGAATCTGAAGGGTTTTTTCTATGATGTGAACATTCCGTAACCTGTTACAAGGCTGATATCAGACTTTCAACATAAAATCTATATCAGCTGTTTAAATCTAAAATTAAATGCTATACAGCTCATAACAACTGATATTCTATCTTGGTTTGTCTTTTATTTGATCATTAGATAAAGCGAAATTTTGGGTTTTTTTCACATGATTAGATGAAAAACTTGAAATAGACAGAAAAGCATAGCTTTATAAAAATTTTCAGAGAAGCTCTAGGAATTAAAATGCTTCCTACCTACCTACCTTTGCTACATGATCTGAACTCTGTTTTATATCCCATAAATATATAAAACCAACATTTTTCCTTTTCAATTAACTGTATGGAATATTTTACTAATGATTCCTCCTCTGAGGATGATTTAAGATATTTCTGCATAGGACATATGTGTAAGGAACATGTTTAAATTTGCACGCACAAACATAGTATTTCCATATAGAAACTAGTATTTTTCTGAATAAAGACCAAACCGTACTTTAATAATACAAGTTTTGCATACACATAACTGCTACTTATGTTAGGGAAAACAAACAAACAAACAAAAAAACAATGCAGAAAAGCCTTGAAGAAAAATTATTTGTAGACTGCAGAGGATTTATTCACAGTGTTTAAATTAAAGCACATACTGTGACACTGAGTAACTTTAATTCTACTGAAATACAGACACCATAATATTCAATCACCTACTCTCCATACAAACTGAGGCTATTGCCTCTTCTTTCTCATTTCCTAATATGTTTGATTAATAAAGATAACAAGGCATATTTTGCCTGAAAGTTTCCTTCATTAGGCTAACAAACAGGACAAAAAATGATGAAGCGTACAGGTTTGCACGCACTCTAAAATAACCATTCACTCAGCCTTGCTGCAATGTTTGGAGAATCTCAGCAGATTTGTCTAGGAAATATATTGGCCTGTCCTGACTAGAAAAAATATAAACCATAATTTTAGCTGTTGTTCTCATTCCTTTTATACTGACCAATAACTCAGTTTTCTTATATCTGGCAATGCAGCCTCTATAACATGGTTTGGTTTGTACTGGCATTTTCAGGCCATTTTTCTTTAAGTGTCATGTATCTCAAACAGCTTTATAAAATGAATTACTGTGTTCAAACAAGCATTTCTGCAGTATGATATGAAGCACATGGATCAATCTGTAGGTAGTAATAAGAAAAGGAACATGATTGTTTGTAGTTGTGGATTAACCTTTGGAGTTTTCAAATATGGAACTCAACAACCACCAACTGAAAGAAAACCCCAGCATAATGGCTTATATGAAGGATAAAATCTCTAACAACACAACGTCACCTTATCGAGTTTGCTGTGAAACCTCTCTAACTCAAGCTTTAAAAACATGATGCAGGTCCCAAACATACAGTCTTCATTCACTTGCAGTAGAAGCAATTCTGCGACTTCGAACTACTAAATGTTTGCAAAGATGGAGTAATAAATGTTCTTGGGCTCAGATATAAGAAATTCTATAAGCCAACAATCACTCTTTTTGAGCATTTTCTAAGAGTTACTAAGTCTTAAACAGAAGACCCTGAAAGGACAAGTCCAACATTTTTAATCTTCTATCTCTTACTTTAGATATTATTTCTTTATCCTACTTTGAAACAGAAGTATACAAAATAAAAACTCTACTTTCACAGTCTTTGGGTTATTAGAATGTTGCGTAGTATCATGATTACAGATCAAAGTATTGAAAAAAGTATAAAAACAAATAGATAAAAATACAAAGACTTCCACAGATATGCCAGTGTTATTTTAAGCTGAGTATTCAAAAAGTTTATTTTAATAATTAATTGAATAGCTGTATTATAATTTCAATAAATGATTTAGGATGTAATTAACTAAATTATAAACATTTCTCATGACTACATAAAAGACAGAAATTCATTAGCATATAAAAACCACTACAAGTTTTGGTCTATAAATACACTCAAAGAAGACTTTTAACTGCTGAAACCAAAATGCACAATATCATCCAGTATTCACGAAAGCAAATACAATGATATCAGGATATTCCTCCAATTTCATATAGTCTTCCCAACTAGCAATCTTATCATTATAGCTCACATAATTCCTGCTTTGATATACTATGAGCTATTTTCAGTCTCAAGTTATCTCAAAAAGCCCAGCTACCACTGTCTTAGACAGTATTTCTGTTGACTTCAAAGTTTCTCTGGTTTACATAGTGCAATTCAGGGAAATATAAGATCAACATATTTATTAGAAAGTTTTATTGCCTAAAACTAAAGTTAATTAACTTCTTTATGCTAAGTGGAGGACACCACAAGACTTACTGTTCCCATAAAAGACCTCAGTAATATTTTCAGAAGAGAAAGGGGAGGAAAAGAATAATTTCTAAGGAGAGAAAAAGTAAAAAGTAAAACTAGTATAAGAAGCACATTAAAGGGGAAGAAGCACCATGACCACAAGACCAAAAAATAGGTTTAAAAACATGGTAGCACAAGAAAAAGACTAATGTTGAACAGTGCACAGCAAATGAAAGGCATAACGAAATCTGCTCGCTCACACTGTATTTTATGCCAAAAACATATGGAGTTCATGTTTTCAGTCTGTTAATATTGAACACTATAAATGGCTTTAAATTTTGAAAAACCAATAACATCCATGACATTTCTCTCTATGACAAGAACCATGTACAATATTATATATTAAGTATAAGCATGAAAATTTTACTGTTACCATCTGTGGTATCTAAGAAAAACAACTAACCCATCTCTATCCACTGACTACCACTGGCAGCAGGCAGCTTGCCTGCACAGGAGGCTGGAGAGGTGCTCTTTTAAAATCCAAGCATGGGATTTTGAACTCGGCTGGAGTCCTTACATTGACTTCAAAGCATTGATGATACTTCACCTACCTAAATGTCTTCTCTGGTTTCCCAGAATTGGTGATTACATATGTAAGAGATCTAGCACCTTAAGCTATTAGCAGGTATTTAACGAAAAAATTAAAAAGTGTGTCTTTTAAAAATATCCATAATTATCATAGCAAATTGAGTTAATAGACCTACAATGATCAACAATCTCGTTCATTACAAAACGGGAATATACACCAGAGGCACTTTTATTTCCCCCCCCCCAAGCTCACCAAGTATTTTTTTCTCATTTTGACATTTGCTGCCATTTATGACTACTGAATTCAAATTAAGGCTACATATTAACACAGCCCCTTTCTGCATATGAAGGGTAGTGCATAACTGTGAGATGCCCAGGAGAGAAATGCTTACTCAAGAATTGCCGCTCCTTTTTGCTTCTCCCACAGTTTTAAGTGTGGGACAGAAATCAGTCAGAGGCAGACTTGAACTTTTTATGCTCTCCTTCCCCACAATGGGGCAGCTCCAGTTCCTTCCAACAGGATGGGGAGAAACAATGACTTCTAAGCTTGCTTTCACATACTTCAACGGCTTTCACATACACCCCCGTGCAATGGATAAACACGCAGGCGCTCCCTGCTTCTTTTACTCATGCCAAGAAAGGGGAGGGAATACACTGCACCTCTTTCTTCTTGTATGCAAACCCAAATTGCTCCCAAGCAAACAACATCCTTCTTCACGCTATAAAATATCCCAAAGTGAAGCACCATGTGAAGAAAAAAGTAAGCAAAAAACAACAAAGGTAAACAGAGTGCTTCAAATTAAATTAAAGAACTACTCACTGCAAATTACCTGTGTATACAAGGATGTATTTCGGATACACAGAATTAAATTAGTGTGAGAATTTTTAGAAACTTAAGCAGAGAAAGAAAACCAAAGCTGAATTACATATAATCACACCCTCATGTCATCTTTCAGAGTATGTCAAATTGGAGCACTTAAGAAAATGCAGGAAATCTAAATGTGGTCCTGGACGGGCCGAACCTGGGCTCCATTTCAAAGGACTTTTTCTCCAGTTGTCTGCTGCCCCTTTTAAAACTGATAATGGAGACTCAGGCCTGGTCAGCTTCAGGCTGGCATTTGTCTTTGATGACTAATTTCTTCTGTGCCTGCATATCTCTTCAGGCAGCTAGTTTCTGATAAAGTTTACTCCAAAGAAAAAAAAAAAAGGTCTACTATGAACGAGTAATATGAAACCACTCTAAATACAACTACCTTTCCCAACATTAACTTTCAAATTGCACCAACTAATAAGGCCTATGTAATTTGCAAAATCTGAAATATGCCAGAGCTACATGAAATAATGATTCAAATTGTGACAGTCTTTCTTAGTGTTCGATGCATTATCCTTTATTGATGGTTGCTCCGATGGCAGGGTAGTAGATTACGAAGGCTCGGCTGCTTGAGTTGGTGATAAGTTTTAACAGCTGAAGGTGATTTGTTTCTGGCCTAAATCTTACAACCTACTCTTCTGCAAGGTTTCAAATATTGTACCAACTAGTGTTCCTGCAAATGGAGTAAATTGCAGATATGAGGGAGATAGGGTTGATGTTATCTGGGGAAGCTGCTATTTTCAAGTCTTACAGCAGATCCTTGGACTCGTATGTGTTTTGTCAAACTTGAATAATGTGAATGCATATGAATTTTCATATGAATATGAAATTCATATATATGAACATGAAAAAGAATTTCATCTTCATGTGAAGACATATTGATCATTTTAGAAATACAGAATAACTTTTTTTTAAATTAACCAGGACATTGTGATATGATTTTCTGCTCAACAAAGAAAACCACTGAAACATCGCTGCTAAACTGATACTATCAAAGTATGACTTTACAAAACTCATAATCCAAGGTAGAAATCAGACTCCTTCATGTGAATAATTTTAGTAAAGCAAAAAGTCCATATTACTGCAGACAAATTTCAGCTTTGGCACTACAAATTGTTAGCTTTAAATGCACAACTGTATCTGTGTCTTTAAGTGAGATTATTATACAGTACCAACATCATACAAAATGTGGCTACAGTTCAGTGGGAGTGCAATGATTCCTACAGGTAATTTCCAGTACAGTTTTTCTTCCCACATAAGAAGCCTGAACATAAAATGTTCTTTTAGACTGTACTGAACCTACAACACAGGACGTTTCGATTCTGCTGATTGTATCAGTCAAGTTGACCTAACTTGGTCACCATTATCACTGGCTTTAATCTAGGGAAAAAACCTTAAAGAAAAAGAGCAAAAAACTTGCAACCTAGGTAAAAATAAGGCACTGTAGTTACACTTCTATTAAAACAAACAAACAACAAAAATAATAAAAAAAACCAACTAAAATTAAATGTAATGCCTGTTTCCTGCAAAGTACTGAAATAGGAGAACTTCAGAAGCATAAAACATACAACCCTAACTAAAAAGTCAGGGATCGTCTCTAGCTCCCAGCAATCCTAATGAGATCACGAAGCTTGTTTTACAGAATCCAATAAAATCACATCCTTTTCAGGAATTACTGAATAGGTTGGCATAAGCAGTACTAGACGAAAGCAGATAACCTTGAAAAATAATTTGCCAGCTATAACTGGTATGAAAATCTAAGCAAATGAGTGCTATACATAGGACAACAATCTCAAATTAAAAAGAAAACCCTCACCCAAAGAGTTCAGTGCTAATTTAACCATTTTTTCCTAGACATACAAATGAACAGGTGCAGGGTTGTGAAAGTGCTGTTAAAGAAGTGCTCTGCTAGCCAGAATGCAAACAGAGAGAAAAAAACTTCCATGAATGCAGTCATAAAAATGCCTAAAAGTTAACCTTTATCTTCTTTAGCTAAATAAATAAACTAAATGTAAGACAGAGATTTTAACTCTAACCAGATATATTTACAGTGATTGACTTTTCCCACATAGTGAATTTTTACTTATCAGATAAGATGTTTAAAAAGAATACTATTCAGTACACTTAGCAAGGCAATACCCTCATGAACCTTCATTTGTTCTCAGGCATATGAAAGCTGATGAGCAGAATTTTAAGACAAATTATAAAGGCATACAGTTGTTTAATGGCTAATGATATTTTTCCAGTTTTGCAACATAAAACTCAATTATTTGAACTAGGGCATTAGCTGTCAATTGCAAGTATTCATATTTTCTTTTTTCCCCAATCATTTTGAAAATCTGAATTACCACTGCCAGTTCATCGTATCATATGGAGCACTGTGCAACTCACTATGACCAATTAACTGATTATTGTACAACTCGTCTCACTCCAAACTGAGAAATAAAACCTTACAAAACAATATGATAGGGTAGAATGAGATCAGACTTTTAGGTACAACCACAAGCAATCTAGGTATAAATTGCACAACCCATGAGTATTCCTGTGCAGCATCATGCTACAGACAAACTCTGCTGCCTTTGTTGTCCCCATCCTAAGACAATGGCTCATCGCAGGAATCTACAATATTCATCACAGCTTCATGAAGGTTGTGCTATGTTACCAGGGCTGAAAAGGCAACATTTTCCTCATATTTAATACGTTATGAGTAGTTACTCCCCTCTCTGAACTTTCCACCTATGGAGTCTCCATTGTAGGCAGAAATTTTTTTCACAAGTCACTAATCAAATAAATAAACAGCTGCTGAGTGTGAACTTAAATTCTGTACACAGGAGCCCATTTCTTCCCAAAATGCACAGACTCCTTTTGCTCTCTCTGGTTCCTCTCCCTCTATTCTGCGCTATGGCTCACTTGCTGCAGCACAGACACTGAGACCCACTCTGATCCAGCCCAGGGCTGAATGCTTACAGTACATGGTCCTCAGTGCAGGGAACTCACATGCTGAAGATAAGACCTAAAACAGAGCTGTCAGTTTCTCCGTTAATGCACAGCCACACAATTGCAAACTACAAGAGAGTTAGCCTGTCCTTCAGGCACCAGGACACCTAGGGTAGGTGATCTGAGCCTGGCCATCAGCACTGTGATGAAGTCCCTGTGTATGTACATATTGTTATTTTTAATACCTACTTTGCAAATATTTTTAATAGGAGGAAATGTGTGAGGGAGAAATGGATCACTGTTCGCTATAATTGACTCTATACTCTTTACTATAGTTTATGACGAGTTTTATTACTAAAAATATTTTTAGTATTAATTTTTTACTAAAAATTTACAAAATATCTGGGATGTTGAAAGTGAATGTTAACTTATGCAATACAGAACACATGCCTGGCCTTTGCAAAGCTGTTACCGCTGTTATCATGAACACCAAATCATTGGACAGCAGCTACCTGTTACACTATACTTCTGTTATTTAGATAAGGAAATAACTGCAGTTCTGGAGATGTCTACCAAATGATGTCTCTGTTATTTTTAAAATAGAGTAGGACTAAAAGTCATGAAAAGCCTTGAAAATTACTTCTCTGTTATCAATTTTAAAGTTAGCACCTAAGTGGTACAGATACTAAGAGACCTGCAGAACCTAGAAATATAAGATGTAAAAGACAGCTGAACCAGGTAAGCAATGGTAAAATCAGAATGTAGTAAAAGGGTAACTCTTCAGTACCTTTTCAGAAGGACTTCAAAAATAGCTTCAGGATTTCTTATTATGTGGAGGCAACTTTCTGAGAACTGAGTTCTCCAGGAGCTGTGGAACTTCTTAAACAAGTAAGAATGAGAGATGGGGGTTTTCAAGTAGAGGAGAAAGCTAAGAATTCTTCACGAGAGAAGATAAGAAAGCATGTATGTTTTTCGCTTAGCCACTCTACCACTAAAAAAACCAAAAAAACAACCGAAAAACAAACACATCAACCAAAAAAACCTAAAGACCAATAGAAAGAGAAAATAAAGAAAAACATTAAACTACTTCTGATGCCTTGTGAGAAGCAGATCAGAAAATGACATGCCAAACAATTGTAATTTGGTCTATTTTATATCTTAGGGGACATTTCAACGGTATAGCAAGGCGAGTAATTATTATACATACACAGAAAATACATTTTAGGAGATGGGAAAATATCACCACTTTAGCAACTTTGTACTAATTACATACCATTATATTCCACTAAAAATTAGAATTATTACCATGTTTATCTTACTCAAAAACGCATTAAGCTTTTTACCTGGTAATATTCAAATGTACTTTTACTCTGTATCTTTTCACCAAACTGACCACTCACTAATTACTAAAATTATTTTACTATACTGTGGTAGAAAGATTAGTACTGTCAGGGAAAGTACAAGTCTATGAAATGTTGTCAAAACAAAGAATATTGATCTTCTTAAAACACTGAAGTTAGTACATAAATCACACAAAAATGATTGACATTAATATGTGCCTTTTCTGCAAATGCACTTCATCATGTACCTTTTTGACAGTAATAGCAATTTATTATACTGCATGGCACCTTAACATACTCTGCAGCCAATTTTTTCAATTTCAGAGTTTCCATTAAAAAAAAAAGTTGTTGAGCAAAAAGAAAATTAACTGTCTTTATTCAGTTTGATTTAATACCTTGTCAGTTTGGTGCATTTTTTATGATTCTTTGTATAAATAAGAAGTTGAAAAGAGCTATTCTAATGGTAATTTGGATCAACCTTACAAACATATGATTCCAGGTTTCTAAAAGAGGCCCACTTAAGGGGGCTTTAAAACTGAACAAAAAGAGCCCTAGGGCTCTACAACTCACATTTAACCTACTTACATGAAAAAGGAACTGCTTTGGTTAAGAATAAACTTCCACAAGCTCAGGTTCAAACCAAACATGCCAGCATATTAGTGAGGAAATGAAACAGCAAATAGTAACTCCTTTCATACTTGTAAAAGAATACTGTATTTATTTAAATGCTTTGGCAAAAATTCTTATTTTAATTAAATTGCATTTACTGCAATAACATTTTCATAATTAAGAAAAAATAACCAATTCCTTTTAAAGACCTATGAAAATCAGAGCAACCTAAAATATACGGAGAAAACATGTAATTGTGAGAATAAATCTGTCTGACTAACTCAGGACATGAGTCAGAAAAAAATGATAGTGTATTTTTTATGCTGGTAAGTCTATGCAATACTGCCACAGTAATTCAAAGAAATGAACATCTCGCTGTTCAGAAATCATTATAACCTGTACACCATTTACAACTGTGCTTGTGTTGGATGTATATTTTTTTCCTTCTAAGTAAAACTACTTGCTGTCATCATACATGCTTTTTCTCCACGTGTCAAGAAAGGTGCTGGACTATCCTTAGAAATTAAGATTTCATTTATTTCATTCTGCTGTTCAAAGTGATAAAGAGAAAGAAGGAAAAGATACTTTCTTGGAAGACCCCTACCAATGGCCACTCCATTGTAGAAATCAGAGTGTCTATGAAGGTTTGCACTTAGCACTTTGTATAGCAATGATGTCAGAGAAAAGGAAACGGTTTCACTGTGAACACAAGGGTGAGGACATACATTAAATATAATAGAAGCAGCGAAAAACTGAAGAGAACAAAAAGCTAATTATCCCTCCATGAAATGGTCATAATCATTCAATCCATGTGCTGGCACGATACCTTAGTTTGAAATCTATGCCTACATTCCTGAGGTCCTCATCATAAGGGTAAAATGCATCAGATCAGTTTTAGACATGTGTCATTGATTAGTTTTAATACTTATTAAGAACACTTTTGGTATGGAAAAAATGACACAATCTACAGTAACACTTTCTATTGTACATGTTCACCATCCAACTGCTTTATCACTTCAATCTCATCCTTCACCAGGTCATTTAAATATACATTTAATTGGAAACAATAGTGCAGCTGCTGCTTGTTTGCACTGTTTCTAGAGTTACTCAGCAATTTAACTAGTTCAGTGCTTGCAGAAAGGTACAGGAGGCATAACAAAACTTCCGGAAACACAGAGGCACAGAAGCAAATGTCCTCAGTTTCAGCTGTCAAGGCCTACCCTACTTGCTCACCATTACTGGCATGCTGGAAAGACCTTGTTCTAATGACTGGAAATTTATTCACCAGCAGTTGATAACCATTTGCCCTTACACCACCATTGTCCTTTCACTCAAATTGCTCTTTTCCCTCAGACAGTTGTAAGAGAAGTAATCTCCTCTCTCATTCTTCTTTTTTTAGCAGTCTAAACAAACTGAGATGCTTCCTGCATACCGCATGACCTTGAGTGTCAGGCTCAGTCTAGACATGGTAGCACCTCACCCACCTTCTGTGCAGGCTACACGGCCCTGCTTAGGAATACCATGACACGTCCCCAGCTATTAGGGATTGGATCAAAGCACCCTTGTTAGAGACAGCTGTTGACATAAAAGTAAGTCTATTCCTGCTCAGTAGGCTGTTTCTTCCCATGAACATCCTAACAGACCTTCCTTATACCTATTTCATTCTGAATTTGTCTCCCTTGAATACAGATGATCAGACAAGTGATCACACCAATGTCTAACATAGCACTTTACCCACCTCTACCAGAAATCTCCACCAAAAAAAATCTGTGGACATTTCCTGTCATTATTGTCACGGCTCCTCTTCGCAGTTCTTACTGTTTCAGTTGGTCCTCTCTTCAGTAGCTGGCACACTTCCCTCCCTGCTGTTCGGCTGGGTGCAAATGTGTGTCTCCATGCACCCATCCTTCTGTAGCACACCTGATACCCCAACCATCAGGGCCACATATCTTTTCTCCATACGCTGAGACTTTTTGTAGCAATGCTGCCTCTCCCTTTCTGGTTATCAGGAAATTCAGTTAACCTCACTGTATGATTAATCATAGCATGCAATAAGAAAACAGGAAATTAGATCTCAAACCCAAACCAACAGATCCTATAATTTCTTTCACCATTCCTTTCAGAATCCTATTGCCTTGATTGTGGTACCTTTATCTCTCTTAAGATTATTTTGCACAGCTCTGTCTGTCACTTCTATACCCATACTACTCTTCCCAACTACTCAACATCATTTTTTTGGCTGATTACAACATGTTCAGTTCAGGTGGTGAGATGCTTACGAACAATTTCTAGTGTCTACCTATCTGTACTGCAGAGCTTTTTCCTTGTTCTGTTTCAATTTATAAAAAGGTTGAAAACCTTGAATGTTTGTCTTTATGTCATTTGCAAAGTCTAACATGCTTTACTTTTTAGCCATTCTCACATTCCTAATAAGACTTCAATCCTCATTGCTTCTCTACTTAGTATCAATGCTGTTCTTGAGCTGGTGAGGGAAGGGCCTGGAGGGGAAGCCAGGGGAGCAGCTGATGTCACTTGGTCTATTCAGCCTGGAGAAGAGGAGACTGAGGGGACACCTCATTGCAGTTACAACTTCCTCGTGAGGGGAAGAGGAGGGGGAGACACTGGTCTCTCCACTCGGGTGACCAGTGACAGATCCCAAGAGACTGAAGTTCTGTCAGGGGAGGTTTAGGCTGGATGTTAGAAAGAGGTTCTTCACCCAGAGAGTGGCTGGGCACTGGAACAGGCTCCCCAGGGAAGTGGACACCGCGCCAAACCTGACAGAGTTCAAGACGCATTTGGACAATGTTTTGTGGCGCATGGTGTGATTCTTGGGGGTGTCCTGTGCAGGGCTAGGAGTTGGACTTCAATGAGCCTTGTGGGTCCCTTCCAATTCCATGATTCTGACTTCTCACTTGGGCCCAGAGTCCCTCTGAACTTAAGAACTTCTCTTTGAGCCGCTCCTTTAGAAACAGAGTTCAATATCTGCACCTTTGACTGCAAAAATGTCCTAGTTTATCTTAATTCTTCAAGCCACAGTTCTTTATTCAGAGATGTCTTTTAAAGACACTAAAAAAGACTTTCTTCCTCCAATCAAAATGAGAAATGAGAAATCCTGTCCACACATACTTGTCTTATTCAAATACATCCTTACTGGTAGCAACACAGTATTTTTCTTACTTCACAAAAAGGCCAAGCAATTCAATTTACAGCTTATAACAGCTCAATATACAGCTTTGCTTTCTGCTTGTCTGGATTTTCCTTACTGGTCCTAGTTGTAACTGTTCTCTAACCATGGTTTGATTTCTTATCAATCTTCCCATTTCCAAACTGGAAAAGTTAAATTCAGGAATAAGACTTGAAAAGAAGTGTACAGAGATGTACATTTGGTGTATGCATTTATGTACACCTAAGGCTAGGTTTACACAAATATAGGCCATTTCTTTACAGCTTAATCTCATTCTGAAACAAAATTTCATTGGTCCACTGGGTTTTTCAAAGTTTCCTTAAAAAAAAAAAGTCTTCTTTTTCTGATCCTTCAATTAAATTTGATTTGATCTCTGATTACCCAGTCAATAGTGCTGTTCTGTTGTAATGTTGCCTTCTCCGAGTTTTTTTTTTTTTTCCCAGACCTTGACAGGCATATATAGTAGATGACATCATTACCTGTCCTAAAATGAACCCTGGTCTGTGGACTGCTTTTTTCTGCTGCCCAGTGCACTGATTCTTTTCAAGGATGAACATCCAACTGCATGCCATGCCTTTCTCAGATACTGGTGGAGATCATCTAGCAGTCTGCGGCTTACAGTTTCCTATCTTCTGCAATTTCTAGCTGCTTCTGGCTCCTAGCCCCTCTATTATCTCTGTCTTACTTTCTGGAGATAGTGTATCAAAAAATTGCTGCAGAACAGCTATCTTTTGACTGTGCATTTCTCTTCTTTATTTCCAGTACACCACATCCCTATCTTAGTTTTATTTCTTCCCCATTATTACATTTCTTACTCTGCTTTGCTAGGGGGTCATTCTTTGTAGCCAGAAAATCTGGTGCCTTCAGATACTTGCCCATTAGGCATGTGCAGATCTGGAAATGCTCATGCAACTCAACCCTCTCCCACTTTTTTTCATCATACCTTCACATCCTCATCTGAACTGCCATGCCACTCAGGCGCACAGTTCCATTTCTCAGCTCTTTTCTTTCACAGGTTTTACATAGAGGAGTTTTCGTTCCTTTGGACCTTACTTTTCAGAATGCTATGTTTAATTTATTCACTGTTAAACTAAAACATTACTGAATATTCAAGTGTTCAGACAGGGAAATGTTTTAATTAGGCAATACATCCATCTGATATTTGTCTGATGTGTTTCAGATATTGAAATGTATGATATAAATAAAGTCCAAATTACACAAATTCACCTAGAAAATGAAATATGATTACATAAGGTGTCTTAACGCCTGAGTGAGCATACTTCAGATTCTCTGAACAGCAAGTTGCCTCCTATTTCTGTCCAGAGAAATAATGTGCTCAGTTGCTTCATTTATTTATTTGAGTTATTACTATATTAAAGTAAATAATAAAATGTCCAATGTTTATTTAATATAGAAAACAGAAATATTTTTATCTTAAAAAATCATTTTTCCCCAATAGTATACTAAATAGTATACTTAGTATACTAAAATTAAGACTTCAGTTATTGAAATTACCATGTGTTTAAGAAAAAAAAGCTAATTAATGGATCACAAAATACTGTATGGGAAAGGAAAATAGCACAGGTGAAAAGCATTAAGGCAACTTCCACATAAAGCCTTTTCCTTTCTTTATTTAAATGTTTTCTTTAATGAAATATTCTTCTGAGCATTGGCCTGTATGTGGTATCAGATTCTGGCTGATTCACTCAAGTAGTATTTTGTTTTCAGCTCTGGCAGTCTGTAATTCAACCCCTACTGCTTGGCAAGATGGAGGCTCTCACATTTTCACGATTTAAAAACCTGCACTTTGCAGCCAGTTACTCAGATGTAACATAGGCTCAAGTGTGCTATTTTACAGAAAGCACAATAAAAGATAAGCAGCCTTATGTCCTGAGAATGGGTAGTCTCAATTACTCTTGGGCACTTAGAGACCAAAACTCATGAGGCACAAGACACTGTGTGTCCCATGGCAATTCGGCTGGCAGTAGGATGAGGAGGGAGAGATGACCCAAGGGTCCTGGCCACAACAGTATCTCCATTGCTTCCTGGATATGAAGTGTCCCAGGCATCGTGCAAGAGGAAGAGCTAGAACCACGGATGATGCCAGCTTGGACCATCTAAGACCTTAGGTTGCCATTGCAACCACAGTAACATAAATAAGGTCAGGACAGATACCAGCTCTAAAGAACTGCTACATACTATATTCCTTTTTTCAAGTCAGAAAAAATGCTGTGAATATTTCATAGCATAGTTAGGACATTATTAATTTTTCATTTTCTATCAAGAAATGAGTGAATAAAATCACTAATTTGCAGACAGCGACTGATGTGCTTCTCTTACATATTGCATTTTGAGCCTAGATATTATGGTGATGGCACACCTGCAATATGAAAGGAATGAGAGCGAAGCATTAACAGAAAAATTGTATTTATTAACATTCTGACATTTTATTACATCCCTCAGTTCTGTTAATTATAGCAAGAAAGCAGACACAAAATTACATGTACTATGATATGTATGACCCTTAGCTCTCAACTAGCTCTCTATAGCAACAGGAAATACAATAAAATAACCAACTATGGATATAAATAAGAAAGTATGGTTCCAGGACAAGTAATGATCAATGAACCCATTATGGAGAAGAAACAGTCCAGAAGAAACTTCCAGATCTGACCAGTTTAATCTGGGGAACACTCAACTGCAAACAGAAGGCGGCCGATTTTGGCAGTGTACACCACCATACAAAAGAAGGTCTGTTCCAGTGTGCATCCTAGCACAGGCCCTAGAATGTGTCCTGACTACAAGATGAAAAAACAGGTCAGTGTGACCAACTCCAAGCTCATGGAAACGATCCTGTAAGGAAATCTACTGAAAAGTGGGGAGTAGATCTTCCAACAGATCCCTAGAGTATAAACCAGGTCCTTGGGCACTCCTGGAATATTCTCTTTTGTTTAGTGTGTGCAGGCTAAAAACAGCTTGCAGTGATTTTGCCATTGGCTCTTCAATTTACATGCTCAGAATGACTCCTCTCCCAAGCCACAGGCAAAGTGAAAACATGAAGAAAAATGGAAGGACTCAGTATAGGTTTTGACGCTCAGACACTGGTAGGCAGTAAAAGGCGTCTAGATGTGTACAGTTTCAGTCAAGATGCAAAATTTGATGAAAAACAGGCATGTCAAAATGTACAGGAAGAAAACTTTTGAAATAAAGTCTAGAAAACATACATTAAATTCATCATGTAGTGCAAAACAAGGACAAAATTATTCATAAGCCAAGTGCAAATGGGCGTAAACCTGGAAAATAACTTTTGCACCAAAAAGGTTCAGTGATGTTTTGAAAAAGGATGGAATATCTCTCTACAAACCTCTGTGTCACTTCCTGAGTCCATTCTAGCCACAACAGGATAACGTGAAAGTAAAACAAGGAGTACTTTGTCTTCCTGAAAAAAGAGTTACCTTAAACACAGGTTATTTCAGGAAAAAGGGATGATCAAGAACTGGATATTTACGGATCTACATGGTGCTGAAATAATAAAACATAAAAAATATAGACTTTATCTGCAATGCAATGCTTTTTCCTACACTATTCAAAGTGACTACGGCTACAATATAGGGCTCATACTTAATCCATGAGGCTGTGCAGCATAATCTATCCAATACCTTGGGCTATCAACTCTGTCCAGCTGGTCATTAATCCCCAGGAAATAATCTGCACCTCAATTGTTACTGCTTAATTAAATGCGGCGATCCATCTGACATACAGAATCAGGATAGAAAGAAACCCTAATATAAGGTGATTCCTGCAGAATTGGAACTCACTACCTTTCCCTTGTAGACATAATGTAATACAATGTTTGGTTACAGTTTATAAGTGTTTCTATATATTAAATTACTATGGAGAGGCTTACTATTGAATGCAGTGTAAATGTATATCAGTACACAAATTTAACTCAGAAAACATAAAAAAGGTCAAATAACTCTTTCATCCTCTTCTGTATTCATTCTGATCTGTAAATTCCTGAAGACAAGAACTGCTTACTCATTTAGACCTATCCTATGCCTATTCTTGGCAAAACACTGTGATGATAGTCTTTTAGAACTAGCAGCAAAGTTGGTACAATTTGGCAGGGCAGTTCAGAGGAGGTTTTTACTTAACAGTGAAAGAAAACAATGTCTCTTTAGTTCCAAAAAAAAATGAGCACATTTACACACTTCATGGAGATGAAGAATTACTTAGCCTCTGTACTGCCTCTTTATTATAAAGAAGATAACTTATCTACACTAGATTTTTTCTCCAAAAATAAAAGAAATTACAATTCATGTGTTTCCAGAATTATCAGAACTATGTAAATGACAAAACTCAGTATATCAAAGCTGATTCTGTAATGACTGTAGACCTTCTGCTAACTTTGCTCATATCACCCCCATAACTCTCAACTCAGTATTTCATTTTTCACTCAGCTTAGAAAATAACCTTTTGATTGTTAAGCAGCAGCAGAGAAAAGCAAACATTTCAAACTGCAAAACCTGACTGAGATAAATGAAAAGCAGTGGGGTCAACTGAACATAACTGAACATAAACTAAAAGGTACAAAAGGAGACAGAGATCCATTGCTGCCCTGGTACCTGAAGATAGAGCTGATACGGCATCAAGTTCAGAACTGAATGCAAAAGTCTTTTCTCAAACCATATATCAGGTAGCCATCAGATAGGAGAGAAACAGATTCACATTGACTATTCAGACCTGATGGGGGCCCTGTCAGGTATGAAAAGTCAATTTTGTCTGCCAGCCCTTACACTTGCCAGCCTTCTTTTTAGTGAAACTATTCACATGGGCAAGGTTTACAGCAGTGTCAGTGATAGGTTTCAGGATGTATTCAACTATCTACCTTGGGGAACTCAAAACCTCCCACTATTGTCATCTGTGCAACAAGCAAGATCTACTCGCTGCTTCCTTACATACCAGAGTAGAATAACGATCTTTGATGTGCACATCTTGTTTCTCTGTTCTTCCATGTCTAGAACTACTTGCAGTCCTTTCAACTGCCGTGAAGTATGAGCAGTATTTCATGACTGCCCAAAAGTGTTTTTTCAGAGAGATCTTACATAACAGACCTACGTAATTTTTTCATGCAGCCCCTTTCTAGTATTTGTTCTGAAAGTTTTCTACTATTATGTTGTTTACATTGTCATTAATAAAGGATGAATCACTATAATTATTTCATTTTCTTTTCTTATGCTATTCTCTGTTAGTCACTAGAAAATTCAAAGCTTCATTTTGTCAGAAATTATGTATTACTACAGTCTACAGAAATACTCAGAGTGAAGTACTTATATAAATGAGAGCTGCTACACAGAATTTTCACCTCAACTGACACACTGGAAAGGATCACTAGGATATGAGTTATTATCCTAGAGAAAGTGAAAAAGTCTGAAATAAGTTTCAGACTCCTGTTTTAAAAAGTTGAAAAGTTACAGTTTAAATAGTTGTCCCTCCTGGCTGCCAGGGCACTGCTAACTCGTTCAACTTGCCACTGACTGGGAAGCCCAGGTCCCTTTCCACAGCGCTGCTCCCCAGCCTCTAACTTCCCAGTCTGTATATACATGCAGGGTTGCCCCATTCCAGGTGCAGAATATGGCAATTTCCCTTGTTGAATTTCATATGGCTGGTGATTGCCCAGTACCCTAATTTGTCGAGGTCTCTCCGCAGGGCCTCTTAGCCTTCAAGGGAGTCAACAGCTCCTCCCAATTTTATATCATCTGCAAACTTACTTAGTACCCCTTCAAGTCCTGTGTCTAAGTCATTTATGATGAGGGCAAACAATGTTGGGTGCTTTAAGCACAGCATTGCCTGCTGGTTGAGGGAGGTGATTGTCTACTCTACTCTGCTGTGGTGCAGCCTCTCCTCAAGTCCTATGGGCAGTTTTGGGTGCCATAACATAAGAAGGATGTAAAGCTATTAGAAAATGTCCAAAGGAGGACAACACAGATGGTGAAGGGCCTTGAGGGGAAGCTGTATGAGGAGTGCCTGAGGTCACTTCGTCTGTTCAGCCTGGAGGAGACTCATTGCAGTCTACAACTTCCTTGTAAGAGGAAGAGCAGGGGCATGCAGGTCTCTGTGATGACCAGTGATAGGTCCCAAGGGAATGGTGTGAAGTTGTGTCAGGGGAGGCTTAGGTCAGATATTAAGAAAAGGTTCTTCACCCAAAGGGTGGCTGGATGCTGAAACAGGCTCCCCAGGAAAATGGTCACAGCCCCAAACCTGACAGAATTCAAGAAGCATTTGAACAATGTTTTAAGGGACATGATGTGATTCTTGAGGTGCCCTGTGCATGGCCAGGAGTTGGACTTCCACAATCCCTGCAGATCTCTTCCAACTTTCACAGGTTGAGTTACAGCTGTTGTCATGTAAATAGCTCCTAGGGATAGTTTTTTTTCCTTATTGGGTCCAAAAATCTATTCCAGTAGATTAAAAAAAACCCCAAACAAATGAAAAAAACCAACAACCAAAACCAAACAACAAAAACCCTCCTACCTAATGTAACTTAATATTGCTACTTGCTATAACAAAACTCTGTGGCATAGTGACTAATTGAAGGCTTTATTTAATGTGGGCAATTTACAAAACACTTAAAGGGCGAGGAGCAGAGGTACGATGGTCCAATCTTGTGTAAAAAGTCAGATATCCCAGTTTCATCTATTTGTCTTTCATGCTACATTAAGTTCATCTGTGAATAATTTAAGTAGGACATAATTTTTCAGGTGATAAATAAATTACACCATGTTTTCATATTCCCAAACTTTCTAACCAGACATTGTTCACTACCAAATGAACTTTTGGAGTTATTGCCCATCTCATCAAATGCATTTTTAAACTGTATGACAACACATAGGCCTGAATTCTTTCAAGTTCAGTCACTGACTCAAGTTTCTAATATTTAAATGGCCACTTTGGAGATGCAACCTCTCTTCTTTTATTTGAGAGTATTCTTGAAGACACAATCAAATAACCAAAGGCAAGTGGCATGAAATGTGGACCAATAGGTATACAATCTTCAGTGATGTCCACATAGTGTCAGCTCATCAGTCTCCTCACTAGTCTGGGAGATGCCATGTTAATTTTCCACATAGCAATATAAAAGACAAAAAGAAAATTTTTTTCTTTAAATGAAAATGTAGTACCATCAGAAAAACTTGCAAGTTGTGCTCCAAGACAGGTGTGTGACCTAAAGCTATACTTGCTTATATTTTTTAAATGAATAGGTTTCAAGCTGGGAGTGTACTTTTCTCATTTCACGATCATAATTTAATGCTTGACCAGTTCACAATAAATAAATAAATAATATGAGACTGTTACCATGCTTATTTGCAAACCCAAACCAGTAACAGCTTTTGCTGAGGTGAAATATATCTGCATTACTGAAGTACTGTAAAGCACAACATATTAAAGATACAATCCATCCACCTCTCACAGCAGCCTGTAGCAGTAATTCAAGTGATTTCAATGAGAGCTGTGTCAGTCTCTCAGAAACGTTAGCGCATGCTCTTTGTTAACCCTCCTCCCCACCCAAACGAAAAACACTGAACTCTGCTCTTGTCTTCTGGTTCAACATCGTGTCTTTCCCCTCCCTCCTTCTGCTGTAATAAATATTCTCTCTCTATCCCTGTTACTGACAATAATGTAGGTGAACTCTGCACCACACACATCTGTCATTATTAATGACCACAGCAGAGAGAAACGATAGCTCACTCTCAGGAACCAAAAGGGCAAAATGCTTCAGAATTTTCCATTCACATTTTCTTTTTTAAGCATACTTGCTTGGTGACTTTCCAAAGTCATGAGCATGACTCGAACAAGAAAAATATCTCAGTGTTTAACCTTTGCATAGAAAATTATTTGTTTAAACAGAGGGTACTTGTTACTTGAAAAGTCTCATTTGCTTATAATAATGCTATGCACAGTATTTTACAGACTACAATAAACAAGATGTCTTAGTTCACATGGAAAATAATTTTGTTCCTAGCAACATTACATTTCTTTCAAGCAGAAGGCTTAAACTGGGATTGTTTTCTCTGCCATTCATTCCCCTACCAACACTGCTAAACTAGAAAGTACAAGATAGCACCTGAACTAATTGTGAAAAGTGCTGCCAGAATAGCTGTGACCATATGACTCATACCATACCCTGAACCCTCTCAGAAAGGCTGTCCAGATAATAGCAGTTTACTGGGACTGAATGTCTAGTTCTTTGTAGGCAGCTGATGAAATCTTGATTTTTTTTCCTCTTGAGACAAGAAACAAAGTTTGTGAAGCTACAGCAGTTTAACTGAACTGCTGTGTAAGCCTTTGTCCCCAGCATAATGACATGCTCAGCATATCAGGTGCTTTCCATGTACCAGAATACATTGCATAAAGGTGCTGCATGGGAGGGATGAAACATTTGCCTCTAGCAAATTTAGCATTTGGAAACACTGCATCTCACACAGTGCTGTTATATAACACGAAGTATCTACATACTAGGTTTTTTGCTCAACATGTACAGGCCCAGAAGTCTCTTCTTTCCTATAACATTTACACTGTAAATAGTTCCAGATATTTTCCTATCAGCTATTTTAACCTGGAGTGAAACCATTTCTTAGTTTTGCTAGGTGTGTCTGAATGGCCAAACATACTTAAAGAGTAAATGTAGCGTTTGCAATGGCAAATGTACCAAAAACCCATATAAATGCTAGTCATTACGAGATGACAAAAATGTTATCTTCTGCTTTTCTAGTTCTATCTTCACAAACACATTATTTTTTTTGTAATGGGTTAAAACTTTTTGTTTACATTCCAAGCAAACTATATACTATACATCTCTGTCACTCATCTTTAGCATTTATGTTGATAAAACTTGTCATGAAGGTTATTTTGACTTACTGGAAATGGGCTTTTTCAGAACATAAATTTTAAGGCTTAAGCAGACATGCGTTAAAACCACTAATATGTTCTGCTAAATCTCTCTTGTCTTCACTCAGCTTCCTTACAAGGTTTTAAGCGGTTTTATTGACATTTGAAATTCTGAAAATGTCAGCTCTTGGCAAGTGTCACAGTCTAAAAGTGTTATTAGTAGTTCTCTTAGGAAGTGTAAAAGAGTATTTTATAAGAACAATTTTGTCTTTCTATAAACCTTTTGCAAATGATGTGATAACCACAATTCTGCACAGGAAAGAAAATAAACTGCAGATTCCTCAAATCATATTTAAGGAACAATTTTTTAGGAAAGTTACATTATTTGGTGACTCAGTCGTCTGCATCCAGGTTGATACAACCATCCCTTTCCAAAGTGTTGCTAGGAGGAGAAACACTGTGAGAAGGAAGGAAGCTGTTCTCACAGTACAGTGCTTCTTTTCTTGCACTCATGTCTCGGCTGCTAGCTATGTATTTGAGGGGTCCAACCATAGACCTTCTCTAGTAACAGGCCTTCCAGTCATTTTACATTAGCTTGCAGCCAAACAGGTCTCCTAAGTGTTTTACTCCTGTAATCCATCTCTAAGGACACTGATCCTTCTAGTATGAATAGATTCATACTAGAATCTTCATATTCTTCACTTGCTTGCACTATAACTGCTGCCGGAAGCCAAGTTGTGGTAGGGATTAATGTATATCAAAGGTGGCTGGTTTTCTTACTTACGAGCAATGTATTAAAGTCACCCCAGTCAGAGGAGGAAGAGATTTGTATCACACACCACAAAGGGCTAAACTGCATGTGTGAATCCCCAGGTAGAAAATCATAATGGCACATTGCTGTTTCAGTCCTTCACTGAAAGGCCAGTGAGCTCCATCTTTGAATAACCAAAGACTCTCCAGGGTTAGAAGAAGCCCTCATACTCATGCCGGTCACATCTAAATTCATGGTAAGTTATTTACAGTTCAGAATGCCTCAATAGGGGTTTGGAGGGAAGATGTGAGAGGTGAAAGAGAGGAGTGTCTCTATCACCTTGTACATCAGTACTCTTCAATTCCAGTGTGTTCATTCAAGGGCTGAGTCTTACCTAATTTTCAAGTCACACAAAAAGCAAAGAACTATCAGTAAGGATCACAGGAGCATAGAAATAATTCATTCCACAAAACTGTTCTGAAAGAAATTAGCGTGAATCACTTTATCCTTAAAACTGAGAAAACATTGTGGTTTTAAATACTCAATATTATCATCCAAGCAAATTGGTCCAGGTCAAATGACCAAATCTAAAAAATGAGATCACTAAATTTTCTCAGCTGGATAGCTTAGTAATAAATAATGTGCTTCTATTCAATCTGTACATTAAGTCTTTTATGTGGCCTTAAGGCACTGTCTTATGGCTGTGCCCATTACAGGGTAGCCATAGAAACTGACACATTTATTTCTTAGATTAGTGTGCCATTGAAAATATTAATATAATGCAGTAAATGGGGATTTAATCTAATCTACTGATGCTAGGCTGAAGTTACTAAAATGTTGTATGCTCTTCCAGGGGAAGAAGGATTATATTGGTGGAGTACAACTCCAGTAAAGTGGAGTATAGCTGATGTTCTGGTTACAAACACCACCTAAACAACTTAGCACATTTCACATACTCCACTGATTCAAAAAAGTTATATGAAACACATAGGTATGTCCACCAAGAAGGTACCTGTTTCATATCCTAAGCCTTCTTCTCAAAGCTAAGCTGTCAAAGCTGAAAGTCATAAAGGAAGAGAAAACAGAGATGCTCTGCATATTGCGTAAGCAAGGCAAGTGAAGCAGCATCTCACCCTGCAAAAATGCAGGGCTGTACTTCATGTATATGCATTAGCAGCAAAGCTTGTGTTACAACCAACATTTTAATAGCATTCAGTTAATACCTTTGTATTTAAAAAGAAAAAAGAAAAAAAAGGAAAAAGGGCAATTTATGGAAAAGATTTTAAAAAATCTTAATTCTTGAGAAGCAAGATCTGTGGTTTTCTTAATTTGTAGGTCCCTAAGAGGTCTCCATAAATATTAGGGTTCCCATTTCAGTAGATCACGTTTGACTCAAGTTCCTTGTAATAATTTACAGTACTCAAGTTCTGACTCCCCTTTACACTGCAGTATACTACATAAATTTAGAAGATATATTCTGACAGATGAAACATTGTTGAAAAGCTAAGTACAGCACTTTGTCCTTGAAATGTTAACATGTAATGCCATAAAGTATTCAAATAATAATTTACTCAATCTTTCAGGGTAATTAATTAAAACGGTTTAGGTGTTAGAGAAAATCACCTTGAGCTTATAAAACTGGAATGCCTCCTCTTTTCTGCATGCAAGCTGTTCAATGGACTTACCACATACTTTCCCAGTTATGGTTTTTGATTTCAGCAGATAATAAATAGCCAGGATCTAATTTTGCCATGTCAAAACCGATTATGTTTCACAAGAAAAGGTGGAGTTGCTCACCTACCAGATGAAGGTGAAACATAAAACCACTTTTATTTATGTGATGTGTCCAAATTCAACTCAACCTGGCACTAGGTACTGGGAGTATGTAGACTTTAACTGTCATACAAATTTATGCATCCCTGGAAAATGTCAAATATAAACATAAATTTAATCAAGGAATGGAAACCTTTATTATCAAAGAAATAAACACAGTTTTTGACAACTAATGTAAATTATCTTAATGCATTTTTCACTTATTTTTCATGAAGTCAAAGGAAAGAAGAAGAAACACTGAACAGAGACATTGCTGATGAAAATATTTCAGGCAAGTCCCAGTCCAATTATTAATACTGATGTTTCAAAAGAAATTTGTGGTCTTTAACAACAGCATTGCATTCACATGTGAGAGCTCCTTTCCCCATTCATTACAATGGGGTAAAACAGAAGGCTTACAACAACAGATAAACAAGTACTCTGTATTATTCTGCAGTTTTCCTCAGTTGAGTAGTCTTTGGACAGCATTTTAATGGTTGAAAAAACCCTGCACATGATGAATAAGGATGCCACTCTCAATTAGCATGGACAAAGGATCATAGCCATATTTGGCAAATGAGGTAGCTGTGGTGTAAGGAAAGCAGGAGTATTCACAGACATTGCCACATACATCACTGTCCGCAAATCAAAACAAGTTAATGACATTTTTGTACATCTGCCCAACTACATGACTACATGTTAGTCTGGCAAGTACTTATTAGACCCAAATTAAATAGCACAATTATTATAGTTCATATTTACTAAATAAAGTGTTATTAATTTATACAGCACTAAATGTAGATGCAATATATTATCTTCATTAAATATGTCTCAGCACCACAAATGCTACTATCCACAGAGTTTCCATTAATATATATACCATGGGGGAGGAAGCATCAGAGTGTTATTCATTCTCCATAATAACTGCACTGACAACACACTCAGCAACATCTCTCAATAGCTCCCCTCTCAGTCAGCCTCCACATCATGCACTGGTACACATAATGTGACCAACATAGAAATATCAGCACTCATTGAATAGATGGGTCTCAGATGAATAGATCCCAGTTCCAAAATTATCTCAGGTAAGATGAGGTACCACAAAACTTATTCAGTAATCCCAAATACCATCTGAAATATGCTGGATATATCATATATAGAAATTCTATACTTTGGTCATACAAATTGAACAAGATGTCCCACACACCAAAGTTCAACAAGAAATCTGAAACTCATTAGTGAACAGTGGGGCAAAAAAACCACAGTTCAATCCATACCCAGTGAAAAACCAGGATGTTGAACACTTATTACAACCTTAGTAAAGGAAGATCAGTAGCACACACAAGCAAACCTTGCTGTTTAACATTAGGAAACTCTTTCCTACCCAGAGATGCTTTCCACATGGAATTTATGTAGCAGTGGTTACACACAAGCTTAGCATACCGTGCATAAACTTTACAATTAATTAATTAATTAACTACATTAATTTTAGATGCTTGGCAGTGACAAACTAAGGCCCACTGGCAAGCCAGGTGAACAAAGGAAACATCTGTTACCTATCTCTATTGCTAAACCGGCCATGCCAATTTTGTGAAGGATTTCTACCCTAAAGCTTTGCCTGTATTTAACATTTAGGAAACTAACAGTGGAGACCTCTGTTACAATCACTCCTAAGTTTCTAATTTAAATATTGACACCAAGGCACATTTTGCAGATGTTATGAAGATTAAGAAAACTGGTATCTCATGTCTTTAACCCAGAATTCTTGTTTATCCATAGTTACAACCTGGATCCTGAAAGATATCACTTCTAAACTTGCATATTTATTTCTATCATATCATTAATTATTTGTCCAAATCTGTGCAAAGCAGAACTTGGACACACTTTATTTCTGTTTCATAAAGAATCTGCCTTTCATCTGATTTTTTTTTTAAAGATCTCACTTTTCACTTTTATGGGATCAGTTTTCCAACAATTGAGCTTATCAGCCACATCTACACTGCTAGTAATTCAAAACCATGGCATATTTATTGATTCCAAAAACCTATTACATGATATCACTTACATCCCTGTATTTGATTAGACTGAGTTATTGGAGGAACTAACAAAAGATTACTCAGAACTCAGCAGAGAGCTTATATAGATGTCATCTTACCTGACATCTAGACTATTTGCTCTTGCACCTTTATTTATAAGTATTGCACACACAGATCAAGTTTTGCACAAAACAAGTATCTGATGCAGCTTCATCTCCATTTTGCTATTCAACCATTAAAACCCCCAACTATAAGAGATAGGTTATAGGTATAAAACATTTATCCACTTCTTTAAGAGAATATTAATGAACAACTATGAAAAGTTTTATTGATCAGTAAGATGCATTATGACTAATCATCCAATTTCAATTTAATCCTGAGCTATATAATATACTACCACTGAATATAGTATACATAAGATACTTATATATGAATGTAAATTATGCACTTCTTTGGACAAAATAATGCCAATAAGCTTGAAACATGAATATGTTAATTAAATTTAAATTAGTCCATTATAGAAAATATTTTGACACATATCCTAAGAGTAGTGTTTTTAAAACAGTTCAATGCATTAAATATATGCAAATTTTGACAGTCAAAAATGCATACTGCATAGATGAGATACTATCATTCTTCACAATCATTGCAGCCTCTAGCTAGGTACAGATTTTTCATGACAGACAGAAACATTTCCTTCTGTGTATCTCATATTCTCAGATTTCTGCTCAAAATGATTCCTGAAACACTTTGAGAGACAGACTTAAAACTACTGCAAACTAGAATGGTTGCTATACATTTCAGTTAGCCAAGGCTGCCAACACCAAACCATATTCAATCTCTTTATTAGCAGAACTGCTTGCCACTTGGAATCATATCCACTGCTATATTTTAGGACATGTTTCATTGTTGAATTACCTGCATTATTAGTGCATATATAGGCTATTTCCAAAACATGACTGAGATAGACACACATATGGGGTTTGCACCCTCAAATACATTAGCACCCATATCAGTTTGAAGTATATTCACTGCTTTGAAAAATCCCCATGTAAATTTAGGGCGCAGTTTCAGAACTGGCTAAAACCCATTTAAAATTGTAACTAAAAGGTGAATTCTGCCCCCTCTTTGCTTGGTTTTTGTCCTACAGTCACACAGCAAACCAGAGCAGCTCACCAATTAAGAAGAAAATTTAGTCTGAAGGGCTAGGAAGGCGTAATGCCCATTTGCTTTCAAAGCACATTATCTTTACACAAAGGCATCTTGTGTGGACATGGAAGTGTCTTGATGGAATGCTACTGTACATCAGCCAGGGTACCATAAATTTATATCACCCAGGCCCACAGCACTCAACCACACATGCAGCCTACTGTAGATCACAGCAACAAAACTGTAACATAGAATAAGGTCAAGAAACAGACCAAAGGAACAGTGAACAAACTCCCTGTATCAGGAAAATACACTGATCTACTTACTTAAGTAAGGATTTTGAATGTGAAATGGGGATTTAAAGGAAACATGAAAATTTTTACAGGCAGGTGGTCTTCAAGGAACTGTAGAGATGTCCCATGCAGGCAGCAGCCTGAATCACACCAAGAGTGTATCACAGCTTCCCATGGGTCACATGTTTCTGAACACTCCAAGTGAGAACATGTGGATGGAAAGACATGCAATTGTTTTACGACAAAAACAAATTTCCTGGCATGAGTTTCCCTCAGCCACTGAAGTTTCCTTACAACTATCAGCACTCTTTATCCTGCTTACTGGAAAAAAGACCTGCAGGGAATCGTGCAAGGAGTATTGCAGAGGCAGGGTATCAGTGGGTTTGTGCATTTGTTTCTTACCCCAGATTCACAGTTTGTGCGTCTCTGTCTTGCTAATGAAATTCCCTTTGGATTTATCAACTACAGAGGGAAAAGTAAAACTAACGGATTATTTTTTAAGGAGAGAATAACTCAAATAAACCTCACATACAGATTCACAACTGTAGGAGGGACAGATAAAATGTGATGTTCTAACTGTGATAGCTAATACTGGTTTAACACTTCAAAATCTTTGTGTTTGATGGACCTGGAATGCAGATGTACTTATAGGAAAAACAACACTCAGTAGAAAATGAACTTAATGTTCTCAGTAAGGTTTCTTTAGGGCCAGTAAGTATAAAATGCAATAGTCCTGAAAATTAACCACAGATGTATCATGTTGTTAATACAAGAAATGTGCGTGATATCTAGAACACTAAAATTTACATGAATCTTTATGTAGGGAAAAGGGGTACTTTAAGATAGCATTATATAGCTGACCGGAGGCCAAATCACAGTCCTGAAAGAATGCAAAATTTCTGTGGACATCAGTGGCATTTTTCCTAGTGTAGAAGCTGCAACGCCAAGCCAGTAATTGAAATACTCTGGTACCACAAGGCTCTAAAAGTCAAAGCAGTGATAATGGCAGAAGAGCTGTTATTTCTGTACCATAAAAAGAAATATTCTAGAGATGTTATTACATTTAAATGTATTCTGATATCACATTCTGCTTTTCCATCTCAGCAGACACTGTTGCATCTGAACAAGATGGACATAACATAGAGGAGAGTATTTTATATTACATATAGTTATAAGGGAAGAACAACAACCTTGGAATGACTCACTTGCAGGACCAATTCACAGGTTACACTGAGTATGAAAGGCAATTTCAGAGTAGTGGCGGAAGAAAAGGAGTTCTATAACAGTGGTGATACAAACTAATTTGGAGACTCACACAGAGAACAGAGGATGCAATATAATGTACACACAGGGAGGAAACGATGGTTACTTCTTCAAAAACAGTGGTATCTGCAAAAAATAAAGTCCGATTCTGTACAGTACTATAACGAAATCATTACAAATGCTGAAACATATTAAAAATTCAATACTAAAAAGACAGCAGCTTTGTATTTGTGGGGCACTAAACACAAGATACTAAGAATAGGAGAGTGTATTAAGGCAGGACTGGTGACAGACACTAGTATACAAGTGGTGCATACAGAATGTAATGAGACATTCAGGAGTGTATTTCAGTCCATATACTAAAGTACCGAGAGGGTAAAGTTTTGGTGATATTCCTCCTTAGAATAATGGGGAAAAATCCCATAAGAAAATACAAGATGTGTTTAATTATTTCACAAATAGCTTGTCACAGTTCTGTATCCTAGATGATACAACTCTTTGTCAGGAAAAATATAATGAAGTCCACCTTCTAAAATCTAATGCAACAAACTTAGCACTAGGATTGTGTAAAAATAGCATCTTCTACAAATGAACTGTACTATAAAAATTGATGCTCACGAAATGTTATTATAAAGTCTAAAACCACAAAGCAAGAAAATTCTGAGTTAAAATGAAACTTCATCCTTAGCCCACCCAAAAGTGTTTAGATACAGCAGGGCTTGCCAAAGAGTAATAGTCCTATATACAAAATATGCTGCCATCACTAGAAATTTCAAACTAAATATGGAATTCCAGCTCTAATTCTGCCCTTTCTCTTCCCTGTTTTTATGGGTATAAACAAGTTCTTTCATTACTTCAGCACTTGTGTGGTTAATAATCTTAAGGTAATTCTTTTAAATTATTTCTGTGCAGCAGAATTCATTTGCCAGCTTCTCAGCTAAACAGTCAGCTGCAAAAAGAGGAAAAAACAAAAACCAAATAGTAAAATTATCTTTATAGAGTACTGTAGAGTTGCCCTAAAGGAAAAGAAATTCACATAACTGAGTGGTCCACTCTTTGTACTTCAAACTTGCCAGCTTCATGGTTTGTGTTTTTTTTTTGTTTGTTTGTTTGTTTTCTGTTGTTTAGGGGTTTTCTTGGGGGAGGGAGTGGTGTATTCTTTATTTATTTTTCTTTTTAAGGGCTAGAGGCATAAGTTATTGAACCATCAGATAAGGGCTGGACTGCTGTTGCGGAAGAATGAGGTACTCACCCAATTTAAGAGATAACAAATTGTGATGTGGAGAAGAGATTTTCTCCAAGCCAGGAAAGGAAAGAGGGTGGGGAATGGGACATGAGATGGCATAGCATCTTACAGTATTTCTGTGGACCTCCTCCACAATTAAATTTGTGTTGAAGGACCTCTCTCCCCATTGTTGGAGATTGCTCTTTCTTTCATCAGGATCTAATTGTGGAGAGACTACTTTTCCCCGTTTCTCTTATGTGATCTCCTTTATGCAATGGTCACAAAGGGACTTCCTGATATTTCTGCATTCTACCTTCTTAAAAGACTGTTCCTGGCAGGAGATGGTCAAGCAGCTGCTGAAGTGGCATCCTCTGTTGCAGGATGTCAGAACGTCTACAGAACATGAGTGAGGAAAGTAGCAGATGAATGCAGCAATGGAATAGCTACCATGACATTTCACAGACTGAAGACAGAAACCCCTGCAGCTCGGGGAGTTTGTTCCATAAGCCAGCATACATAGCCCAGAATCATCCAAGTCCACAGAAATAGCAATGTATGTACCACAAAGACTTACGTAAATCCACATTTTCAGAACTTTTAACATCACCTAGTACTTCTTCAGTTAATCAGTCCTAATCCTAGTAGCTATGCTGTCATGTAAATCTGAATTTGGCATTTTCCTTAAAGCATGTTGTCACACTAGCTCTGTGAATCAGAGATTTCAAATTCACCCCAAATAACTCAGGGTTAAAATTAGTCTGTCTGGGGCACACCCTACACTCCACACACCCCTTCTCCACTGACAGTATGGTTACTTCAGGACCCTCTAGTAGTGTCCCTTCTCACCTAGATAGCTGGTCAGCCTTTCTCTGGAGATAGTTTAGGTACCCGTACTGGTGGAAATGGTGTCTAGCTTTAGCCAAGAGCAGTCAGAAAATCTGCTTTCTACAGGATATCTTCATGTTTTCTTCTTTTCAAGTACAAATTCCTAATCCCTGGGTGACAGGTACTCTAAGGTTGCAATTCACCTTTCTTTTCAAAGTTCAGCATCTTTAACGTAAAGGGAGAAAGGACTGTCCTTGCAGGAAGGAAACTAGTGTTCAGTGATGGCAAAATACAAACACGTGCTTAAACCAAGGCCACAGCCCCACCTCTTTTCCTTAGATGAGTTCTTAGACACTCAGTGTCCCCTTTCCCTGCTGTCCTCTCCCACACTTGACTGAACAACACTCAGCTACCAGAGTGTGTGAAAAGCTCACGTTTCCTCACAATGTTACATCCTTACCCAGAGTAACAGACCTGATGATTGTGATACTCTTCTATTTTTAACTCCTAATAAATAGAAATATGCATTCCAGTACTGTATTTTCAGCTTTCTACAGGTCTGTTGCAAGCTCACTAGTAAGAATAAGGAAATACAAATGAATGGCAGAAAATTAACTTCCAGGTCTGGTACATCAGTCTTGTCTGTTCCTTCAGAATATGTTTACAAGAAAAGAGCTTCCAACATTGCTACAAACCCAGGCAATCATGTTAAGGGATGTTTCAGCTGTAATAAATTTGTTCCTAAAAAGTCTGAAGTCCTCTCCTCCAACCACAACCTTCTAAGTTCCTTCTAAATTCAGAACTTTTTTACTCTGCTGTAAATACTAACATTTAGATTTTGAATTTCTGAAAAGAGTTAATAAAACCACAGCTGAGTTAGAGAATGCTGCTTTAGTATTTCCACTGTAAAGTTCTGTTTGAGAAAGTCCTTTGTTTGAGAAAGCACTCTTAAAAGGGCAATGGATTCAGCTGAGTAACATATTTTTTCCTTTTCAAAAATATTTTTTCCCTGAGCTCTCATTATTACATACATGCCCCACCCCCATTGCTCCAAAGAAAAATATTATAGGACAAGCCCTAAGGATTTGTATACTCAATCCTCTGGCGTTATTAGAACTAAAATAATTTATACAAATTTAGAAAGTTTAATATAAATATACGTTTGATTTTAATTTAATTATAAGTAGAGTATCTATGTATGATAATAAATATATATACAATAGGCTTCCTCTTACTTCTTAATTGCAGATTTAACTATAATACAAGTGACTGTAGTTTTGGTCACAATACCTGTATTTGGAGTTTGAGTCATATTTTTAACCTTAAGAAAGTTCAATCAGCTCCATCATTTCCAGAACATTTTTCAAATTCAGCAGAAGAAAAGAAAGTGAGATAGAAAAGTGCCTTCTCTTCAGAGGTAAAGTGTTGAAATTATTAAGGCCTTAATTTATGCTTGAGTTTCTCAGTCCAAAATGGGGGAATCGTGACAAAATAGCATACATATTCTCATGTTTGATCCTAAATCTTTAGAATGTAAGCATCCCTCATGAGAGCCTGTGTTAAAGTATTCACAGAAGGAAAGGACTGGTACGAGAGAGCCTGAGATTTTCCTAGCTACAACAAGACTTGGTCCTCCCTTCACTCACCATGGCAAAATTCTCATTGCTACAAGCAACTAACTCTGCAGCAGAAAAATATGTGCAGCAGTGCTGAAGTGACACAAATAATCCTAACAGATAATAGCAATGAATGTCATGGATATGCTGATTCCAATGAATCAGCAATACACACACCAAGAAATATTTTTGGAAGAATATTATTTGGGTTTCAAAGTCAAGAGGTCAAAATGTACAAAATGCCAGATTTGAGGCTGTCTGAAAGCCGAACTTAGGTGCCATTTGCAACTGCATTGCTGATAAAGTTGCAATGGCATGATCACTTATTCCACATCTGCTATTTCACTCCATCAGTTCCTGCCAAAGATAATATAGCAAAGAGCAAAATGAAGACATTCTTAAACCTGTCATTTCCCGCTTAAAGTGTTTGACATTGCAGCCTAACAAAGTTCTGAACAAATATGATCCTCACAATCTTCCCAACATTATTACAAGAGCTACTAGGGACCATTTACAATAAAATGGTCCTGGTGTTAATCCAAAGTTACACCTTCAGGGTCCACTCTCATTTTTATCAAGAACTTAGTTACAAGCTTTATCATGTTGCTCAATCCAAATAGTTTCTTTCCTCAACACTTTAACCCAACACAGGAGGGAACAGGGTCCATATACGTGCCTTGGTTAAACAGCGTGTTGTCAGATCAGGTGTTGCACCCTCAACAAGTGGTTGTCATCCTCCATTACCACATTTTTTACACAACTGTAGCCTGAACGTGTGAGTTGGTCTTACACAGAGAAAGACCAAAAGGCAGTCAATTTGCTTTTCATCCAAAACAAACCAGGAGAAACCAGGAAAGAAACTTTTTGACTAAGTAACAATTCCTTCCCAGGGTTCCTCTCAGAAAAATGCAACTGTCATCCCCCTTTAGATTTCAAGGTTCCTGTACAGGCACAAAACACTAGCTCGGCTAAAAGTTCCTCACAATGGTCCTGTAGCTGTGCTTTCAGTTGTCGATGCTTTATGAGCTTTAAAAAGAATACAGTCAATATTGTGGCTTCTGATGTAAAATGAAACTTGGAATCTAATTTGAGGTATCAAAATCTAATTACTATTCATAATAATGAATATTTGGCTTTGTTATTTTCACCTTCAATGTTCTTGTCTATGGAAAATGTTGAGGTGTATTTATCAGTGTTATTTTGTACTGATGTATTATTTACTGTTCTTAAGAAAACAAATACTTAAGTTGCTTTACAGGTGATATCAAAACTCAGTTTTATAATCAGACTTAAAATTGAGGTCCTTATCGAGGTAAATCTCCCTCTAAATTAACAGTGTTGCCCAAAGAGCGTGAATCAAAACCAGTATGAATGATAAAGCCCACTAGCTCTCACAAACACATGAAGAAACCCCCACCATTTCCCCGTATCTCTGTAAAAGTGCAGGACACAAGGGCAGCCTGCCTCAGTAAATTTTTTCACTCACTTTTATTTTAACAGATTTTGTTCAAAGTCTTTTTTTGGGGAAAGAAAAAAGGAAAAAAGATAAACACACTTCTGCTAGCAAATGCCAGAAGAAAAATATATTCCAGCAGTCTTTGGCCAACTTAGACTTGAAATGAATTTACACCATCAAAACACCTCTTAATTGTGTTAAAACGTTCTGAAAACTTATTGCAGGCATTTTTCTTCCAAAATTCACAGGAACCTTTTTCCTTACGTCCATTCTTCACTTGCATGCCCTTTTTCTCTCTCATTGGAAAATATATCAATTTCTTATTAAAAAAAAAAAAGTGTTTTGGCATGGCTGACCTGTAGAGACACAGAGCTAAGCAGAGTCAGTGAATCCACTCACTCTGATATGCACACATGATATGCAATTAAAATCTCCATTCACATTCCTACAGGGTTGTCAATCAAGAGAAAAGCCTTTTTGACAACATCCAGTGAAGCGTACCAACTAACTGCTGAACAGGAACTTAAACAGTAACAGCTTTTGTTACTAGCAAGAACGGATTTTACTAAGATTGGGCTCAGTTTCTAAAGAAATAATTATGTTAAAATTTGGGGTCTTTTCATTAAAAATTAAAATGTGTCACAAAGCTATTGTGTGTGAAGCTATCATATAATGTAATACATGAGGGTTATCAGATATATGTGAAAAAACCCTTCTAACCTTTCCTGACTGTAGGAACAATTTATCCTTTCATATTTAAAACAATGAACTATGATTACAAGCTCATTTTTAGTGAGAAGAGAACATTATTCTAATTGCATGTTGTCTATTTAGTAGGCATCAAATATCTTTTATAACATTACATTATACGCTGCCCAGCCACAAAACTAACACTGTAAAAGGCCTGCTACTGCCAAAAATGATACTGTGAACAATTTATTACTGACACACTGGAAAATGATGTGGCTCAATTATTAGTATTTTCAACTCCTTGAAAATATCCTGACTTTCAATTTATGACAACAGAGGAAAAGTCTTTGTTAAACACTGAAGATGCTAACATTTACTTTCTAATATCCAGTTAGATAATGCACAACTCGTAAGAGCATTAGGGTATTTTCAAATCCAATCTATGAAGGTAAAACCAGTAAAAATAAATAGGTTGTTAGCAATCTGCTGTTTGTGTTTTGAACACTAACCTTGAATTACAGTTTTCAAACACGCTAATATTATTAAATATTGAAATATTTGCCCTCTTGCTTACCACACTCCATAACTGAAGAGAGAGCAGATGCATCCTGACTATTAACAGTCATGACAAATTGCCTTACTAATGAATGTTACACACTGAAAGTGCCATAACTGATTAAACCACAATTTCCCACTACCAGATACAGAGAGACTTGGGAACTCCAGCAGTGGACAACTCTGATGTTCTGCCAACAGGCCTTCAGGGCACAGTGTGGTATTTAGAAAAACACACTGTAAATTCCATATGAATATATTCTAAAAGACTATGTGTATACAACAGGTTTTAAAGAACATTTGATGAAACAGCTTAGGTTAGTAGCTGATGAGCCATGCAAAATGGATGTGTTATAACAATTTTAGAATCATTACAAGGCTGCATTGGAGAATATTTCTGTTGGCTTCTTCTGCCCCTCTCCCCACCTCCCCAAACATTGCTTTTGCTTTGCTTTCACATAAAATCTTTCTTTTGTCAGTCTCTTTGTCGGTGCAAAATTGGCAGTGGTTCAAATTCAAAGTACTCCTATTCATTTACTGACCATTAAACCAATGTCATTCTAGTTCACATCAGCCAGAGAACTAAGCACTAAAAAACATAAAAGGCTTGCTTCACCACTGACGAATAATGTGTACATTTTTACAGAGCTTAAACCTTAATGCTTTGCCTGAAACTAACAATACAGTATACCTTATCATTCCTTTTTCACAAGCAGGCAGCTGCTGAAACGCTTGCCACTTCAAAATATCAATTGCTTGCCAGAGTTGTCCTCAACACACCCTGTCAAACTCATGTATACTGTGCAATGAAAATGGTGCAGGACTGAAAGCTAGAAATTGTGTCAAATTCTGCTGTAAGGGTATGATGTACAAAGAACAATGTATGACAACCGTAGAGACTACAAACAATAGCGATGGAGCCAGACACTACATATATCACAACTGCGCCTGTACATATTTTATTGTATGTATTATATATTTAAAGCATGACAAATGTGTAATTGAAGCTACGTGCTACTCCAAATAGAAACCCTTCAGCTAGTTAAGCTTTTTCATTTCTCTTGATGGAAGTGTAGTGGTATTTTTCTGCCCTCTGAACATTTGTTTGTAAATCACACAGCACAAAAAAACCCATCAGGTTTTCAAAATGAGTAACAGAAAACAAAAGGCAATAATACAAGACTAGAAAATGAGATTTAGTTCAATTAACACTTTTGCTTCTCTCTATGGACACACAGCCAGGCCACCTTAAAGAATATCTGAGGCTATGCAAGACAAATACAATATCAATGCACCCATAAATTACAGAGTACCTAATTTTAATGTAGATAAGTACTGGCCTATTGATTTGCATGTTTCCCTGGCAAAATGGAAATCCCATGTGAGTATGTTCTTTGTCTGTAGAAAATGCATTTTAAAAAACCTCTATGAATTCAGCAATCTATGCTAAAAAGGAAAACATAAGTAACTAGTATAAAACTATGTGTGGACCCTAGAGGAAGTAGTGCTCATGTATACACACATGTATACATACATCCTTCTGTGCACACATGTGAGAATGTGTGTTACAGAGTCGCATAGTTTTATAGCACATCATTAGAATTTCTATAAAGTATCCTAAGTAATGAAAAATCAGTCTCTAAACATAATCTTAAATTAGCTGAGGAAAAAAATGAAAATTGCCAAACTAAGTAACAAAGTAAGACAATCATAAAGTGACCACAGAATGGCAGTCTTTAATAAACAACACATGGTTGTGATGAAAAAGAAGTGTTTAGGAGGAAAGATGAGTATGACAGCCCAGAACAGCATGTAGGTTGCAAAACCCGAACACACGGTACTCCACGAGGGTCATTAACTGATATAATCCTAACCAAAATGAATAGATACACCATTAAGGTGTTAATAAATATTTTGGAAAGAGAATGGGTGTTTTAGGTGCTCAGGGTTGCTGACCTTTGCTGTGTTTATTAGTGGGACAATGATGCATTATTAACACACAGCAGCTGTACCTGAACTGCTGCCATGAACATAATAGCCTTTTATAGCCATCAGGGGAGTGAGATAGGAGGCCTTTATTAACCACTACACATGATTAGCACATTATGTGAACTTTAGTAGGCAAATTATCTCTTATTGAAATATAATGTTTATTATAACTAATTGTAAACATGATTTTAAAAACTTCTCAACGCAAAACTAACAGTTTTACTGCCATTTAATGGATAACTGGCTAAGCCGGTAAAAAAAATAATTCTTTTCCTTTGTTCAACCTGTAAAAACAACTGTGCTTCAAAAAAACTTATTGCACTACGATAAAAACACTGAAGTAAATGACTTCAACATCTTGAATATTATTCTTCAGAACCGTAAAAAAAAAAACAACAAACAAACAAAAACCCCATAAACAGCCATTTCCAACACAATTAAGAAAACTGCTCATGAAGACAAAAGAACTTGACTGATATTTTTCTATAAAGATTACAGGCAGTTCTTAAAAGAATCAGTTTTCCAATACATTTTCAAGAGTTAACTTGAAAAAACACCACCATGATTTACTTCAAAGAGCTTAATTTTGGGTAAGATTATCCCATTAGCCTTCGCAACTGAACACAGCACTGAGAGTCCATTATAAGCAGTCTTTTATGCCCTAGTAGAAAGTCATTAACATAAAATAAATCATTAGCTTTGATATTAAGCCACTACTGTCTGCAGGTTTCTATGACTAATGTTCACAACTCTGTCTGTCAAACGATCAATTATATTTTTTGGAAAGGTTATCACCCCTTTTCACCATTATTTTTCCTTTTACTATTTTTTATTATTTCAGGTTGATGCAAACACATTGATTGTATGAGAAACAAATGTTTTCCCTTATTCATGAACACAAACCTACACACTTTTGGCAACTGTGAACGGAATATGACTTCGAACCCAGTTACTTACAGTACACAATAGAAATGATGTATTCTCAGAGCAGGTTCACTTCCTTCAAAGTCAGCAATATATAATGAAGAAGAAATCCACATGTTTATATACATATACAGCAGCACAGATACAATAGGAATTTACATGTTCACATAATCTTCTCTTCTGACAGGAGCTGTCTGGATAAATCTTTTGCTTCGCACTGCAGACTTCATACTTACTTTACTGACCCATTTCCCTAAGTACAGGTTATCACTGTCTGATTTCAGAGTTCTGATTTCTCCGTGCCTATAGAATAAGAACTGGAGTTCACTGCAGATTTCTTAATATAACAAAAATACAGACCAGCTACAGTAACTTTCATTTAACCTTTAAGACTATATAATCATCAACAATAGCAGGAGACAAAAGTACTACCACAGCAGCTCAATTTCCATGCTTAGGCAGCAGTACCTTTGAAAAAAGCCACTCATGCCACTCTTGATTGGTAGAGAGTGGTTTAACAGTCAAGAATGTGAATGCTAAAACATTCTGACATTTCCACTAACCTGGATTTGTCAGATGCTCATGTAATTCAAGTATGTTTTGCAACTTAGAAAGCAGCGTGTTTCTTGGGAGGAAACCATACTACAAGGGTCTATAGCAAATCAAATAGCAGCCCAGTGAGAAATACTAAATGAACAGTTCAGGAACAGTGTTAACATATGTGCAATTGAAATAGAAGATATAAATATTATTAGAGCCATACGAAATTCAAATGCTAAAAATAAACTACTTACTGCAAACATAAGAAGCAAAAGAAAACCACAGATATTACAAGTATCAGTTGCACCAAGATGTCTGCTGAAAAACAATTCCAAGTTCGAAGGTGTAAGTCAAGACTTAAACATTTTATTCAATGCTCTGACTTCCTAAGTGAAAAACCAATCACTACCGATGAACGTAAAAGGCAGATACCTCAGTAGAAGGGGGACGAGAGTTTCTTCTGTGCGCTCACGGCTGTGGAAGGGCAGTGCTTGTTGCTCCAGCTAAGGCTAAATAATCTGTGCCTAACCATAGAATAATGCAACACTGCGGTTTTCAAACTGAACGCTGAACACTATGACCAGGAAAATCTCATTTGGGATGATGTGAATTCCATGCCTGAAAGTATTTTGGAAGCACTGCTATAATTAAGAGTCATTTGGCGAATCTGCTGTCAACCATGTTTTGGAGCAGTGTTAACTCAACATTTTTAATGAGAAAATATTCCTTGGGCAGAAAATCAGTACTTAGTTGCATAACTAAAACCATAGAATAAACTATTTCAGTTGGAAGAGATCTATAACGATCACATAGTACAACTGCAACAACAAAACATTTAAATCTAGGTTACATTTAAAATAAGTATTTTAGTGTTTGCAGTCCATGCGAGACATTCAAAAAGCATGTGTCCTCTTCAAAAAGATAAACAAAGCTGCCACTAATTGCCTCTGCTGTCAGTTCCAGAAGCCAAGGTCTGCATTGATCCAGGGACTACCCTCTCAACACGCGAAGTGGTGCTTTCAGGTCACTCTTGAGCCATGCTGAGAGTTCCATCAAAGGAAGCTTTTTACTTCCAATGTCTAAGTTTTGTTACATCTACCATCAATATGGGATTTAATTATCCAAGAATTTTTATCTAAATCCTACCATGATTAGGACAATTGTCTCTATATAAACTGTGTTTTAAACACAGTCCATTTTCAATGCTTCTATACATTTTTAGCAAGATGAGAAAGGCCTGCTACGATGGGAATCTGAGGATCGGACGGTGCTCAGTTCTTCCCAGTAAACATGCCAAACAAGCCCCAAATTCAACAGGAGTTGGGACTGCCCAGTCTTCCACAGTATCAGCTTCTTAAATGCAGCTCCAGCTGCTCTGTGGTTTAATGTAAACACCAAAGGTACTGCATACAGTGTAGTGTTTAGATAATTCAACATTCTTAGTAGTTTACTGTTCTCACTTTTTTTCAGAAGACGTCATGATAGGCTGATTGAGGCTAACGCCCTAGAGTTGAAACGCATCATTCTGTAAGAGAATAAAACATAATCCCTCTCAATGAAGTGATGTTTGGTAGAAAGAAAAAAAAAATACTGCAAAAGCTTTGGTTTATAGGCATCTTTGAAAAATATTTCTCAAAAGCACATAAATTGTTTTCTGTATTCTACCAAATTTGGGGCTACTTCTTTTCTGAAACACTGGAATTTAAGGAGGCACACTTGAGGCTTGCCCGCAACCCTCACACTATATATTGAGGTCTAGTAACCCAGGAAATAAAATTCTATTTACCTTCTTCCTATGTGGAATTTTTTAAACTAACTAAAACACTTAACACTTGAAAATCAATAGTCAGCCATAATGCAACTGTTTAATCTTTCCTTTGAGAAGAAGCAACAAATTTCAAGTGTGATCCTAATGTAGTAAAGGATAAGGTAGTTCACTAAGGAGAAAAAATATGCCCAGAATAAACAATATGAGCATAATCTAAAATGTTGTCAGAACAGTAACACAGCATTTCAACTTCAGAGCTGTCCTTCAGAGTGCTTGCTTGACACAGTTCTGAGTTTCAGATAGAGACTGGAAGCAACCCACTGGAAATATGCACACTTTGTAAACAGCTATGGAACATTTTATTTACTCTCTATAAGGGTTAAGTTTACACAATAAATTATTCTAAATGCTCAGTATAAATATATGCACTTTTGCTCCATGGAATTTTGATTATGAGTGGGATTGTTACCTGCTTACAAAGCACTGTATTATATCTCCTTATCCGCTTCTAGCCAACGTCACTCTGCTTTTTTCACTTTGAAAGGTTTTGCTTCCCTCTCCCTCCTTTTTCCTCTTTACTCCTCTTTTTAAAAACAACTACAGTCTATCATTTTACCTCTGCTGTCTGGCTGTATTTTTCCACGGCACTGACAACTACCAGTGAATACAAGAAAGATGAGTTGTAGGCTCCTGTATTTTTGAACAAGGTAGCAAATCACAGAAGAATCCAGCGCATAATTCTGCAGGGCTAACCATTGGGAGCAGTAAAGACCATTATTTTCTGGCCACTGTTGGCAGAGGTCAGCATCCCTGTCATTAGCTGTGTCAAACTATAATTATATAACTGCACTTTATGTGAGCAGATATCTGAAAACACTGCAAAGTTGCAAGTATGAAAATTAAAATATACCAATCCTTCTTACAGTTCTGATCAAAGCGGTCTTTGGAGATGACACTTCAATACAGAAAGCCACAAGGATGTTATTTGTTGCTCTCTACATAAACATTCAAACTTATCATCCTACTTCAAGCAGCTCGAAATCACTGGCCATATTCTTCTATCACATTAAGATACTTGGATTATCAAAGTTATTTCTTTTATAGCATTCAACTCAATTACAGAACGTGATGTTTCCTAAAATAAACTTCAACTGAACAGACTACGCACATTAGCCTGTACATATCCGAAATGCAATTTTGCTTCAAGTTTCAACAGGCAAATAGTACAACCCCAACCCTAAATCTGTCCAGCATAAGAGCTCCACTATGTTATTTCAAAGGCTGACCTATATACTGCAGCATACCATCCATTCTGTCTGTTTGTATAAGAGATACCTCACACAGTTGTCATAACCAACATTGTTTGCATTGTTCTTTCACTTTTCTCTCTCCATGGGTAATGCAAGAGAAACAAGGAAAAGCCTGCATAACAATATATGCAGAATATAATGAGCTTTCACAGCAGATAGAGAAATATTAGGCTAAGATGCTTAGAATGCTATTTTAGGCTTATAAAATAAAGATCTAAGCAGTCTTCTGAAACAAAGCCTGCCAACTGAAAAATGTAAGATAAGAGGCGATTGTTTGAAACTACATTATTGCATTTTCCTTTGGCTACATAAAAATGCACTGTCAATACCTCCCATGTTTGTGCCTTGGAACTCTTATGCTATGTACAATCATTTGATCAGAAAACAAACTTGTGCTAACAGAACAATTAGAAACCCTAAAAGGCTAAGTATTTGTGGAATACATTCTAAATTACCAGCAGCTCAAGCAGACTTAAAACGTAAAGAATCAAAGTCTTACAAATTTGTAAAAGAAAACACAACACCAAAACCCAGGTATGAAAAATAGGGCCAAATCCACTAATAAGCGCTGAAAGCAAGTTTTAACTAACTTTACAAGAAACAAGATCCAGTTTCAAATTAGTTTTGCAGGTAAAGACCTAACGAAGACCACCATTCTGGGCCAGAACATGGATCCATCACCCTCCAGTCATCATCTCCTTTCCTGAGAGATGAAAAACAAACAAACAAACATACTAAACACAAAATTCTGCAGGCCTCCCGCCCGTCAAACTCCCTAAATACACACAAGCCTGAAAATGAGTGACAGAGCAATACTGTAACATGACGACACGTTTAGAACAAGTCAGATAAGTTTTCATAGCAATGCTAATCATGCTGGGTGAAGGGAGTGAGTGAAGGGGGTGAAAAATGAAATGTTCACTAAATGTGCGCCTCCAAGGGGCTTGGCAAACCTACTCTGTCCATTTAATGTAACCAGTGGTCAGTGGCAAAGACATCTGAAAAAGACATTTGTTCTATACTCTGTCTTATATTGCAATATTCTTGGTAAGTTTTTTCCAAGCATAAAACATATGTCTTATGACTGTGCACTTTTAAGCACATTATCAGTTCAGGCAAAGTGAAATAGAAGAGTTGCAACTTGTCTACAGAATGAGTGTCTCATTTGCATTTAAAAAGAACAGTTTGCTCCCTCATACATGGCATGACTTGAAAGAAGCTTTAACCAGCTAGTAAAGAAATTCTGAAAACGACTTTCTAAATTAATTTATTCGATTTGCAGTGCAACACATCAAAAATTATTTAAGGAACTTAATTGGAAAATGATTTAATATATTGAAGTAATACCTGATTTTCCAAAGCATTTAACTTTTAAATTAAATCTGGCCCACTATCTCAAGAATGATGACTGAAATGTGTATTCAAGTCATTACCTTCTTTCTGAAGCTTTAAATCATTGATAGGTTTAATAACGTTTGTCCAGTTTCACTGCCAAACGGGTCGTCAAACACTTTGGTGCTTATGTCATTAATATCAGACCAAGCCTTTCACATGGCAACACTTCTCTGTTACAATTTACAAAACTGACAATGGAGAAAATAACAGCAAACCACAGATGAAAGGCAGCGGTAGCCCCACGATTACTCTGAGCACTAACAAAATATAACGCACACAGAAATGCTCCTACGCATCTGAACTCTTCCTGCTGAACAAAGTTCACTCCTGGCACAAACTTCCGACTTATAGGGCAGGTTTGCCAGATGCTGCAAAATAGTTCCTTAAAACAGCGCTAACAGTCATACCTCTGGGATCTGTCTTGAAATGTCCTTAGGCATCCACCACAAAGGGCCAGATTTATCCCTGGATTCTATAACTCCATTGAGTATATGTGAAATGCAGCCAGGATGAATTTGGTCCTTTCTGTTGTGATTGGTAGATGCGACCATGTGGGAAATCTTCCCGGAAAACTGAGAGGGCTTCACCCGGGCGCCGCAGCCTCCGCGCCTCAGCACAGACACACGCTATTTCGCTGTTTCCCTCTGAATGGAGGCAGCTGCCCGGGATGAAAGGGACGGCTCGGAACGTCTCTCTGACACGTGAGACCGCCACGACAATAGCCGGGCGCGGGACCGGGCTGTGCGCCGCGGGCCGGGC
>WBMV01006908.1:0-56665 GCA_013396655.1 Campylorhamphus procurvoides
GGCCGGCACTCACCCCGACAGTGTCGCGCAGCTCCGCGCGGCCGCCGGCGCCCACACGCATGCGCCACCACTGCGCCCGGTCACTGCCGCGGCGCGCGCCGGCAGCCAGTTTTTATACTGGTAGGCGTGGTTTCGTAAGGCCACGCCTCTATTCACTGCCCCGCCCCTCCGCGCCTCGCTTTCGTCAAGGGGAAGCCTTAAAGGGGCAGCGCCGGGCCGGGGTGCTCAGTGAGCGCGGTGGCGGCGGAGGGGGCGGAGGTAGCCCGGAAAGCTCTCGTATCTTTGCCACCTTTGCTGTGGTGCTGTGTTTGCTTCTGGGCTCGCTGAGAGCACTGTTCGCCAGGCAGGGGTGAAGGACCGCTTGGGAGCCGTGGTGAGCCCAGGAGCTCGTATTCTGCCCCTCAGAGCGGCGGGGCCGGGCAGAGGCTGCTGTGGGGGCGCTGGCGCTGCGGCCGCTGCTCCGCCCGGTTCCCCAGGCCTCGCCGCCCTTCGCTGCCCTGGCTGTCTGCTCAGGGCAGCTGTGTGTGCTGAGGGCATGGCCGTGCTGTGGTGACCCCGGGCCTGCCCCCGATGCCCTCAGGGCCTCTGCCCCGCTGTGGGCCTGGACCTTCCCCCGGCCTAGGGGGGATCGGTGCCCGGGGGTCGGTCCCGGTGGGCCTGAGGGTGCCCCGGGCCGTGAGGCGCGGCCAGGCCTTGCCCACGCGTGTGTTTTGCAGTCACTTGTCCCTTCAGTGTCGCCGGAAGGAGGTGAAACACCTAAACCCTTCTCTTGCGGCGGGAATTGCTGCTGTGAACGTCAGTTTTCCTGAAAGAGGCGTGTTTGTGGTGAAAAAAGTCTATCCTCATGTGTAATGATTTATTTCACATCTTGCATAATTGTAGGTGGGCTGTCACAGGTTTTTTATTATTATTTATTTATTTTTAAATTCTGATCTGTTGATACATACACACACTGACAGTGCAAATAGCCCTAGATGTTATGAATGGCTATAAAAGATAAAGCTGTTGTAAAAATCTGTTTCACAGAGTGCTGACGTGACTTCAGTAGGACAAACCCCTGCAGTGCCTCTGTGGTGGAACATGAGGAATAATAACGTTTGCCTTTTTACTTGGTTATGCCTGAGAATCTCTGAAAATACCTTTCTGGCATTCCCTGCAGGTGCTACCCAATGGTCTCTGTACCTCTATCAGCAGACTGGGTTTTTCTTTAGAATGTTGTGATTTGTTTGGGTTAAGTGTATTTCTATAAACAGTAACTTTGTTTTACTGTACCTGCTGCTGTATTATTGCTTAATCATACTTATTTCTGGTAGATGCTCCTGAGCAGGAAGCTTGGGGTTTGTTTTTTTTTTTTTCCATGCTTTCTGGTAAGCGTGCCTCCTGTCTGGTTACCTGAAAGGGAATGAGTAGCTCAGACACTCCTCTTTTTGGCCTTGTTAATGACTAGAAAAGTTAATTGTGGTCAAGCATCACAGAGGAAAAGCTTTCCTGAAGAGAGGTAAACAAAGTGTAAGTTGCATGCTGTGGTGTTAGTTTTTGCATGACTAGTTAGACGAATGAGTGTGATGTGGCTACACTTGTGCTGCACTCCAGAGGTGCTTCTGCAGAGCCAAGATCATCTGTCACTGCTTATTTCAAATGTAGCTTTTATCAACCCTTTAGTAAGACATTGCTTGGGACAAGCAAACCTAGCTAAAAGCAAAGCAGATTATCTGTGAATAAATCTTTCTGTCCTGAGAAGTCCTGAATTCTACCATTATTGGACAGGTTAATGTTGCACCACCCGAGCTGGGACCGAGGCCCCTTCACAGCTGCACCCCCCACACTCACACAGACTAGATTTCCTCACAGACTCCACCCCAGGTTTCCCATAGCAGAGTCCTTAAAAGAATTTAATTAATTCTTTAAATTCAACACATTTGCCTTGGCTTGGATACTGACTTCCAAAAGAAATGAGTTATCTTGTGGCTCTTATCTCTTTCATAACAAATCACAGCCTTTACCTCAAGCAAAATCAAGATGTGCACAGCAGGAGTTAAGCTGTGTGCAATCCTTATGGGATTGCATTTTTATCTTACTCAGGTCCTCCTGTTTGGTGATAGTCTGAGAGAGAGGATCTACATATGAATGTTGAGGTTAAGGAGTCTAGTGGGGCTCTCTTCCTCTAGTGATGCATGCATTATGATAATGCGAACAAACTATATAGAGAATAAAATTCTTAGTTACTTAAGTTTTTGACATCTATCACACTAAAGTGAGGGAAATCAACTTGAGCATGTTAATTTGAGGGGAAAAAATACATAAGGGTCACATTAGAATTGCTGTAGTTCCACTGAACTGACAGCAGCTGAGGGAGTGACCATCAGTGGCTGTAAACTGATGTGCTGGTACACAAGTGGAAGAATCATATTGTCCAAATTACAAGCAGTTAAACTTATACTTCTGTTCTTACTGTACAGGGCATGCTGTATGTTGTACTGTGGTACTTGCTGTGGGATACAGAAGCATAGATGTGCAGAGGGGGCAGAGACAATGAGTTTAAGGGTAATCAGAAATTAGCAGTGCAGGCTCTTGCATTTTGAGGGTAACATACAATGCGCGGGTGTTATACAGCTATACAGACCTGTTGCTGAAATTCAGCTTCGAACAGAAGCCATTACTCAAGTCTTTGTGTGAATTGTCCCTCTACAAGACTTTAAAGCAATTGGATAATGCTGATTTGCCTCTTAAGCCATCTGAAGAAACTGACACAGATAGCAAATCTCTTATGCTTCAGGCATGTGGAAGTGGTTTGTGATGCAAACATATCTAAAAGAGGAAATACAGCATGGCTTTTGCGAGTTCTTGTCTTTGTACCTTGATTACATCTCTGTCTGAATGCTGCAAATGCCATTGCTTCAAAAACTAGTCACAGGGAGCCTGATGAAAGAAAAATCGACTAAGGCTGTAGAGAAAGTGCCTTGCATCAGACTTTTGGGAACTGTGGGAGGAGGTTGCCCACTGCCTTAAACATTTGTTTCCTTTTTTTCCCCATGCTAGGGCAATACTGGGTTAGGTGGACCCTGGGATTTGAGGCAGTATGGCTGCTTTTGGGATACAACTGTATGTTACGTTCCCTTTCGTATTTCAGTCAGACTTCCGTTGTTTTCTGTTTACATAACTGGGTATAAAATGCTTTATTTCTGCTTACAAGATCAGGTCCTTGTCTCATCAGATGTATCTCTTTCAGGAAAGGACTATGGTGTTCTTTGAGTTGGGAGACTGCAAAGAAGAAACCAAGATTAGGAGAGTGCTACAGAACTTTTTCAGTGTAAGGATTCCTCCCTGCTGTGAATGAAGAACATGTTCATACTTCACTGGTCAGATTTGTATGAATGCAGTTGCACCAGCCAGGTATAGGGCAGAATGAGTGTGTTGCATTTCCAGTTTAGCCAGAAGACCCACAGTAGGGAGGAAACTCATGGGTCAGTAAAGGAGGGCTAAATTAGAGGTTAGCATATTCAAGTGTCTAGACAGCGAATACAGACATACTGCAAAATTCAGTCTGTCAGGGAGTGGAGAGTCTAGATTAAAAAGCCATTTCAAAGGCATGTTGCCTGGATGGGGTAATCATGTGCTCAGACTTTTTCAGCACATAAGCATAAGCTGAATGAGGGAAGAGATCAAAAAAGGACACAAATATCGACACACAGTCTGTAGCAGCTTAGACTGGAATGGAACTTGATAAATTAAAAATAGCTGGTTGTTCACACTTGTGTTTCCCAGAAATGGCCACAGCCACATCTGTTTTCTACCATCCATTCTGTAATACTTGAACGCCTCACAGAAATGTTACATCCATCCTGCTGCTGTAGGGACACTGTTACACAGTCCTCCCAAACTGAGTTCATTCTTGCTCTCAGGCATGTAAACTGTGCCTGTAAACTGGTCATCAGGAAGCCAAGCTTTAGTTGGTTAAATACCCAGAGCTCACTTAATCCATTAGACTGTATGCTTTTAGGGCAGTGGCGAGAGGTGTTCCACTGGAACAGGATGCTGGGCACATCAGCACAGGAGCTGACTCAAATCCCAGTCTAACTACCCTGTTACATCCCATCTCCTTCCTTACAGAGCCAGAGGGCTTGCTGTCAGCTGACTGGCTCAGCTGTGTTTTTATGCCCTTTAGGCACAGTATTTCACACAAGTGTGGTGTTGTGCATAATGACAGTCTGGGGGAAGTTTTTGGAATCTACCCATGTGTAGTGTTAGGGTCTGCAGCATTGCTGAAGTCCCTTTTCATCCTTCACAAGAACAGATATTCTGTTACCTTTGTCTACTACACTATTTCTTTTTCAGTGTTCTTTTTCTGTCATGCTCATCTCGCTATATAGATAGATACTGTTTTTGTGGCAAAGCTAAGCAGCCTGACAACTACTGGGTGCATTCACACAGTATTTTGCAGGTTGAGGTGTCTCCTCTTCAAAACAACTAGAGGCTGTGTGAATAGTATAGCACAGTGCTCTGCTTGAGTTGTTATACCCTGCCTCCTATGTTGGCTTTGTTAAACAGCCAAAGTGAGCTTATATCTGAAAACTGCAAAGCACACTCTGAGTGTAATATTTCTTACAGCTGCCAGGGAAGGGTTTATGTCTGCTCTGAAGGATCTCAACTGAGTTGCCTGCTGCAAAGAGTTATCTAATGCAGGGGCCTCTGAACTGGTCCTTGCACAAGGTAAAGTTTGTTAATTACTCTTTCAAAGACAGCACGATAATTAAATTAGATGAGATAGTGCGTGGAAGGAGCCAGTCCTGGGTGATCTGATGTACTGCAGCCCAGCCTGCTGAGGCCCGATGTCCACTGAGTCAATCTCCCTGCACACTGTGTTGCCTTGCCCAGATGAGATGTGTGGATTGTTGTGGCCAAACCTTGTTTGTCAGGACCAAAGAGGAACTCCTGAAAAATAACTAAATATTGCCAGCATCTGTAGCTGTTATGTGTTTGTATTGGTAAGCTTCGAAGTCATCAGTCATAATTGGATGGTAGACTTCACCAGAATTGGAAAGTCTGCTCTTTGTTTCTTTGTGCCTTTTGCTATGGCTTGTTCTGTCATTTTTAGCTATTAAAGGTAAAATGCTATAGCCTGTTCTTTTGATAAAATTGTTTATTTATAGAGTATGTTAAGGAAACTTCCCTGTCTGACCATCCAGGAGCTACACTGGCAGTCACACTCCTGCTGCCTGAACTGGGACCAAGACCCCTTCACAGCTGTACCCCCACACACAGTCAGACCAGATTTCCTCACAGGCTCCACAGTTTCCCACAGCAGAGTCTCAGTTGTCCTGATCCTTAAAAGAATTTACTCTTGGTGAAATAACTAAATACCAAAATAATAGCTAGAGCTGGTGCCTCTAAGGAGGGACCCTGAACAAAGGAAACCCTGGGCTTTTATACCTTATGGTCTAAGCATGTGAAAATCAGGGAGTCAGCTGCCTCCATGTCTCTGAATGTATTTGTGACACCTCTGAAAGCAGGGTAAGGAGATTCCATGGATTTGACAAGGTTGGAAGGTGGAGTAGTGAGTAGCTTTCATATGCCAGGGCGGTAGGGGCAGACTGAGCAGGAAGGACAGTGGGAGTAGAGCTCATCTGGTACTCATTCTGAACCAGTAATTTCAGTTGAAAAGCTGTATATATAGAAACGGTATTTGGAAACAGCTCTAAGTGGATCACTGTAGAAATTAATAGTTTGGTAACTTGATTCGCAAATAGTATAAAGTTAATTTTATTCATATTTAAGATTCTGCCTATATAGGGCCTGTGGAAGGGGACACAACTGTCTGCTGAGCATTTGTATTTTAAGATGTGTGTTTGTATTTGCACTTCTCATCCTGTGCCACAGACACCCCCAACAAAGTGAGACTGTGCTGGTGAACTTGCTCCTGTTTTTTTTTGTTGTGTCAAAATCTGATGTGTTTTTTTAATGTCTATTTGTGAATGACATCTTTAATTCCAGAGCCTAATGCTAACTACTTGAGTGCATATTTGTGCCTAATAATAAACCACTAATTTTCTGAGAACTGAAGCTCTACAGAACCTAATGATTTTGCTGGAGAAATAGATTAATCAACATATCTGAGTGTCAGGTCTTATAATTAAACAGCTGATATTTTAAATATCTATTTAGAAATACTTTATGATGTTGTCTTTAGTCCCCTGTCTCAAGTTTATATATATATATATTCTATAACCTTTGTGAGGTTTAGAGTAAAAACTAAGTTCATGCCTTTAATATCAGGTCACCTCAAAGCATTTCAAATTGGACATCTCAAAAATTGAGACACAAGAATAGCTTTTCACTCTGTGATATGAATTTGTGTGTGTGTATCTTATCTGCATGTGTGTACAAGACAGGTCTTAACTGCACATGTGCAGCATTGGCTACAAGCAGATAACAAGGGGAAAAAGGTGATGTGATCACAGTAATTCTCAAACTTTTTACACACCATTTTGCAATCTCTTCTTTCCTCCTCCGTTTTTCCTTGGTGTTTGATTTACCATCTTCATCCACCAGCCTGCTGTATTTGGACAGAAAATAAACTGTCTTGTGCTTGCTCTCAACACCCACGCACTTCTTGTTTCAAAGCACTGAAAATACTGCAGAGTGAACTCTTGTGCATGGTTCATCCCTCTGAACCTCGTGGCAGTTGGAATTTCCAGCTGTTGCCAGAGCAATTTGGTGGGAAAAGCCAAGCTGGGTATATATTACCTGGCTGTTGGGAGAAATCCTGACAGGCCAATACTTTTGCACATAATTATATTAAAATTGCTACTTGAATATTTATATTCTTATGAGAGCATTCCTACATGACGAGCACTTGATATTTTATGTGTATTTTCTCTACTGTGAAGTCTGGGGGAGGAAAGGATTTCAAGGTGAAACAGTATTATTAATACTGGAGGAATAATAATCTGCTTTTAGGAGTGAAAAACATGATACATGACCTTTTGACTGTCTTGGTATGCTGTTCAGTATCCTCAAACCTCACATAAACATTGCTAAGATTATAAAAATACAAATTAAGGGAACAACCTGATTCTATATGTTTCCCCACTCCTCCCCCTGCCCCTACAAAAAACCTCTGAAAAAGACTTTATCCTCGTTAATACACTACATTGAACCATATCAAGTATTTTTTCAAACTCTGAATACCTCTGTGTTGAAATTTAAGAAATTTACACAAGGTATAATTAATCTATGAAATTTCTTGGGGTTTAAGTACATTGCAGAATAATTCATGGGAATTTTAAGCAACTAAATAGCTTGAGTTTTTAGCACATGATTAACTACTTATATGGTGTTTGTTCTGTCATAAGCATCACCTTCCAACTGTGAGTACCTTAGTCAAATTTATAACCTTTAGTCAGTTTGGAGGCATTTGATGTTTATATTTTTAGTAAGGATTTGTGATAATGAGATGGAGCTGTTGAAAGTAAATATGAACAGTAAAGTATGATCAAACTGAATTTGCTGTTGAGCTTAAAATACAGAGAGGAAAAAAGGGTTCCTGTGTGGCCTGTGACATGGCTAAAACCCTAAATCCACAGCTCTAGAAATTGCTGTCATCTTGAGCCCACACTCTCTTCCACCTTCTGCATGGTCACTGCAGGTTTGGGAGTTGGTATTTGTTGATGGAGATGTCTTCTTTTCCTCCCAGGATCTGCTGAATGCCTTTCTGGGCTCTGGGCAGAGCACACAGTCCCCAGGGAGTCCTTTCTGCAGATTGTGTGACTGACTTGTGCAGCTCACAGCAGCTTCAGACTTTGGTGAGAGGTGGTGGTGGTGACAGGGAAGGTGGTGGTGACCAGGGTGGTGGCCTCAGCATGGAAACTCTTCTCCTGTTCCTGGATTGCTGTGTTTTATTCTCCCTCTGTTGCCTGTGCTTCCTCCTTTGCCATTCCTACGTGCTCATGAACACAGGAAGGATAATTTTCTTTGTAAGTTAGCACCTGGGAATCCTATCCCAGATAAACTTTAGCATTTCCAGGAAGTCATAGGTACTTCTCTTTAAAATATAATGAGTTTGTCTTTGTTTTCTCCTTCTCTAATTGGCACTTTCCATTCTAATAAACCAACACCCACAAACTATGCAGCCACATGATCTTTTCAGTTAATACAAATCGTCATTTCCAGTCCAATAGACTCAGTTAATTGTGCAAACCTGCAACACACCCATAAAGTGGCTATCAGGTTTGTTATGCAATGATGAATCATGAAGGAAATGTGGAGTGTAATTAAATACAGTGATGCAAAGATAGTAGTATGAAGCCAAAATCAAAGTATAAGTGATAATCATCTGTATTAAATGTTTGTTTCTGCATGTTGTTTTCAGAAATTACCTAAATTATAAGTTATCTGGCTGCTGCACACATGCCTGGCACATGTTTTGACAAGTTAAAAAATGACCTGCAAACCTGTAAATAAGCTGAACCAAGTCTGCTATCAAAATAGTCTTTTGAGGATGGAAAGGTATGTGGCTCAATCTCAGACTTGGCATGCAGGCGCTTTCTAATTCTGGTGTGATTTCCCAAGTATTCTTGTTGGAACCAATAGTTTTAAAGTAAAGCTTCCATGAAGTTTTGCTATTAAATGATTTCTAGTAATACAGGCCTTTTTTCCAAGTTACGTTACTTTTCCACGCTCTAGCAGGCAAAGATGCTCTCTGCATATTGATGGAGAACTTTGGGCTTACACAGAGGACAGGTCTTTTGCTGATGGGTTAATGATTTCCCTTAAATACTTCTTTTATAACTTTAAAAATTAGCATTGTGTATGGAAATGCTCACATGCAGTGGGGTGGCTGCACAGCACTCTGTAAATGTGTTATTTTGGCCTTTTCCCAAGCTGCTGGCTGTGATGAGACTATTTGCTTATTTACTTGTCTAACATACACAACTATTGCTGGTGCTAACCTCTGGCACTGTTGTGGTAAGTATGTTAGGAATTGTTTTCCTTGTCTGTCAGAGGGTATTGTGCTCCAGTGCAGCAGCTGACAGCAGTTCAGCACCATCATCTCCTGAAGTCTGCTGGCTGGCACCCAAAAGACAGCACACATTTTGATGGAGAAGAAAAATAATGCAGAAAGATGTGTAATGAAAGTAACACCCATTCCGAATCTTTGTGTGTGTGTGAATATCGAGACAGTGCACTAACTGAAGTTCTGAATATGAGTCTGTGGATTCAGTGAAAGTCAAGAGATTTGTGTGGGAATAAACATGAGAAATGCCCTTATGGGTCAGACCAACAGGCCATCTAGGCCAGTAATTGAACTCCCTTGGGAGCAGTAGCAAAGTCTAAGCTTGCAAGCCTACTTGCTTTTGTAGTCCAGTCCTCCTGCACTCCCCCAGGAGCCACAGCTGTCCCTGCCTGGTCCTGTATTTTCTGGTTACAGATCAGTTTTCCATGCATTTGTCTGATCCCATTCTGAACTTGCTGAGTGCGACCACCTCCACAGCTGCTGGTGGTAGCAGGATCTGTGAGTTTCCTGCTCCTGGTGTAAAGTGTTTTCTTTTATCTGCTCTAACCCTTTGCTAACTATTTGCTGCTAGTTTCTGCAGGAGCCCCTGTTTCTCCAGTTACAGGGTCTGCAAATTACACACGGTGAGACCTGCAAGTTCAGCTTGTTTAATGTCATTATGAGTTTTGTTAACCTGGTTCATAATCCTTCCAGTCTCCTGTCCCCTTTCTCTGCTTCTGATGGAAATCCCAGCCCCGTTGGTCTCTCCTCATGAGCTCCTGTTCCTTTGACTTTATAGTTTCTTGGAAATTACTGCAACTCTTCCATTGCTATCTGTACTTAAGAGAAGTTGGAGCAGCTTCCTTGTACATCAGGTTCTGGTAGCTTGCATTTATTTTGTAAAGAAGATATCAACAAGGTTATTTGGCAAGCAAGTGAGCAGGAAGAAGTGTCACGAGAGTCATTATTTCTTGGTGTCAAAGTGAAAGGGTTGGCTGCATAGTTTGACCTGATAGCTGAGTAACCCTGAGTCACCTGAAGTAAGACTTGACTGCTGCAGTCAGATTTAAGGTAGCTGGAATATCCCAGTCTGTAATCTTTTTTTGTTGTTGTTGTTGAAATCCTTTTCCCCTTGGGTGGGGGTGGGGAAGCAGTCTGTCAGGATTTTCCTTGTGTTACTATGAATTCACCTGGAATTCCTTCAGGTGTGGCTTACACAGCTGGACTACAGCTGCCATCTGCCCAAAATTCTGTAGGAATTAGCACAGGCCACAGGAGTCGTGGTAATACTGTCTCACAATAGAAGTTGTGGCTGCATCTGCACTGCTGTGTCTGGTAATCTCCAGGGCAGGAGCTGAAAAAAAAGGTTTAAAGACAATGAGTTCCCTGACTGCCAGACCCAGCTGCTGATAGTGTGTCCCAGGAATTTGTTTGAACAGTTTAACTTTTTTATTTATTTTTTTTTTAGTCAGCTAGCTGTGGCGTGGCCGAAGACATGTTTATAAACATCTCAAGTTACCGTGAAGTCGCAGGACTCTCTGTCTGAAAATAAGTCTGTTCAAACACCCCGGATTGTGTGTGTGTGTACACCTACAGACTCTTTTTTGGACAAATAGTAAGAGAGAAAAGGACATTTTTCACTTGGCTGTTCTTTGAGGTTGAGTCAGGAAGGGTGGAACAGAGCAAGCAGTTGGCCAAAGGTGAGAGTGCTGCTGAGCCCCTCCCGGCACTGGAGCCTCTGGCCCTGGGGATGCTGAGGAGACCGAGAGCTTTGTAAGACACAACCCAGCATCTCCCTCAGCCTTTGGAAGGGACTGGCCTGGTTGTAGTTGCTGCCGGCACGCTCAAATGGAAAGTGAAATAAAAAGCTGTACATGAAGTGATCTTTGTTGCCAAGATGTCAAAGGAGCTGAAACGCGTTCAGGCAATTTGGAAGGGAAAAGGTTAAGCCACAGAACTGCACGTAGTGTCACAGTTACAGCCTCACCTGGGCCTCTGGCCAACAGAGCCGGTATTTCAGGTTGGATAGGATTCAGGAGAGGCTACTCCTCCTCTTAAGTATGTTAGACCTGGCTGCTGTCTCTCAAGAAACTAGACTGCAAAACATAAATGAGGGAAGAGCTGAGCCTCGGTGTCACCTCCAGTGCTGCTTTCCTGTGGAAACAGAGAAAATGCAGTTGTACTTCATCTCTCTTTAACTGAGTGAGAGAGACAGTGCCATGTGGATTCTACAGGGCTGCTGCACACTTGGCTTAGGTGGGTTCCAGGCCTTCTGAGGACCCTCCCTCACTGCAGGTGTGTCAGAGGGGACAGTCCACAGGTGCTTTGTGTTGGTAGGAGGGCTGAGCAGTCTGCCCACCGTCCTTTGCAAAGGGTTACTCCAGGCTCATACTACCTGTAACTAGCAATTCTGACTTTCATTTGGCTATGCTCTTCCAGTACGGTGTATTTAAAGCACCATCAGAACTAGTCAGCAGAGAAATTTCCTTCAGAACAGGTAAGCCCTCGTGGACAGGAGGACAGCTTGCTGAGCTGTATATCCCACTTGAATCTTACCTGTAGTTGAAAGAAGCTGCGCTCTAAAACCCACATTGGAGGATTTCTTAAGTACTGAAATTTCCACTTATGATTGATCCTGTCTCACCAGCACTCCTCTCCTATGGTCACCTGTTGATTGTTCTTGCTGAAAGATTTTTTTTTTCCCAGTCTTAAAACTACTACCTCAGACATTGGCCAAGGTTATGAAGTGGGAGCTGGACCTTTCAGAGGCTCTGGTGTAAGTGGTGCTGGTGATTTTTCCACATCAGAGAGAGACATTGAAGCCGGGGGGATCACTTAGAGGTCAGGGGGTGTTGGCCTTTTTAGCTGAAAGTGATGGGCAGTTGCACAAAGAAAATTTGATAGCCAGGTTAGCTCTGTCTCTGAGGCAAAAAAACAACTTAGTATTTACTGAATTCTAACATAAACATTTATGTTCTTATTACCTATAGGGCTTTTTTTTTTACATCCTTCTTTAAGGAAGTTTGTATTGATACATCCCTTAGGCAAGACAGAATTAAATGAATCCTTCTTTTTGTTCAGAATATCTACTCCTGCATTGCTACTAGCAATGGTGAGACTACCTTTTTGTGTTCTTATGCAATTACTGCCATTATTCCTTGTGGTGCTGGTAGGAAGTTAGAGCAGTTATTTGCATTGGGCTCAGTATAAAACTTCTGGAGTTGTCAGAGCCGGCAGTTCCAGTTTACTTTGCAGCTTTCACTTGCTGTGATGAATGTGTTAAACTTTAGAAATATCCTTACTTCATGGCCTCTTTTGTAGTTAGTGTTCCATTGAACCAGTAAGGTGATTTCTATCACTCCAGCCTCTGCTTGCCAGATGTTTCTTATCATACCAAAATATGTGCAGTGGTTGTGTCTGAGTGTATTAATCAGAGGAAAAGGAAAAAACCTTTAGTGGCTGATTCCTCTGCTTGGAATGCTGAGAGGGAAAGCTGGAATGCTTATTGAGCCACTGGTGGTTCTGTTGACAAACCATTTCTGCTTCTTACTGAGCTAAGAGACTAAGGAAATAGAGAAGCTCCGTAAGGAATAATCAGTGTGAGGCTAATGTGTCATCTGTTGTTTTACTGAAAGTTGACATGGCAGGGTGTACTTATAATATTTGCCTTCTCCAATGCTTTCTAAAATGCATTTGTGCCCATAAAGGACCAGCAGTGTGAAGATCCTGAGCTGACTTTTATGAAGCTGATACAATGTCAGTCGTTCTGCATCCTTAAGGATAAGAAAATGGAAGTCCACAAAGCTGCTGTTGAGGAAGAGAAATAGATTTACCCAAACACAAAGCAGAAATTGGAGATGATCCATGATGGAGAGTCTAGAGTTGTCCTGTCTGAGCAGGAGGTGATGCAAATGGCCCAGTGTGTACTGATCAGAGGGGAATTGATTGGTCAGCTGTTTGCCCTTCTCCCCTGTTAGCCTGCTCCCACAGCCTTGTCCTGAACACCGGCTGTCAGGGCTGTGCAGAAGCTGTGGCTTTATCCATGTGACTCAGAGGATGTTGGAAACCAGTGATGCCTCAGCCAAGGTGTCCCTGTCTGTCTGAAAGAGCACATGCAGTGCTCTGGTGAGGGTGCTTTGTTCAGCAGTGTAAGAAACTGAGATTTTTACCCATTAATATTCTTTTTTCATGTAAGCTTCTTGATGGCTCTGATGTAACTGTATAAGTTGTAGAAGCTAGAGAAGCATTAACTCAGGTCTGCTGTCCAAATACACACAATTTCCCAGCTGCACACATAACATCAGGTTCTTTTTCTTAATTGAACATTTTATTTCCACATCAAGTTTGAGATCTGTGCCTGTGTTGAGAAGAAAACTCTTTGGGCTGGCGAGTAAACCTTTGCTTTTGTGTTTTGTGCAGAGAGATAAAGTTTTATGGAATTAATTGACATTTTAATAGCTATAAGTTCTTATGTGTGTCCAATGAGATCTGCTATCTCTAGTGACTGAAACAAATACCAACTTGAACAGTGCTGCTTTAGCAAGAAGTAAACATCTATTCCAGCTGCCATTCTTTGTCTGTTTCGGAGATGTTGACTCTCTCATGCTCAACTCTTGAACCAGTTCTGTCTTTGTTTAAGAAAACCCAAAAGACAACAAAGCCCAAATCAAACTGTCCTCACCTTTTCAGACTTACCAGTGATGCATTCATCCAAATATTGACTGAATTCATTTCAGTCTGCAGTTGAATCCAACAGGCCATCCTACTTTGTGTTTCTTGGTACTCTTTATCCCTTGCCTTCCTAGACACTGGCAGATGTCTCCAGACTGTGTTTAGTCCTTATTTTAAGTAAATTAGAAGCTTTCAAAAGTTTCCATTGGCAATTTCTGCAGGAAAAGACCTCTAAGAGATAATTTGGTGGATGTTTGGCCTTCACAAATATCCAGGCATTTGGAGTAGGCCTGGTGTTAATCTACAGTGCCTGCTGCTTGAAGGAGCAGCTTTCAGAAACATCTCTCAGGATGATGGGTTTTGAAATTTGCCTTTTTACAGAAGGACTGCCTACGCCAGTGAAGGATGTGTAATTGGAAAGCTGCTGTTTGTCATTTGGTGCATTTCGTGAGGGATTGGAAATTAAATCTGCGGATGCAAAGCATCCACAGGAAGCGTAAGACTTGAGTGCCTAACTCAAGCACTCAAATTGTCTTTGAGTGAAGGTTAGCTGGATAAATACCCAATGCAAAATACATCTATTTTAATGCATAGATGTATGTAAACACAGAGGACACAGTCCAGGAGCACTGGTTGATTGGGGCACACATGAATGAGTCACTGACAGGATCTAGTAGGGATGTAGCCAGCATCACAGATGTGCTTGTATTATGTGCCCAGTTTGGGAAACATTGGCTTGTCATGGAAGAAAATGAGAAGGAGGGTTACACAAACCTGTGGGAGATGCCAAGTTCCTTTTGTTCATGACTCACCAAGGCAGTGGCAGCCTGTACTTGCTGCTCCCTGACTAATGCAGAGGTTATTCCAGAGCATTCAAAGAATATTGGAGGTTACTAGTTCAAAGTTTTTTATGCATTACATCATTTTATTGCAATGACTGACTCATTTGGTCAGTTTATTTGGTAAGTAGGTTGTGGTAAGTGAAGGAACTGTAACAGGGTATACCTGCATTGGCTCAGCTGACAACACAGTTTGCTCTCCGTTCTAATTACTTCTTGATAAGATTTATCTCCTTTCCCAGAGGCAGAGAGAGGACAGCAGTAGCTGCAGGGAGTCTGCGAGTCTCAAATAGAAAACCACTTTGGGGGGTGGTACTTATTTTGTAGATTAGAAAAAGGAAAAAAATTTCCATTTTCCCCTGAGATCTCTTTTTGCATGGCTTTGTGTACAGGAAGCAATATCTGTTACCTGTAAAGCATTGTGCTGTTGGCTGCATGGAAATGGAAAAGGACGACCTAGAAGAATTAGTCTTTAGGCATAACACACACACACACTGGGGCACATTTATCCCTAAAAATTTCAATTTTTTCTGAGTGCAGAATCAGCATAGCATTGTCCAGCTGAGACAGTTAAGGGCAGTTCTAATGTCTTACTTCCCCCTAGCCACTGAAGTCTTTCATGTCAGTAGCATCAGGAACAGAACTTTGCCTGAAGTAGTAAGGAACATCTGCATCATCAGGAAGACAATTTCCTGGATATATATTGCTAAGAGATAGGATTCCTGTATGGGAAGGCATGCCTGAGAAAGTAGGAGAATGATACTATGTTGTATTCCTCCAAATAATTTGTAAATGTATTCACTTTCTTGTGTATTCTAATGAGCTCCCATATGAGTACTCAGAAGATGAAACTGTAGGTTAGTGGAGAGGAGTGTAGGTAATTTACTTTCAGCAAAGGGTTACCTAGCTTATCAAATGACTGCCAAGCTCTGAGTATGCTTGAAGAGTGGGAGGAGAAATAAAGAGGTTTGGGTCACTCTCAGTTTATTCTCTGGGTCATTCTCTGAGTTTACTCTTTAACTTGGTTTATCAGAGATGTGTTCCCAAAAGCTCGCAGTCTAACCAGACAGTGACACAGAGGTGGGCATTGTTGCTTCAAGGCTGTGATTTTTGATGAACAAATATTTCTTGCCTAAAAGGAAGGCAGTAACCTAAGCATGAAGCATTTTCTTAGCAATTTTGCATTATGCTTTTGTCACTAGTACAGGAAGTGCCTAAAGGGAAGACAAGGTTTCTCCTGGACTTTCCTGTTTTGTGTTTCCTGTGGTCAACTTAAAATACAGTCATAAACTATGTTTAGAAAGTTTTTAAAGAGGCAAGGTTAGCAAGAAATTACTTTGAACTTTACGTAGGTAGTTGAGAATCAGCCTCTACATTTCTGTATTATTACCTCAGTGAAACTCCTGGCTTCTTTTTGGGAACAGAGAATTTCATTGTGAAGGGTGAACTGATAGCCATTGTTATTAGAGCCTAAAAGTTTTAGTCGCAGGCTGTGGTTGGGTGCACAGGAGCTGTGCAAGCTTGATCCAACAGGCAGAGCCCCCTGACACTCCTGCCAATGTGGTGCCAGGGTTGGTGTGGCACAGCTTGGAGAGCTGGCCGTGCTGTTGGTCCTGTGTGCAGTGAGATGGTAGAATTTGTGTACCACTTGTACATCCCTGCAGTTCTTCCCTTTGAATTTCTGCAGGTAGTGAGAGGCTGTTTGACACACTCCTGTTCAGGTGCAGAGCCCGTGGGATGGGCAGTGCAGAGTGGAGCACCCGATGTGTTTCTCAGGTAAGGGTGAGGGCAGTGTGGATGAACAGGCTCTGTTCTAGCCTTGACTGCAAGTGCTGCGGAGTCACCTGGAAGGGGAGGCCAAGCCAGCCTCGGTCTCTAGCACCGCACTGTGGTGTGCAGGACTCGGCAGGCTGGAACTCCTTAAGGGTTCTCTTTCCTGCTCACTCATTTGGAGTCTAATGCTTTCGGCTGTTGGGTGCTGCAAACCACAAATGCTAAGGGACAGTTTTTCTACAATCTATTTCATGTCTAAGAGCTGATTGACAAGATGGTTGGTATTTTCTTTGCCACAATGTGTGCTCCCAACTCGCATTTCTTATTTTCAGTTCAGTTTGCCTCCAGCTGCAAACATGCCTATGAGAGTATGAAGGTACATTTCAGAGGCATTGCTAATCCCTCATATATAGCTGTAATTGTAGCAGCTACTTCTTAAAACAAGCATTCTCTGGTGATTTGTGCCAAAATTGTAACCAGACTTGGCTGTTTTACTATTAAACACCAGGGGTTTTTATCAAGACCGTTACAATTTACTGTCATCATGCTGTGGTTACTAAAGGTAAGTAAAAACATGCTGTGTGTAGTAGTATTGTAGTATGAACCTAGAATCCACAAACTTCAGCTTTTGGAACACTGCATTCTTCCTCTGTGGTTCCTTGCCATCTTTTTTCAATCTGTAAAGTTAATTCAAGAGTAGTTTTACTCTGATTTTATCATAGCAGAGGTGAATGGCCCCTTGGTGGTTTCTGGCCGATTAATAAAGCTTTTCCTTCCTGCTGATAAGAAATAATACCCAGATGAAAACCACTACACAATCTGCTTTATAGTTGTGTCCATGCCTTTCTGTCCTCTTCTGGGAATGCATGAATAATAAAATTTAGCTTCTCAGCACACAGCATAGCCATGATTGAGGAACATCCTTTCATTTCCAGATTCCACCTACATACTATAATGAACCACTTCCTATAAAGAACAGGCATTAAAGACTGAAGAGGAGTAAAGCTCTAGGAAAGATGAAATTTGCTTTTAGCTTGCTTAGAGTGTGCATTGCAGTAAATGACCATAGCATATGTCTAGGAATTACATACTGTTTGGATGATGTTCACTTTACAGCAGTATTCAGCATCCAGAAAGAAGTTTAACACTGATATGCCTTTATTAGTACTCAGTTAAGTTTCTGAGGGGGGAAAAATCCCAAGAACAACAAAACAAAAACCACAAACCCCCAAAACAAACAAACAAACCCCCACCCAAACAAAACTCATAAAGACCTTTACAGATTATAGGTACTGTTTTTAAAATATTTTGCCATATTTGTTCCTAGGTGTTACCAAGTGGTAGATAATGTTCACCTTTGTAATCATTAATTTTGAGTGTTTATGCTTGTAAACATAACAGTGTGGGGGTTTATTTACTGTCACAACATCAGCTAACTGTTATTTGCATTCAAGTGTGTGGCAATAGGCTGTTGGAAATGTGTCCATTGTGTGTGTATAAAAGTAAATATGGCCAGTGAAACAGTGTTTGTCCTCAGGACCCTGAGCTTTACCTCTCTCCTTCTTAAAATATATTTTAATCAGTTGACAAGAGAGATTGTGTCACAAAGCAATCAGTCTTAGAAATAGTTTTGGTCTTGTAGAATCCTGACAAAAGACTCTGAGGTACAGATAGATAGTCTGGAATGGGAGTCACTTCCTAGTTCTCTGACTCATCCCCACAGATGAACAATTTCATGACTTTTAAATAATTATGAATCATCTGAAGGGATATAAAGGAAGATGTATGGCACTAATTTTATGGCAGTGTTTTTCTCTGACTGTGACAGGATGTTAGTGAATTGTAATCAAGGGAGAAGGGCAGTTGCATGAACCTCTGCAGGAGCACTGGGACCTCACACAGAATCCAAGAGGCACAAAACCTGAAATTGCTTTGCTCTCTTGTTAGATTTTTTTGGTTTTGCTTTATGTTACCGTTTTATATCAGTATTTCTTTCCTTGAAACATTGAACTGGTATTCATATTTCGATTATTACACCTTTGTCCATGATTTTACCTTGCAAAACTTGTACACTTTTTTATACCTTAACAGCAGTCTCAGCACAGCAGAGTCCAGACTGCACACCTGGGCTTTGGGTCAGAGCCTCAACTTCCATGCTGAGTGTTACAGAGAGCTAGAAGTGGGGTCCCTGCTGCACTCTTCATTTTAATGGTGTCTTCACTGTGAGATGAGCAGGAGATCTCTCTGCTCTGCAAAGGTGGGGTTTCTTCAGGCTTTTTACAAAGTGTATTTGATGTTTGTGCTGCTGCTCCTACATGCTCTCAAATTTCCCTTCTGAGAAAGTTCAAAAGATGAGGGGCAGTGTCCTAATGGGGCACAGCTCATTTCTGTCTCTGAGGTTCTTGCTGCTTCTGCCCACCTGTTTTCATGACAGCACGAGTCACTCCTGTTTACTTGGTGTCATTCAGCTCTGAAAAGCTGTATTTGTACAGTCAGCCAAGTGAAACACACATGTAAGTATATTAAAGCAGAGGGCTTCCCCCTGTGGCTTTTAAAATAAAATATGGTGGTATGTTCTAAAAACCACTGTGTATGTTCCTGTTTAAATTCTGAGTTAGCCAGGAGGCTGAGACACATGCAGTTCTCGAGTAACGTGGCAAATATTCAGTGTTCCAAGAAATCTTGCTGACAAATTTATTGTGTCATGGTCTTTTCTGAGTCATTTTAAAGAGAAATGAAATAGATAATGTAAAACATGAAAGATTTGGTAACACTATGAACAAAATTCTAAATCTGCTTGTATTATCTCTGTGAGAGGAGGTCAGTACTTTTTTTTATATAATATAAATTTATGAATGCAGTACCACAATAACCCTGTTGCATCTCAATTACAAAATGTAACATAGAGTGATTTGGTGGAATTAGAATGGAATACAGTAATATTGTTAAAGCACTCTGTATCATATTAGCCATTTGCCAGTTATCGGTGGTGTTTCAGTCTCCAAACATAGCTTATAATGCTGTTTGACTAGGATAGTATGAGATATAACATAATTTGTGTAGGAAAAGACTCAGGAATGAAAATCCTACTGACCTGAAAAAATATACCCACAGTGTTATATGAACTTGAGGATTGTTTGAAGACTCCTGACCATTTTGAAATGAAGAGCCTAGTCTGTCTGAGTGTGTCTGGCCTGTAAAAACCCAATCTTTGCCTTGTCACTGAGAGGAGTCAGGACTCTACTGGTATGGGTTGCTGGGAATGACAAAGCTCTTACCAGTGACCAGAAGAGTACTTGTGGCCGGAATAGCTGGCCCAGGAATGTTCCCGTCAGCTTTATGAGGAGGAGTTATGAGTCATGTCCAGGGATTTTCTGGGCATCACTGAGTTATGTGGCTGACTCTTTCTAGACTGGACAGTTTTCAACAAATCTCTGCTTCTCCAGTCAGATCCCACTGCTGCCTTAGGTCAGGGATAGATTTTGTAGCTTCTTTAAGGAGTCCAGGGGTTGGGTACATGCTTGTCTTCTTGGAAGGGTGTACAGGTTGCTCCCCAGTTTGAATGGGGCTCCCATGCCTTTAGCCAGCTATTAGAACAAGTACTGCTTACTTTGTGCAAGCAGCTCAGAAAGTGGAAGGTTTGGTTAATACCTGTCTGCTCAGTCAGCTTGGTTTTTTGTCATCCTCAAATTTCCCTCCCTCCTCCCCAATTTGGGACTTCTTTGTGTATGCTGGAAAAGGTCTGATGTTGTGGTTTTAAGGTTATGGTCTTTCAGGAAGCTGAAATCTCCCAGACTCTGCACACACATCAATCCTTCAAGTCTTAGAGTTATTGTTGAATCTGTAAACTGCATGCTGTGCTCAGGAAGACCAAAAGCAGGAAGGATTTGCCTATCCAAATATAAACTTTTGCTTTGGAACTGGTTATCTTGGTTTTCTCAGCAGTCAGTGGAGAGAAAGAGGTGTTGCTGGGGTATGACCCGTCCTATCCAAGGTAGTGTCTCAACAAACATTGGGCTGCTGAGACCATCAGGAACAATAAGGTCAAAGTTTTGACAGAGCAGGACTTGTGCCAGGGCTAAATAATCCACATTTTCTTTACAAGCTCAGAGCAGCTTTGCCATTAGTTGAAAATTCCATTATATTTATTTGACCCATGCATATTACTCTTGACAATAATAGCTTGGTTATTATTGTGACAGGTTTACATTGTGTAGTCTGTTGTTTCTTTCCCTGTGTTAATTGAACAGAGAAAGAAAATGTGCACAGGTTAAGGAAGATTTTTGGCTATTTTTAATGGCATAGTTCAAGAACAGCAGTCTCTCTCCTGTTAAACAGTTATTTTAGCCTTTGCTGCCAGAGTGCAGTTTTTGAAGGAGCCTTATTTTGGGTAGGGTCTTCACCATTTCAAGCAGAGAGTTTTGTGTCACAGGAAACTCTGCACACTTATGGCTCTGTCTTTGCTTTAGCTCTTGTTTTCAAGTGTGCCAAAAAGGATGGTATTCAAGGGTAGTCTTGAGAGATTGATCTCCTTTAGCCAGGCTTGTTGAACAAATCCTGGCAATGTTCCTCTTTCAGGATCTCGATAGAATACTCTGACATCTACTTTTTCTTCTAAAATATGGAACCGGACTGCCAGAATTGCTGGAGTGTTAATTTACTACCTGGTGTCTGTCTCCTGGAGGAGAAGGAAAAAACTGGAAAGCAGTAGTCTCCCACTGGAATCTTGGCTTGAGGTGAATAGATGAATGACAACATCTTTGTTCTGCAGTAGGGCTTGTCTGACCTTTCGTTTCCTGTTGAGTTGTGAAACAACAAAGTAAACATTTAACTGAATGTGGCAGCCTGAGACAATTGGCCCTATTGTAGAAGGAAGGCCAGTCCCTTTACTCTGCATAAATTCCCTTTGCTGGCAATGCTAATAGAGCTGCAGTGGAAGAAAGCCAGGCCTTTCACTGGGCAAGATCCAGTTTTTTCAGTCAGAGAATTGTGGAATACCTCGGTTTGCTTTTATTATTTTTGTATCAAGTGGAAAAAAGGTATATGAACCAGTGAGAGGCACTTTAGTGTTATCTGCAGGTTTTCTGCTTGCTTTAGTTCTCGATTTTTGTGCCCATCTCTAAATAGGATACTGGTAATCTCTCTGCAGATGTTTCTGCCAGTGTATCTTTGCAATAACATATTGTAGTGAAATGGGTCTATACAGATAATCCTTATCTTAGAAAGGGAATTAGGAACCAATGATGGCTGGCTCATCTCTCCCATTGAGCTCTAGCTACAGACAGTCCTCACTTTGGGTGATCCTTGAAGTCCATAACTTCTGTCATATATGCGGAACTAAAATATTTCAGGGAAAATGTCAAAAAAGCAGCAAAATAGGTGTATATACACAGCTGACCACTGAGCCCTGCCACTTTGTGAACAGAGAAATCTTAGTTGGTTTGGACTCCCCTCCTGGATCCACTTTTTTTCTCTTGGGTCTGTGGTCTAGATCATTTTCACAAGCATGTAGTTCCCAAGCTCTTTTCTAGGGGGACTTTTAAATGTCACGCCCTTTGATTTGCCAAGCCCCTAGCCTGGCAGGGCAATCTTGCCCCTTCTCTCTGAGAAAAGTTAAGGGCACTAAAATTGACACTTGTTCTTTACCTTCATAAGTGACTGTGTAAAACTTCAGGTCTCTGTGGAGTCAGATCACAGCAGAGCATCCCATTAGTCTTCTCCAGATGTAAATTCGAATGATTTTCAAGATCCACCTGTCAGACAAGTTTTGTTACTTAAGAAATTTAGCTCTGTACAAGTTAGAAGTCATGTAGATTTTCAAGTGAAGTTGCAGAAACCTTTTGGAATCTCAAAACATTAAGGCAGGACAGGAGATGGATAAAGGTCTTGCCTCCACAAGAACCTTGCACAGAGTTGCTGGCGGGAAAGGGCTGGTACTGGGACAAGGGCAGGGTTTGGGGTCACAGAACTGTGTAGAGGTGGGAAGGAAATGAAAGAGGGACTGTCCTTGGGCAGGACAGAACATATGTACAAGTCCAGGTGTTACTCAACTTGTGAAGTTTAAGTTTTATTTTTTAATCTTACCTTTTCCCCAGTGTTCAGCAATTCAGTCATCAGTATGTATATGCAGCTTCTCACCAGAAACAGCTGCTCTGTGCTGCCCCAAGGGTCTCTACTCTGCTTTTTGTGGAACTCTTAACAAAGCCATATCTTTGTTCTGTTCATTTGGCTCAAAGAATGCAGTTTCATTCATGTTCATCCTAAGTGCAACATTTTGGGATATGTAAAATACCCATGTTATTTCCATATGAAGTGACACAAAAGTCCTTGGGCTTCATCAGCAGATCTCTTCACATTATTGCCCCAGCACTGGAAAACCAGCAGTAAGCCTATCCAATAAGCATCAACTTTTGAAAATACGTATAAGAAATACTGTCCCCAACCAGAAAAACAAAAATTATTGTTCAGAAAACCGGGAATCAAATGTTTAATTATTTTTGTGTCGGATAAGTAGTCTCTTATTAGGATTATATGCTCATACTTATACAAAAGTGCAGATTTAATCTATTTTATGATGAAAGATTAAAACCACAAATCCCATTTAATAGTGAATCTCCAGCAATAAGTAGCTATGCCATTTTATGGCTAATGTCCAGCATGAGTGTTAAGAGTGAGGACACATTTGTACCTATTGCCTGTAAGGCAGGAACCAGACACTATGTGTTAACATTCCAACCAACAGCACTTAGTCTTGGAATGGATAAATTGTTTTGCAATCATTTTGCTAATGATTAGTTAATTTATCTGCTTAGTTTCAGGATAAGTCTATTCAGACTAAAATGTCTCTGTAAAATGTTTTATTGTAAATTCCTGATGGTCAGTCTTGGCTCCTTTACATTACAATATTTGTTTATTACAAATAATATGTGCATTTGGTTTGAAATGGCATTTGTCCAATACAATTATTTGCTGGTTCTTATTATAAAAAGTAACTCTGTATTAGTATAGCTTTTGAGTTATGCAGTTTATTCATATTTTTGGGATCTGGAAATCTTGAGGGGCATTTTTTTTGTTGTTGTTGATTTGTTGGTTGGTTTGTTTGTGTCTTCTGTGGGTTTGTCCCTCTCCCCCATCCCATCTCCCTGAGTAGGCTGACACAGTTTCAACAGTTTATCCATTGGATGTTACACAAATGGGGCAGAGGGAGAAGCACTGAGGTGCTCTGGAAATTCTCAGTGACATGGTAGAAATCAATGGGACTGAATACAAACCTGTTATCTAGCTTGTGAAAGCACAGGAAAAATAAGCAGTTACCACATTTGCTGATGTGTAAGAAACACAGCAGTAGCAATAGATGAGTAACTTCTTATGAGCAGTTAACCAATTTATTGGTATGTTAGCCTTTCCCCTTCAGATTTTCCCCTGTGTTTGGAGAGTGAAGGGTTTCCTCTTGGAGGAAGGGGCATAGGGCTATCTGTTTCTATGTCTGATAAACAAGTTCCTTTTTATTCTTCAGGAAAATACAGTAATACAAACTCTGATTGGTTTTAAATTGACATAGGGTTTCCAGAGAAAGGCAAAAATGTATGTCTGGATTCAGTCCAAAGCATTTTTTGAACTGGCCTAGACCAGAGAGACAGGATGTTCCACAGAGCAAAAACCATGTGATTAAAGAACATGAGCAAACACAGAGTATATTATTAACAAAACACTAGACTGCATTTCATGTTGGGTTTTCTGGCCTGGTGACCCATGGAGTTGACTCAAAAAGTTAACAGAGAAACAAAGGTCCAGTCTGTTCTAACATAACTAATAATCACAAAAGATTCTCTGAAGCCTTCTTTCCTCTATGGTGGTCTTAAAAATCTGGTCACACTGGTCCTGACAGTGGTATAAATACACCCCATTAAGACTCTGTGCTCAGGAACCTGTCCTTAGAGAATGTTAAAGCTTCTGCTGAGGAGGAGTTTTATCTTCATTCACCATTCTGTATGTGTCTAGCAATTAGGCTCCCTGTTACCTCCAGGCTGCTCATGCTGTCAACAATATCTTCATTTCCCCCTTGTGTTCTGACTCACATGCCTGTCAGTGCCATCCTGTCTGTCCTACTTTTTGGCTTTTTTCATTTTCAGGATGTGGTTGAATCCTCCACATCCTGATCAGCAGCTGTCTAGGCCATGATCAGTGTGGGCAGACTTTGAGTCACTGTTTTGTGGTGAGGATGCAGGTAGTTGAGGCATGAGGTGAAGGGTATATGGTATTCGAAGACTTGTGAAGTGCTTAACTAGCAGCTGGCAAGAAATTTGGTTCATAAGCAGGTAAATAAGATGGAGTAGTCTTGGCTGGTCATGCCTTCCCTTAGAGAAGATAACAGGAAAAAAGCCTGAACCTCTTTTGCAGTAGTTGATGGCACTGGGAGATTCTGCTCCTGGGCATTTGTGTGCCTTTGACCCCAGAAAACCTGGAGACATCCATGAACCTTCACCATGTAAAAGTTTCTTCATTCAGTCAAAAAGCATGGGGAAAGTCTGTCTCCCATCCTGTCCACATGCATGGTTTTTCCTGGGAGGTTGCTCTTCTACCCTCCTCCTCTATCAGAGAGGGCTGAGTGCCCTGTGAATCCTGGTGGTCTTTCACAAAAACTGCTTTCTGCTCTCTGGACAATGTGTGTGTATTTCAGGAAGGGCAACATCTGGCCCATGTGCATTTGCTTTTCACAGGTTACTTTATTACAAATGGACTTGGGTATTTGTGATTTTCTGTTTCAGGTTTGCACAAATACTGTAATTTTTTCCATTGGTATTTAACACTTTTATCCAGAGAGCTCTAGCTGTTGATTCATTCTTCCTCAGTGTCCCAGGCTCATCCTATTAAACATGCATTTTAGCCAGGAGGGAAAGGAGTGTTTGGTGTTGTGGAAGCAGTGGGTGTCAGATGCCTGATAGACAATGCACAGCTTTTCCTGTACTGCCCATGGCATCCCTCAGGAGCTGCCTCCTCCCTCCCAGAGATGTTAACTGCCTTCCCATCCCCACTGTTAGTCAGCAGATCCACTCCACTCTCCCGGATCCAAAGTAGAAGATATTGTTAACACGCTACCTCGCTCGGCTTTGTGAACTAATTCTTCATCGTTAATGCTGAAACAGAGATTTTCCCGAGGCGCTCTGGGCATGAGGCTGCTTTGAATGCAGGGAGAGGTGCTGTGGAGCAGCACGTATCAGAGCTCCAAGGGGAGCCCTGGGTGCCTGCTGGGAGCAGCAGTGTGAGTCCCAAGCTGCAGAACCAGGAGGGCCAGGCTGGCTGTGCTGCTCCTGCTTGAGTCACTCTTAGCCAGCAGCAGGTCAGCTCGGGGATGGCTGAGTCTGAAGGGGAAGCTCAGGCCTTGCCAGCCAGCACACAGCTCCAAAAGTGACTATCTGTGTTTCATCAGTGCCTTGTATTGTCTCTCTCAGAAACAGTATTCAGTTTCAGGTAATTGGTAGTGCTCTGGTTTCCTGTGGCTTTCCACCTATTCATTTGTGTTGGGTCAGCTCAACTGCTTAATAAACATGGAAATGTGCCTGAAATCTGATGAGCTTGCAACACCAAAGAAAATTGACAGTGCTTTTAGATCTCAAACACCAGAACTGTGGGGCTTTCTACCAAGCTCTGGTTCAGGTTTGCATGTAATACTGAAATCAAAACTTGGCACTTCTTTCAGGCTCCTTTAGAGAAATTGTCCCTAAGTTCTGTAACACTTGAAGGACCAAATTATCCTTCAGTGGTTGCCTTCTTCAAAAAAAAGGCAAATATGTTGGAATCCTGTAGGAGCCAAGAGTAACCAGTGAAGTCAGCTGGCCTAGAAATTTTTTCTTGTGTCCTTGGTATGAAAACGTATTGAAGTTTCACAACAAAATGGCAAACATAACTCACTGTGACCTGTTTTCTAACCCTGGGACAAGATTAAATTTGAACTAGTGGCAGGTTTGCTTAAGCAAACATTGTAATAGTTATGTTAAGTCTTTTGGCATGCTCAGTCATCCATTTCTACTTGATTTGCATGATAAAATCTCAAAGAAGGGAATAGAAACACTTTTCATTTGTAAAGGAACAATCATCAAGTTCTTCCAGAATGTTCTCTATACTGAAATGCTCTGCAGATTTTTCTGTAACTTAAGAGTGAATAAAAGGCAAATTTACCACCTTAACTGTTGTTTTCTGATTGCATCCCAAAGAGATTAAGCTACAGTTGTCTACTTAATCCAAACATTTTGAAATTAAAATTGTTTTTACTTGGGGTTCTGTCACTGTTGATGTCACAATTTTTTTATTTACTAGCAGAGAGGCTCTAGTCAGAGGTAATAAGTAACATTTTTATTGTCTCTTCATCTTTCCTTGCAAAGCCTCCCAATTTCTTAATGACTCTTAAACTTAATCCTGTTTTTTAGGGAGGTTTTCTATGGTACAGACATAGAGGTGTTTTAGCTATTTCCTGGCTATTGTCTCCAAATGCCTGAGAGATTATTTTGTCCCAAAGAGATTATTTTGCACTGGTATTGAACTTTTATCTTCCAGCTCAGCATCCTCCCATCTCGGTGTTCATCCATGAATGGAATTCTGCCACTTTGTCTCAGGTGCTCTGAGCACTCAGTGGCTCTGGAGGCCTCTGGTGAAAATGTTGGTGCCTGTGGCTTCCTGGAGACCTGAGGAGTCTGGCGAGGCTGTGAGGGATGGGGTGCCAGGTGGTGCCTGAGTGGCACCTGCTTTTGGGAATGTCCTCCCTCCTGGTGCACAAAGGGAGTTCCCTCACCCGCCTTGGGGCAGGTGTTGAGCTCCTAGTCCTGGATTGTCCTGTTTGTACCTGTGAAGATCAGCTTTCTCCCTGACCTATGGAACTTACTTGTTTTCCAATGACTTGCAGAAACTGAGTGTTGGCAATCAGAGCTTCAGACATCTCAGAGGGCTCTGGGGCACTATTTAAATATCAGTCTGAGTTGTTTGGTTTAAGTTATGATATGCATCATTTTGCATTCCAGAGCAGAAATAACAATGAGAAACATCTACCTTTTCTGTATTACTCTTGACAGATTTTACCCTATGAAGGTCCTAATGGACAATCTGATTATTACAGATGTTTTCATAGATTGATGTGTTTGTTTTTATACTAATGTACACTTGTGATTGTCATCTGCTGGAAAGTAGGGGGTTGTTTTGGTTTGGTTTTTTTCCCCAGTTCCTCCCCAACTCTTACTTTTGTTATCTGTTTCCCAAGCTGGTTATGTGTAGTTGCTGCTATTTTTGAGCTGCTTTCTGGGTTTTGTTAAACTTGAATTTCCAAGATTGCCATTATGAAATTTGGGACAAGTCTTTTCTAATTAAATTCAACTCTTTTGAACTGCCCTGATTTATAGGATCTGACCCAGAAAAGATATTTTAAGTATAATTTGTGATTGCTAGAGATGCACCTTTTCCTGACACAGGTATAGTCAGCAGCTCATGGTTTGGCTACAAACCTACTTTGTTTCTTGTTTTTCAGGTCAAAGTAACATCCAGTCAGACTTTGCATGGCATGAGGCAGAAACAGGATTTTCTAGCATGGTAAGTACTTGTAGAATCAACAGGCTGATTTCTAACGACCAAGAATTCAGGAGACTCTGCCTGCTAAATGAAAGCAGAAGGGGTCGGTAATCTGCACAGTAAATTCTGTTTCACCTCTACATGTTTTATAGGTGACTGCAGGGAGGAATTTATGAAAGGAGCATTGCAGAATGACTTAATGTGAGCACTCGTGATTGAAAGGAGCACCACCACGGGGAACTTCACAAATGGAGTTTGAAGGAGCTGTTTAAAATTATAATATGGGTAGGGATTTAATGATGGTGTTCATGAGAAGACCTTAAATAGGGATCATGTAGCAGAGGATGTTTTTCACTTTAGCGCTCACTGTCTTTGACTTCAACTGTAAACTCTTTTTGTCTTTTGTTACTTTGCTAGATGTGGACTTTTTAAGCCTCTTTCAGCTTTTTTTTTATTCCAGAGCTGAACATTGACCAGAAGTGTCTCTCTGGGTTTTAATTTGCTGCTTTTCCAGACCATTTTCGTTGAGTGGTTCCAGGAATAGCTAGACAAGACCTTGCAAGATCACAGAGTTCCTCTGTCATCTCCTTGGCCCAAGGCAGGATCTAATAACATTAACATGCTCTCAAGCATCCTGGCAGAGGAACTTAAAAATCTCTAGTGATAGAGACTCTCCTGTCTCCCTAAGCAATTTAAAATTATTTTTAATAGAAAGTTTTGCCCCCTGTCTACCTTGAAAATGAGAAATAATATAAATAATCTAACATTATTTCATTAATTGTACAGGAGCACTCAGATTTTCACATGGGCAGCAGAGGGAGATTTTATGAACTTGACTGCTGTAGCTTTATTTTGTATTATGGAGTGGCCCACCATATGAAAGAAGTTGTGTGGTTTGCTGCAATAATGACCCCCCTCTCGTGCTCACCTTTTGGCCCCTGTGATTATCTTTAAGGTTCTGTGCCCTGAAGAATTCTCATTTATTCTTATGTGTTTTCCTGATCTTTGCTTGTGCTGGTTTTAGGAATGAAAATTTATTTCCTGTCTCCAGAGAGGATTGTTAGTAAAACCGGTGTTACAGAAATACAGATGAGAGAGACAGGAAAGGGACTAAATTAGACCCAGACAACACACAGATAAATGATGTGCACATTAGGGTCATATTTCACACCAGGGCATACAGTAATGATTTACCATGGAAGGCATAATGCCTTAAAAAGCACATGGAGAAAGTGTATTTACTGATACTGTTTAAAATTAAGTCCTAAAGGCAGCACAGTGAATACCAATTATTTTATCCAAACTGAGTATCTGTCCACTTAGATACTTTTTCTTGCAGTGTAGTCTGGGATCAGTGTAATCCAGCAATAGGAGTCTGAGAAAATACAACTGGATGATGCACTTGGTTTGCTGTAGAGGAATAAGTTACCTTTGCATTGCTTACTTGCCTCCTGTCACCTGAGTTACCATGACCTGCGAGGGAACATTCCTCTTCCCCAGCCAAGACGTTCAGGCGGAGTTAATTGAGCAATTAAATTATCAGGTGATGGAAATAAAAAATCTCATCCACATAGGTGGATTTGGCAATGAGATTCCTTTCAGTTTCTGAGTTATTATTATGTAATATGTATGTTGCTTCTGTGCAAAATGAATTGGTCAGCAGCTGCTCTGACTTACANGTGTTGCTACACAGGTGTACACTCTGTGCAAAATGAAGAGGTCAGCAGCTGCTCTGACTTACACTTTAGTGGACATGATGTCCATGGCTTCTGTCAATATTCCACAGAAGAAGGTGACATTGGGGTTTCTGAGGATACAGTGTGATTGTGGACTGTCCATTTAATAGAACCTCCCTTCCCAACTCCTCCCTTCTGGAAAATCTGCTGTCGTGGGTTTGTAGCTGAACTAACAAACACATGCTAAAACCCTTTCTTTCCAGCTGGATGTTTCACCTGTAAGTATCCATGAAGGAGTGAGCAAAGCTAGACAGTGTCCAGGTGCTGGTGGGTTTGTACGGAATTGCAAAGTAGAGGCAATCTAAGATGCATCTTTTTCCTGAGAATATCATAGGGATGTGATATTTGTCTATGCCAGCTGTCCAACTTGAGAGTTCTAGGAGTGATATATGTCATAAAAGCACATCAGAATTCCAGCTCCCTCTTCCTGTACAGAACTACTGGTACACAGATTGTTGGTTTAGCTATAAAATCAGTAAAAACCACAGTGGGTCAGTCCTTCTCTCTGACCATAGGACTTCAGAAGGAGGTTTTTTTGACTTTGTGAGAGATGGTAAATTGACTCGGGGTGAATGTTACCTAGCTCTGTACCTACTGTCTTTGAGAAGAGATTGTTGAGATAGGTTCTTGTCCTTATGGCTGTCATGGCTTTTTTTTGAGAGATCAATTAATATATCAGTGTATCAGGCTCAATGCAGATATGCCAAACAGTGTAAAGGCAATATTTGCATGCCTTTGTCTATTTGCTGTAGCAGATAGTTAATCTGGGTTACTCTTCGCTACCTGTTCTATTTCTCTTGCTCAAGAGCATTAGCAAATGTTTATTTCACAGCATGTTCTGTTCCTCTCCTTTTCCCCCTCCCTTTTTCTCCTCTCTACTAAGACCATGCAGGCAAAGCTCAGAGCAGCTCCAGGCTGGAAACATCATGGTGCAAGTTGGACAGATGGGGAAAGAGTACAAAGCAATCGTCTGCCAAACAGGGAAAGAGCCTTAACTAAAGGGTAAGAAATCAGAAGGGAGAAGATACAGCACTTTCACTCACCTGAAAACAGACAACGTGGAATGCCAAGGTGAACAAGCTATTTAGACCAGTAGAAGTAAAAAGCAGGCTTGTGAATAGTAGCAACTAAGTGTCCACTAATACCTCCTAATGGAAACAGCACTGCTATCTGGTCTAGTATCGCCGCCTTCCTGTTGTTTTAGTAGGAGTCTGAGCTTGAAGGATCTCACTAAAAGACCTCCAAACCCCTCAGTGCTTGTCCCAGAGGTATTGCTTTCCAGCAGACCAATGCATCAATTTTTGTCAAATGCTATTCACACACTGCACTGAACATGGGGCACATGATACAAGTCCCTATCTGTGCACATATGATGCCAAGCAAGTGGTAGCTACCAATGCTGATTAACACTTGGAAGTGACAGAAATCCTGTTGGGAGTGGGAAAGGATGGACTACCAAGTCACTTGTCAGAAACAAACATTTATCTGATACATGGCAAGTGCTGGAATGTCCCTGTCAGAGATGGACATTTAGGAGGGAAACAAAATGAAAATGCTGAAGCCTGTTATCCCTTGATATGATGACCATGCTTCAGGAAAAGGTAAATTGTACTCATTACCCAGCAAATGATCTCAAATTTAGTTCCTGCAGGAGAATTTGCTGAGCCATATACATTTCTCAGATCATAATACACAGCTCCTGCATGTTTCTGTGGTCTGTACTCTGGTGCTTTTGAGGTTTGCTTTGGTGTTTTAGGCAGACAGAGGCCCTGGAAGAGACTGCCAAGCTTTGAGAGCAACCTGGGGATGTCCTTCAGTGGGTGCAAGAGGCAAGGAAGGCTGCCTGGCTTTGGGGCCATCCAGGAATATTACAGCACCCAGCTGTTTCTGTTTACACTGAGTGGCTGTAATGCATCCCCACATCTGTCTGTGTCCATAAGGTTGGGATTGTTTGGGATGGTGTGGAGACATCCTGCTAGTCTCTACCTTATTGTTAGATATTTTCCTACAGAAAGAGGATGACAGCCCCTGCCTCTCCTGTCTGAGAGGCACTTGTGTGGAAGGTTCGAAAAATGGAAGAGGCTACATTAAAAACAGCAGAAGTGGACTTTCTGGTTTTTCTTGATAACTGGTATAAAGGAGAGACGGGAGCAGTCTGTGCACTGCAATTAACATCAAGTGCTATTGCAACTCATCCTGTAATGCGATATAGATACAATCTCAGCAGAAAATTGAATGCTGAGCTGAGTCAGAAACATAGAGCAATGCTGGGTTTTGAAGAAAGTAATTAGCCCCAGGGACCCAGTGGTTCCTCATTTCCCCTGTGGCGAACACAGGGAAGTGGGGCAGTATTTCCAAAGTCAATTTAGACAAGGTACAGAGCCAATTTATAAACCACAGTTTTAATGACTGCTTAGCAAGATCCAGGCACACCTCCAGTCTCCTTGCAGTGTCCATCACGTACCAGTGCCATGCTGCTTTTCTTTTGTGAGCCCTGGGTACCCCATGTCTGTCCACACACTGAGCCAGCCCAAGGCCCTGCCAGTGCAGCTGCTGGAGAACAGCCGAGTGCAGCAATGCTTTGGTGTCCCTTGTCAAGGGTGATGGTGTGTGAGACCTGCCAGGCTCACTGCTCACCATACTCTTCCTGTCAGCCTCGTACTTGTTCTTCACAAAAGCAGGGCATCCAGGGTTTCCAGAACTCATGGATCATGGTAGTTCTGCTTTCCTTCTCCAGCAGATCAGAAGTGTACTGAATCACAGAAATCAGGTCCCTGGTAGCCAAGAAAATTTTAATCTTGGTAAATGCAGGACCTACTGGCAGAAAGCTGCAGCTCACAATTCATACAGTAAGGAATTGGGCTGTTCAGGTAACACAGCAGGGATGAGAGTAGTCTCTATGCTCTGTTTTTAAATGAGAGTTGAGCTTCGAGCCAAAATATATGCAACCTGTGCCTGCTCTGGGTGACTGCAAGTTCCTGCATCCAAAATTCTTGCTCCCCCTTTCCTGACACACTACTTATCACCTCTGTTGTTTGTGACATACCAAATAAAACCTGTGGGGCCTTTGGGGCATAATCACATCCTTGGCTTTTGTGAAATGCATAGTCAATTTGAGGCACTGCAGTGAAATGAAATATATTTCAGCGAGTTTGCCACACTGTTTTGTGTGTTTCTGCACCTCTTTCCCCAAAGCTGCACCCAACAGCGACACTGAGCACTAATACCTTGCATGGTACATACCTTACATGTGTGCAATTAACACTTCGTTAAGCATTTGCCCAAAAATGGATGGCCAGTGTAGCCTAGTCTGTGTGTTGCCTTAGAGGAGAGTTTTTCCTCAGCCTTCTTTCATTCAGGTGATGGAAAACTAAAAGATGATAAATATAATCTTCTGAAATATAATGATTTCCCTGGTTCTGTATCTTAAAGTGTTGGTTGCAGGAGCTTGGTTAAGAAGTAAATGCAAATCTCATCATTTGGACTCTAAACTGTAGGACTGTGGCCTTCTGATCCCTAGTACCTTCTCAATCTTCTGAATTCTCTAAGTGCCCTCTAGTGACTGATTCTTTGAACTGTGTTGGGTTTTCGTTGGTGAGAGACCAGCCATTGAAGGGCTGCTTGGTTGGTGAGGGCAAGAGCTGGGTAAATGTCCTCATGTTACTTTGAAGGCAGCACTGGTTTGTCCTGTAGAAGCAAATGGAAATGCTTATTGAGCAGTCACTGCACAAAGCTTTGGACAGCAAACACTGCTATTGTGGAAACAGCATGTCTGAACTGAAATATTTAGTACAAACCCTTGGAGGAAAAGCTACTGGGCTGTCAGTGCACAATACTTGAATGGTTTAGGTGAAGTGTGACATTAGTGAAAATTTCCTGAATATTAAAAATTCATGTTATCTTCTGTTGTAGTTTGCTATGTTGAATTTATTTTCTCAATGAATTGATTAAATTTTAATGCAAATGGCTCAGTGCTGTTAGCACTGTTATTCATTCTGCAGCAAAATGCTGGTTTTTGTTTCTAGTGATGCTTTTGGTGTGGATTTCTCAGTTGTGTTTTTCCTTTTTCTAAGTAAAAATTCAAGTGCCCTTTTAAATGTTTAATTTCATCCATTAATATAGCCAGTGTGGGAGTTTGATTCAGGAACTGATTTATCTGGACTATTAAAGTCATATGACAATATGCTGAGGGCCAGATATGGAGGTGGTGTATAGACTGGCATATATAAGATTTCTTTATGTTCTTACATTGTATTAGCCACCCACCAACTTCTTTACGCCTACTCAGCTGGCTTGTAAGGGATTCTAGGGTGGTGTAATTTACATGGTAAACTCAGCTTACCATATAAGCATTAAGAACACATAATTAAAATGCACCTCACCTTGTTTGAACTTGCTCCTTTTTTTGTCTTACACTGAATTTGCACTGTGTTCAATACCACAGGCCTTATTGGCATGACTGGGAATTTACAGGAATATAAATTTTCTTCTTCAACTGGTATCCTAAATGTTGTGGGAAGCAGAGTTCCATTTGGGTTTAACAATGGAGCAAAAGCTCCTGTCTGCCTGGAATACATGTACAGGAAAAATTTAAGGGAAGAAGGCAAACTGGGATCAGCCCAGAAATGATCTGGAAAAGTGGACTGTGGAAGGAGCAAGTCCAGATGGGATTTAGAGAGCACACCAGCCTGTGTGATGAACACCCTGCCCTGGCCCCTACAACCCTGAATCTCAGTCTCCCAAACAAGACAAAGGCTGCTTTGTTTTTCCTTTTGAAAGACTTTAGTGCATGGATGATAATTAACTTGTCACTTCAATGCGCAGTAGGAAAAGGATAATTAGTTCTTTCTGTATTATTGCCAGGTTGGGGTGGTCAAAAGGACCACCACTATTCCTCCTAAGGAACAAGAAATAGTCCATGTTTCATTCTGAGCACAGGGAAGCTTTAGTCTCTTCTGTGCTATGGAAATGAAAGCTGTCCAGCATGTGACAGTATCACTGACTTGGAAATTGTGCAAATTGACTGGAGATAGGCTTGGGAATTATCCTTCTATATCCTACACTGCTCTGGATTTTCCTCACCTACTGCCTTGCCTGTCACCCCACCTTCCTTTGTCATGGAGCTCAGGAGGGGACAAATGGAAGTCCTCCACACTAAGCAGCTTCCGCCTCTTTAAATGAAGGGAATAAAAATGAAAAGAATGAAAAAAGATCACTTCATGTGAGAGCCTTACCCCCTTCCTCCTTGTGTCTTCGGAAAGGAATACAGCTTCTGAGGTTTTCCTACAATATGGGCAAGGCAGCCCTTTTCTCTCAAGGGCACTGAGCTGTGCTGCTGTTGAAAACCCAGTTTGTTCTGAGGAGCTCTCTGCAGCCGTACCCACATTCTCCCACAGAAACACAGCCCTGAAGAATGTGCATGTTTCCTGGGCATTCTGAGGGAAGAGGGGTCAGGTGTGATCTCTACTGACATAGTGTTTCCTTGATGACTTTGCTTCTATAAGAGCAGGCTGTTCTGTAGGAAATGGAGGAGAACTTGCAGAGTGTGCCCAGGTCCCTTTTCAGACTAACACTTGGTAACTAATCATTGTGTCATTGAGAATAGGTTAATCTTTGCTCCAGCACTCATATGGCCTTTGGATGTTCTGAAGCAGCAGCCCCCAAGCACCAAAAAACTTTCACAGTGAGTCTGTTTGGTACTGACTTTGTATCTCCCCCACTTCAAAAAAATCAAGTCATGTTTGGAAAAGAAGGTTCCAGTTCCAGGTGTATCACTGAATGATTACGTGCATCCACTGCATGACATTGTGGATCCACTAAACTGAACTGAAAAATGTTTTTAATTAAGACAAAACAAGGAAAAGGAACACCCAACATCACACAATCTAAACCCTGTTCTTCAAGAGGGAGAACAACATACTCTCTGTTGGTGTCTTGCACAGACTTTCACTCGACTGGAGCTAATGTTTACTTCAGAAAAAAGGATTATGAGGATGGTAAGAGAGGTTTCCAAGAAACGGAGGAATGGCCTGATCTGAGCGGGGCAAATAATGAAGCCTGCTGGCAAATGAAACAGTGAGTCTAACATCAAGCTGTAAATGAGCAGAGATGAATACACTGTCAGAAGCTGCTTTGTGGACAGACTTAACGAAAGTGTTTAATGAATGCAAAAGATCTTACACCAAGAGAAGGCAGGAGGGAACAGCATAGATTCATAGCAGTAGGTATTCATCACCAAAACCTGCTCTTTTGAACGCTGTTGGGTTAAATTAGTGCGAAGTAAATGAGTAAGTTTACATTTCAACAGCAATTTATGTGCAAGCTCACAGAGAAGAGGAGATTTGTGGTTTCTATTTTGTCTAAAGCCCAAAGGATGAATGCACAGCAGGAATTCCTTTTGTTCTCTCCTTTGTTGTTACCCTGGGAAGGACTAGAGTTACTTGTCCCACTGTCCCCAAGTGGACAATCTGTGCTAAATGGTGTAGTAGATAATCTTTGTAAGTTTTGAGCAGACAATTTAATTTAATTGACCATGAGATTAACATGAGTTTAATGTCTCAAATATGTTTATGAGGAAAAACCATTGTATAAAATGGCCATGACTGCCTGCCAGCATTAATAATATAACCCACTCTCCATGCCCAGGTGGAACAAAAAGTCATCCTTAATGACAGGGAATGGGACTCTCAAGTGCTCTGTTCATCTTCCCAGTTTGCAGAGCTCTCTTAACACAGGGTGATGGTTGGACTGAGGCTGGTGAGAGCACAGCTGTCCTCTTGCTTGTGGTCACTGAAGGGATGGGCTGACTGGGGCTTTGTCAAAGAAGGCAGCTAACAATCGTGGGTGGGTGACAGTCATAGTCTCAGCCCGTCCCTGTCCCTGAGCACCAGGAGCTGGTGTTACTACAAATACTGCTGGTGGTAATGGCTTGCCCCAGCTACTGCTGGTCTGATTGTTTGGTCTGATTGTTTTGGCAGGCAGCAAACATGCCATCTTTCTGCTACAATAGATCCTATGAGACATAAATACTAATATACACTAAGGATTAATGCAGTGTTATGGTAACCTCCAAAGATAAAATATGCTTAATGATTAAGGCTTGAAATTTGAAGTTTTAAAAAAAGAGAGAATAGTGACATAAGTGTCACTACATAGCGACATCTTTGCAATCCGTGAGGAAATTTGAAACGTGAGTGCAAAATATGGCCCTATAAACAAACTCACTGAATTCCTTTACCCTAGGAAGGGGAAGACTCTTAAAGAGAAGCGTGCAGCATCTACTATGGCATCTGCTCTACAGGCCAGTGGGAAAGGATCTTTGCATCAGCTGAAAGTCTTATGATCCGCAGCCATTACAATGCCAACGTGGGGTAAGTCTGCGGGAATGAGGGTTCGGCAGCACGCACCTGTCTGGGGCAGCACTGCTGCAGAGAGTGGTGCTGCATCACTGCAGAGAGCAGGGCAGCATCGCTGCAGACAGGAGGGCAGCATTACTGCAGAGAGCAGGGCTGCATTGCTGCAGAGAGCGGAGCAGCATCCCTGCAGAAAGTGGGGCTGCATTGCTGCAGACACCGGAGCTGCGTTGCAGCACAGAGCGGGCCAGCATCGCTGCATACAGGATGGCAGCATCACTGCAGAGAGCAGGGCTGCATCATCACACAGAGCTCGGCACAGCCCCTGCGGCGGCGAGGAGCGCTCCGCTCCTCCACCCCGAGCCTGCCCTGCCCGCGATGGCTCCTCCCGGGGTGGTCGGCGGTTCCCGGGGGGATGATCGATGGCCATGGGTGGTCGGTGGTCCCCGTTATGGTCGGTGGTGGCCGGGGCGGGTCCCGCAGGTGCCCTGCCCGGGGCCGGTGCGGGGGCGGATCCCGCACTGGGGCAGCGCCGGCGCGGCCCCTCCTGCCGCTCCCGGCGGCGAATCGCGGGGATGGGCCGGGATGGGCTGAGTTAGGCTGGGTTAGGCCGGGCTGGGCTGTACATGCTGGGCCGGGAGCCGCCGGAGGTGAGGGGGCCGGGCAGGGAGGGCAGCGGAGGATGCCGGTGCCGGTATTGATGCTGATGCCGATGCTGATGCCGGTGTCGATTCCAAAGCCGGTGCCGGTACTGATGCTGATGCCGGTACCAGTGCCGGTACCCGCGGGTGTTCGCTCATCCCACGGGCCCTGCGGGTCGGTCTGGGCCGGCACAAAGGCCTTGGGGACAGGTACAGGGATGGGGACAGCTACAGGGATGGGACAGGGATGGCCTTTCCCCGCTGTGCTGGGCACTGTGGTGGTTTTGGAGCGCTCGTTACCAGATTCTGCTTTAAACCCCCCCAAAATAAGCCAGCAGCGTTGTCGCCGAGGCCGGGCCCTGCCCGCTGTTGGGCAGGGCTGGTGTGACCAACACCGGCTGTCAGAAATCACAGCCAGCTGCTGACAGTGACAGTCATGCTACTAAAGGAGAGCCTTCCTGCTCTTACACCGCCCTGGGCACGGGGTGGATTCACCCCAGGGCAGGGTTGAGATGTCCTCCTGAGGAAATGGATGGTGGGGAGTACAGGCTCAGTTCTTAGTTTGCTCTGACTTGTGCTGGGCTGGTGGCATGTTGTCAGTAATAGCCTTTCATTCCAGGTAGCTGCAGATCACCAGGAGTGTTTCTGAGCCATGCATAGGGTTCTTTTTTCTCTCACATTGCCACTTAGGACTTGCAATGCAATCTCTGCAATACACAGTGCAGAGCAGGAAGACAAGGATCTAGTATGAAGTGAAACTAATAGATGAGCATAAGGGGACAACACCCTGGGTGCCCATGACAAGGGATAATAGTGGGGAAGAGGGCTGCTGGCACAGCTGCATTGTCATGGCTCTGTGATAAAGAGTTGTTAGAGCATCTGTCATGAATCTGACTGTGTTTTCATTATGTCTTTTTTTAGGTATCTTTCTCCTCATTTTTAACAAATTCTCACAGTGAGGAAATTACTTTGTCCTGAAGGCTGATAAAGGTGCTCCTGCATAGTAAGTACTCTGTGAGAGACGGGTCATAAGAAGTTTACAGTAAGTTGCAGAAACAGTATCAAGGGGAATGCTGGTGCAGGCATCTTCATGAACACTCCATACACTTCTCCTTCAGTTGGTCTGTGTAGGGGTTTTTGTGGCTGATGAGTTTTCCCAACAAGATGCAGCTTGCTGTTGGTGCTGTGTGAGATGGGGGTTGTTAAGGTGTATAGTTGCAATTATGAATTGCCTGTTCTTCTCTATTATATGACATGTATCTTGGTCTGAAGAGGAGCAGTCTTGAGGAAAACCCTTGTTAGCAATATTTCAGTAGGTGTCTTCTCACTCTCATCCTTCCTTCTCCTCCTCAGGCCCCAAGTGCACTCAAGTTACCCCAACTGCTGTCTTCTGTGAGGTGCTTGGCATTTAGTTTTGTATTGTGCAATGTGTTGTATTGTGCAGTGTCTCTCTGGATGCCTGTGTGGAGCTGGGGATTGGGCTGTGTAGGGCATCATCCACCATGCTTAGAAACTGTTGCATCAGTGTGATGGTCAACATGGGCTTATGGAGTTCTACTTTTGAGAATAGTTGGGGATATGCATTGAAGAGTGGCTTTGTCTACACCGAGGGCTACAGGAAGAAAGACCAGTGTGTGAAAAGTGCCTGAAGCAGAAGCACAAAATGTGAGATTTGTGAGAGTTCTGTACAGCCAAAGTAGTAGAACAGCTGGGGTTTTTTCCCCCAGGGGAATGGTAATCAAAAAAGTAGGAGACTTGTTTTGCTTACTAGTGTGCAGCTGTGAGGATTTTCCTGAAGAGGTGTGGGGGGATGTGGAGCCATCCTTTTGCAGCAGCAGCCTTTGGTCCGTGGGCAAGGAAGCATAAAGAAAAGGTCACGAACTCGTGAACTGTTTCCATTTCTGGCAAAAAGAGACAAGAAGTCACATGAGATTCATTTAGGCAGCAGATCTGCTGTCATCCCTCTGATGCTATTTTGGAACCCATTTGGCTGTTTTACTCACCACACTATGCACACTTTGGCTGTAGGAGTGATTCTGATGAGGTGCAAGGATGCTGTCCGGCATTTGAGTGCCATTAATCACTGAAAGAGGAGTAGCAGTGCTGAGGGTGGCTTATGGGGTATGTATTTTCTTCTCATGAGTTAGTTTGAAAATTTGGTTCCTAAGGATCAGACCCTGTCCTTGCAACAGAGATATCTCTGTTGAATTCAGGAATGTAAGTAGGAAGAAAATCAAACTTGGGTTTTTTTGCATTAAGCCTTGGCTTCAGCATGGACAGCAGGAATGGTAGGATCAGCACTGAAAGAATTTTATACCAAAGGGATTTAATGTTGCAGCAGGGGTCTGGATCTGCTGCCAAGCTACAGCTTTGCTTTATTGTAAACATAGACTGAGGTTGTGATTTATCTTTTCAGCTGGAATGAATTTAACTTCAGTGAATTCTAGATGAATGTAAACCCATTGGTGTTATGGGAACTTCTGGGAAGTGTGATATGTCTGTCTGTTAATTGTTACAAATATTTCAATCTTAATCCCCCATGATGGTAGGCAATACCTAGGTAACTAAGGTGGTATCTCTGTTATCTCATTTGTGTAAAGATGGAGGAGACCTGCCCATAAAACTCCTTGTGATGAGAAGGAAAGAAGAAGTTGTAAATAATACGAAGGCCACGCTCCATATATGAAACATTGAGAAATGACTTGAACTCCAGTAAAAGAATTAAGGAAAGGTTTTCTTACTCAACCATTGTGTTCTGAGGTATTTGTCTTCCAGACCCCTACCCATGATGATTCCACCATCTGCAACAACCCCTGTCAATGATGCTGCACTCCTGCCAAGTGTGGCTTCTCAGGAAGTGTGGAGGTCAGCAGTTCCAGGCTATTCTGGATTGGCCACACGGCACATAAGTCATCGGGCTAACAACTTCAAGAGACATCCAAAAAGAAGAAAATATATCCGTCCTTCGCCACCACCACCACCAAATACTCCGTGTCCTATTGATTTGATTGACTTTGGGGATCTCCAGCCTCAGAGGTCTTTCTTGGAACTGCTGTTTAATGGCTGCATTCTCTTTGGGCTCGAATTCAGCTATGCCATGGAAACAGCCTATGTTACCCCTGTGCTGCTTCAGATGGGGCTTCCAGACCAACTGTATGGAATGGTGTGGTTCATCAGCCCTATATTAGGTAACTTTGCTTTACACTTATTTCCTCCCTCTTATTTTTTCCACCACATGGATGTTATTTTATTTTTTTCTCTATCTTAGCTGCTCATAATTCCATTGTTCATATATTCCATTGAGATTAAGCAGCTCTAGCCATAATTTTAGGCAACCAAATGGGAGAATAATTCTTGCTCTGTGTGACCTTAGGTGATTGCTGCTGACTGGGAATATCACTGTGCTGTGGTGTCCTGCCTTTAACTGCCTTTTAAGGCCTCTGTGAAACAGGCTTCTAGAAAAATCCTGTTCATTGGTGATTCCTTTTTTCTAGGGTTTTTGCTACAGCCTTTCCTGGGAGCCTGGAGTGACAGATGCACATCAAGATTCGGGAGGAGAAGACCTTTCATTCTGGTCTTAGCAGTAGGTGTGTCTTTTAGAAACTATGGGCATAACACTTGTAAACATTGTGCATCTCTCTTCTGTGGCATCCCCTCTGGCACTAGGCTGAACAAAATGCTCCTGAAGTGTTGGGTATTGTGGGTCTGAAGAAGGTGGTGAGTGACACCAAGTTTATGCTTTGGCAGCTGGAGATCCACACATAAAAGCCTCTAAGAGTCTGAAGAGATGATGTTTTTGAGGGTCAAGAATGTGGGGGGTTTTGTCCAAAAAATCCTCTAGACATTTATTATGCTCAAATAGTGGAAAAGGATTATGTGTATTCTATAAGACATGTTCATTTCCCAGGCTGTGTTGATCTGAACCAGAGCAATTAGTGCTTGCCACAAGGCTGTGCAGGTAGTATAATGGTTTTGGAGGCTGGAGCTCTGCAGGCTTCTTTTGCTTACAAGCAGTGACTGATTTTGATTTGGTTTTATTCCCAGGAGCATTGCTTGGGCTCTCGCTTATGCTGAATGGCAAAGATATAGGGAGTGCCTTGTCTGACACTGAGAATAACCACAAATGGGGCATCATTCTTACGGTCTGTGGTGTTGTCCTCATGGACTTCAGTGCAGATTCAGCAGACAATCCCAGTCATGCCTACATGATGGATGTGTGCAGCCCAGTGGATCAAGACAGGGGCCTCAACATCCACGCTCTGTTAGCAGGTATGCTTCCTTGGTGCTTCCTGGGTGATGTGAACTTGAGTAAACAAACCCTGCTGTGAGAAAGCAGAGTTTAAATCACTGGTCTTTTCCTGTATTAGCATAATGACCATATATTGAGAGAGATAGCACAAATTAACTTTGAAAAAAACCTTCTTCTTACTGCAAAAGGCGTTTGTAACCACCACAAGTCAAACAAGACTGGTTTGTTCACCTGAAGGTCCCTCACACAATTTATAACTCCTCTGGAAGCAAAATTATCCCTTGAGGGAGGAAGTTTAGGTTCCTGCAGGTGTGGAATACGTGTCTTTTAGTTGCTGTGTTGGAGGGGAAAGTGCATCCTGGGTGCTGTGATCCCTCACTGCTGTCATCTTCAATTGCTGTACTGCCCTGTTCTAGGAGACTATTTCACACCCTTGGTTGTGTTCGTAAGTAAGAAAGGATAGTGCTGTAAGGCTCTCACCCTGTGAATGGAGTGAGACAGGTACCTGGTGCTCTCAAAACTGCCATGTTCATCAGTAGTGATGCAGTGGCAGTTCTGTATGCTGTCAACACATTGCTGAGTAATGAGCTTGCTACGCTTCTGAAGTGATTGGATCTGTCTTGGATGCAGTTAGATCTGCATTCCTCTAACTGAGTGAGGAAAATGGATTTTCACTTTCAGGAAAACAGTCTTAGCTGAATGATTGCAGAGCCTTTCATAAGGCTGGTGGACACTTCTGTTTACGGACTGAAATAGCTGAAGGTAAGGTGTTTTGTTCTTGGCAAAGAAAGGACTATAATTTTTAGTTATTTGTGTCATCACTTTTACAGCGCTTTCTTCTTCTCTTTGTACCATGTTGGTACTCCAGACTGTCCCTGTGACACAGGTAACTGTGTTTATTCCTACATTTGAAGAGAAGAGGGGTTGAGTGGTGAAACAGAAATAAAACACAGGATTCTACTCACGAATCATTAGACAAATGATGCTGTGCTTGTGGGATTGGATAGGGAAGATAATCTTGGCTCTGTTTTTCCACCAGGTCTTGGAGGTGGCTTTGGTTATGTTGTTGGAGGAATACACTGGGATAAAACCAGTTTTGGAAAAGCTGTAGGAGGGCAACTTCGCGTCATCTATGTCTTCACCTCAGTTATACTGACTATCGCTACCGTGCTGACTCTAATTAGCATTCCAGAAAGACCCTTAAGGTCCTTTAGCAGGAAGAAAAAGGTGATGAAGAGTCCAAGTCTTCCTCTCCCTCCTTCTCCACCTTTCTTCTTTGAGGAGGGTGTAAATGAAAACTTTGCTTCTCATAACTCAGCTCACTTACATGCAAGTTTTACGAGTCCCATTTCCCCCATCAGCCCACTCACGCCAAAATACGGGAGTTTTGTCAGCAGAGACAATTCTTTGACGGGAATTAATGAGTTTGCATCATCATTTGGGACTTCAAATATTGACAGTGTGCTTATAGACTGTTTTACAGGCGGGCACAATAGTTACATAGCACTTCCAGCTAGTTTGGCCAGGCAGCCTGTCAGTGTCAGCTTTCCTCAGGTGCCTGATGGTTGTTACCAAGGAGAAAATGGAGTTCTGGAGCAAGGAGAGAGCAGCTTAACATCGGGGCCTGACGGTGACACATTAAGAGTGGGTTCACTGGACACAATAAAGCCACGGTCATCAGGGATCTTGAAAAGACCTCAGACCTTGGCCATTCCAGATACTGTAACAGGACACTCCGCAGAGAATAACAGAAGAAGAAATGTAACCTTCAGCCAACAGGTAAGAGCAGGAAATCAATGATACAACCCTGTAAACACGAGTGTCAATTAATCTTTTCACACAGTTTTAAACATGTGGTGCACACATTATTCATTAAATACTGCTCGTGACAGATTGCTCATAAAAGTCATTATGGAAACAGTACACCTGCTATGACTCTATCAGTACAATAGTGGATAGAATGTGAATTATGGCTGGCAGTCTGTCTGCTGCCTTTGTTAAGATGGCAGAAATGGGAATGTCCCACTCTTACCAGGTCATTTGTGAGCGTTAGGTCGGGTTTTTTAGCCCTGCTTTACCACCAAGGGAGCTACCACATGAGAGCAGAAAAGGACACATTTTTATTGAGCCTATATCTTCCCTTTCCACAGAAAGACCTGCAAGATAGGGCCAGGGATAGGACTCTCCCATGAGCTTCTCCTTATGGCAGTCATTACAACTGGTTCCATCAGGGAGGTGAGGTTTCCCTTACTGAGGGATAAGACTGACCTCTCCTTCCACTGTTGGTGATAACTTGGAGTATGGTGGCCCATTTTTTATGATCTGGGATGAGGTAAACTGTCCTCTGTTATTTTTTGGTTTGGTTTTGGGATTTGGTTGGGTTTTTTATTTTGGGGTGTGCTGTTTTTTATTTGGTTTGTTTGTTGTTGCTGTTGCTGTACTTTGACCCAGTTTGTGAGATCAGACTTCGTGAGGGCCAGGATTTTACATACTGTGCACTAGAGATTGAGCAATGAGAATATGTTTCAGTTTAAACCAGCCTCTTCTTCCTCAGTGTCTCTAAAACTTCAGGTTCCAAATTCACCTGAATGTGGGTACAGCTCCTATAAAATTCAATGAAATTTAGATATTCCCTGTACTAGGATCTGAATGTGTTTGCCAAATACCCTGGTGAAGTGAAGAGTTCTGTTTCAAGTATACTGAAAGCTGCAGGGCAGTGCTGCCATTTAACACTTGTTCCAAGGCTGAACTTAGAGTTTAACCTAACACATTTAACCTCCAAGTCCAGATACTCCAGCAGCAGAGTTTATCTTTCAGATGATCAGATAGGTGTGCAATATTGCATACATTTGCTTAAAGGATGTTTGGGTTTTTCTTACTATGCTTGTTGACCTGGGAGTTCTTATGGTGCAGGTTGCTAATATCTTGCTGAATGGTGTTAAGTATGAGAGCGAGCTGAATGAATCAGACGAGACCTCTGAGCAACCACTCTCTGTGAAACTGCTTTGTTCGACCATCTGCCAGATGCCCAGGGCTCTTCGTAACCTCTGCATCAACCACTTCTTAGGTATTCACAAAGTGCCGTCTTCTACTTCACAGGGAAGTAGCTCTGCACTACCTTGGGTGAATCTTTTCAATATTTTACCTGTTGCTGCAATGGCTGCTAACTAGAGAGGACTTGATTTGATCCATATACAGTTACCAATAAGGTACCTTCTCATACTTAGTTTCTTAGAACACTGAGAAAGGAAAAAAATCAAAACAAAACACCCCAACCAAACAGTAAAGCCTGTGTTCCTAGAAAGAGAATAACAACAGCCTAAATCAGTGCACCTGTTAAGTGGAATGTTTACACCAAGCAGAAAGCCAAGATGAGTTGCATTTCCCTGCTTCCACCTGAGACTTGCATTTGCCTTTTTGCCTTTGACAGCACATGTATAGGGGTCCTGGAACAGGCCACAAGGAGGTGTGAAACACAGCCCTGCAGGAGTGCCTGTAACTAGTAATGTTACCTTTACCCTTAACCAGTGTGTGACTGATGATTAGGAAGGGCTTGCAATCAATCCAATGTACACAAAATTGCACAGAAGGTGCCAGGTAGTTAATACTGATTGGCTGTGAAAGGAATTAATGCATTAATGGCCTTGATGCTGATTTGTGAGTAGAGTTTTTAACTGTGTCAGAGGCACTCTGGAGGCTGCAACCATGATGTAAGAGGCACTCCTTCCAGTTCTGTGGGGGAGGATAACAGCAACCTGAAATTACTATGGAATGAGCCACTCTGTTAAACCGAGCGTTGTGTCCTGTCAGAACCTGAAGGCAGCTCAGACTGCTGTCATCTGTTTTTCTGTCTTGCTGAACCAGTATGTTGTGGCCTTTATTCAGCTTCTAGGATTCCACTTAGGAATTCAAATGGTAAATCTTGGTCTTTAAAATCCTGAATGTCTTTAACAAACATTGCAGCACAATGCACGGGGAGCAGTGGTCTCAGATAAATGTGGCTGAGTGTTATGTAATACTCACCTTGCACAACCTGTCTTTGGGTGTGTGTCCTAATATAGCTGATAACATCCATGTAAGCTTACAAGGAGAAAGGGATACTCTGAAATCCTGATAGGTTACTTCTCACTTCTTCCAGGATGGCTTTCGTTTGAGGGGATGTTGCTCTTCTATACTGACTTCATGGGAGAAGTAGTGTTTCAAGGGAATCCAAAAGCACCTCACAACTCAGATGAGTATCAGAAGTACAACGCTGGGGTCACCATGGGCTGCTGGGGAATGTGCATCTATGCATTCAGTGCTGCTTTCTATTCAGGTACTTGGTATAGCCATTAAACTACTGCTGTGGTAAAAGTGACACACTTCCCTTAAAAGTGGTGTTTTCTGCCACAAATGTTGCATGTAGCCTACCACATGGCACAAGTGCTGAAGCAGTGTTCTATCTCACAGTAATTGTATTATGTTATAACTAACATAACTATATTGTGTTAGTTAACTTGACCTGCACTGACAGCAGATGAGGTCAGCAATCCAGTGAAAACAGGTCTCTCTGAGTATGTAGTTCCTTTCAAAAGTGGCATTTTCAATGTACACTGAATCCAGAAATAGATGCAGCCACCACAGGCACAATTCTGGTGGAGCAGCACTCAGTGCCTGTGTGTCCCCAGCAGAGTGCCTGAGTGTCTGTCATGCACCACCACAGCACTTTGTCACAAGTGCCACCCCCACCAGTTCCCATGTACCCCTCTGGGACACGGGCACTCCCAGCTGTGCCATGCCCTCCATGCAGATAGGACAGCAAAGCTGCACTGGGGCAGCAGGATTTGGAAGGGGCCCTTGGTGCTCACGTGCAAGCAGCTGATTACTCAGAGGCATAGTGGTTGCCACTGAGATGGGGCTGCCTGCTGCTGGACTGTGGTGCCTGAAGGTGCCAGCCCTCAGGTCACTGAGTGGCTGGCAGTGTGGAGGGCTGCAGTTCAAGCAGAATGCCATTCCATTCCCTTGCAGCCGTGCTGGAGAAGCTGGAGGAGCGGTTCAGCACACGAACACTGTACTTCGTGGCGTATTTGGCCTTTGGGCTGGGCACAGGCCTGGCCACGCTGTCCAGGAACATCTATGTGGTGCTGTCACTGTGTGCTACCTACGGCATTCTGTTCGCCACGCTCTGCACGCTGCCCTACTCCCTGCTCTGTGACTACTACCAGAGCCGTGAGGTGAGCCCTGGGCCGGGGAGGGCAGGGCAGGGCCCCTCCTCTGGCACCCCCTGACACTGTGGCCATGTCCCCCGCAGTTTGTAGGCTCGCAGGCGGAGGGCACACGGCGTGGGATGGGCGTTGATATCTCCTTGCTGAGCTGCCAGTACTTCTTGGCACAGATCCTCGTGGCCCTGGCCATGGGGCCGCTGACGGCAGCTGTGGGCAGTGCCAGCAGTGCCATGTACTTCTCCAGCCTGGTGTCCTTCCTGGGCTGTCTCTTCTCCTCCCTGTGTGTCACCTACGAGCTGCTGCCCACCGAGGAGCTGCCGCCCGCCGAGGAGCAGCGTCCGCTCTTGCCCCGTGCACGGAGTGATTAACTGGGAGAAGCTGCCACAGCCTCTGCTGCCTCACTGCATCACCCTCGGCCTTCCTGCTGTGGCACGACAGGCTTATGTGCCCCTGGGATGGCAGCAGTGGGCATGGCAAATGGCGAGGAAGGTCTGCACTGGCTTTGCTGAGCTTTCCCCTGCCTGTGGGAAGGTGAGGGGTGAGTCAGTGGTGCCTGGCACTGCTCGTCCTTCCCCTGAGGTGACAAAGGCCTGTCTGTGCCCCTGGGACCACAGCAGCTGGAAGTGGTGGGGCCATTCCCTCTGGCTGTCATTCCCAGGGGGTCCAGTGGTATTGTCCAGCATGAGGCAGGATGCCTGAAAGTTTGGTACCTGGGCAGGGCAGCCTCAGTCTCTCGAGTGGCAGTGAGCTGCTGGGCTGGGGAGTGCCACTGTGGGAATGGGTATCTGCCAGTCTGGTGGGCAGGTGGTGCCATCTCACAGCCAGGCAGAGCAGGGTCCTCCAATGCCAAGGGCAGCCGTGAGTCCTGTGAGGCCTTTGGGAGCTGTGGGTCCAACCTGCAGCCTCTGCCCCTGCTGGACTGGGCTCTGGAGGGTGGTTTTCAAACCCTAGAAAGGCTGAGAGCAACTGGTTTTGCCTGGGTGTGTAAGTACTCTGTCAAGTGCCATGGTCAGGCTTCTGGTTGCACAGAGCTCCCACCAAGAACTGCTACGAGAAACCACTGTGGGCTGAAAGTGACGTGGCCTGGCTCCCAAACCCTGCTCTTTAGGTCCTGGCTGTGGTCCCTGGTAATGTTTGCCAATACATGCATATTTCCTTCCACATTAGACTTTTAATTAAGACTACAGAGGTTTGTGATGACTTAGCAGGAGGATGGGCAGTTGTCCATAATGCAGCTTTGGGGAGAAGGGTCTTTTTCCATCAACCTCTCTTGGGTAGAAGCTTACTCTCAGAGCTAAGTTGAGAATCTAAGAAAAATAATTTGTATGAAAGCCTGCATCACATCATCCTTGTTTATACAGTTTTACCTTATGATATTTTAAAATCTGCATGGGGACCAGTGAATAAGTCCTTGTCAGCTAGAGCTGAATCTTCCATATCTCAGTAAAACCAGTAAAAGGGCTTTGGGTTTCATTATCTACAGGATTTCTTAATTATTCTGATTCTAGAAAGTGGTAAATGTGTGGGAACTTGTACAAGTTCTAGTTAAAGCCAGGAGTTAATTTTAATTCAGAAATAAAGTTTAAACTATTTCTAAAATCCCTGTCAGTCTGCCTCCATATTTGGGTAGGCAGCCAAAGTTTACCAAGGCTGATGGGCATTTTGGTGTTTACATGTGCATGGCATCTCTGTAGAGATTATTATTTTTGTTTACCTGGTCTTTAGGTCTTGAATAAGGGTTATCACAGGAGGGTCACTCCTTTTAAATGAGTTGTACTTAATTGTACACCTAAGTTTATTCTGATGCTTGATCTATGATGCCAAAATGAAATAATTTGTGTAATCTTTAGCTGTTGTGGCTTATTATACTCTGTACTGAAAGCATAATACACAGCTTTTAAGAACTTCTAATTTTTATCATCTGTTCCTGAGGATTACCTTGTTTTAAATTTATTTTAGAAGCAAGTTTTATGTTACTCAGTATTGACTTAAATCTTTCATTTCTTTGTTTGGGCTTACATAGTGTAATATCTGCAGGAAGATCTGTTATGTGCAGTTTCCTTGATTATGGGACAGCTGTCTCCAAGAATGTTCAAGACAAAGCTGGAACAAAATAGCATGAGAAACTGTACATTTGGTACTTCTGATTTCTGACAATCTAAAGACTCGACTTTGGAGAATTTTTCTTTTCTTGTTGGTCTGCCTCGTAACCTTCATTTCTCTTCCTTCTTAAACTTTTGAGCTCAGAAATTATTACATTTTTTTGTTTGGTCCCACTAGCTAATGTGGTATCAGTTCTTAAAATGTTTTCTCCTCTTAAGTTTTGTAGCCAGCATTATTGCACTAAATGGATTGTGAGCACTTTCCTTTTCTGGGTAGGTGGAGTTGCAGATCATTTTGTTGCAAGTGAAAATCTTCAAAAGATTCATAGAATTGATGAAATCAGTGTATCTGATGATGTTTGTCTCCATTTCCATCTGTAAATATAGTGAACTACGTTTAGATAGTTATAAAACTATTGCTATGCCTGTATGCATTACTCAATAAAATATATATTACCTTTTCTATTTCATGGGATATGGACTTTATTTTGCGTATGTATTTATGTCGTGTTACATACACAGTACTTTTAAGTCAACACCACTGTGTTAACCTGGGGCTTTGAGCAATACTAGTGGTGTCTGGAAAAAAAAACCAGGGTTTGTCACCTCATGCTGAGTTGCACCAAATCCATAGAAATAACTTTAAAAAGGTATTACTTGCTTATTCCCTTCCTTTCTCATGGTCATGGCTCATGGTCTGGCAGCCACAAACTTTGATTCAGAGCAGAGTCTGGAGAAAGCAGCAAATGCACAGTGTGGGGTGTGCACACAACACTTTAATGTGGTCAGATGCACTGACAGGGCAGGGTGTTTCCCCAGGCTGGTGCTGTGCCACTCAGTCCCTCAGGGTGTGGTGCCCGGTGTGCCCACAGGGGCAGTGCCCTGTCCATCCACAGGGGCACTGCTCTGTCCCTCCACAGGGGCAGTGCCCTGTCCATCCACAGGGGCACTGCTCTGTCCCTCCACAGGGGCTGTGCCCTGTCCTTCCACAGGGGCTGTGCCCACCTGCCCCTCTCGCCGCCGCCGCTGGCGAAGCCTCTCAGCACCAGTCACAGTCATGGGATGCAGTGGCAGGAACCCAGCCAGACCTGTGGAACAAAGGCTTGTCATATTGAGACTGACCCAGGGAGTACAAGGGGACCCTGCTTGGCATAAGAATGGCTTAGCAAAAGCTATTGGTTTTGTGCAAAGGTCAAGGATAACAAAGAACAAAAGAGCTGTTTTTTAAGGATAAGAAACTTAGACATTGGAGCTCTCTACCAGTAAAACCATGAATCCACAAAAACTGTGAAGTCATAAAATGCAATTTAAAAGACATCTCGCGACGGCGCAATTAACCATGGCATGTACAGTGTCCTTAGCAAATTCCCCTATATAAGCTGGCTGAAATTTTACTTCAAAGTCGCATTTGAAGGGCACGGACCCTGTGACTCCACCGGTGTCAGTACAGGTACTTCACCTTCCAGTCCTGGTGTGAAGGTGCAGTGTGAAGGTGTGGTGTGAAGGTGTGGGGTGAAGGTCCCCACCCGTGCCCTCCTGTCCCAGGAGCCCACACCAAGCCTTACCCAGGAGCTTCTCTGCAGGCCGGGACAGCTGGGCCCCGCAGCCCAGCCAGTAGCGCAGCCGCTCCAGGTTGAGCCCCGCCACCTTCTCCCCGTGTGAGTTGGGCAGCGGGTCGAGGCAGCCGAGCTGCTCCAGGTATTTGCCATCGCGGGCACGCTTGTTGTGCGCGGCCACGATGCGGAAGAAGGGCCGGTTGGCGCAGCCCCCGAGTGCGAAGCGGATCACGACATGCCCACCGTGGTAGCCTTTGAGGAGGCAGCTCCCTGGGAAGGAGAGAGGGGAGAGGTGGTGATGGGGCAAGAGGAGCTGGTCATGGGCTGGGCAGAGCTGGGACAGGCTGGGCTGAGCCGCAGCACTCACCCAGCTGCACCAGGACACCAAATTGCACCAGGACACCAAATTGCACCAATGCACTCACCAAGCTGCACCAGGACACCGAGCTACCCCACAGCACTCAATGAGCTGCACAATATCTGCTGCCCCAACACACTCACCCAGCTGCCCCAATACATTCACCCAGCTGTACTAACACTCACCCAGTTGCACCATGCTTTCCTGCCACCCCAGTACACTAACACACTCACCGAGCCACCCCAATACACTCACCCAGTTGCACCATGCCTGCTACCCCAATACATTACCACGCTCACACAGCTGCACCATACTTGCCACCCCTATACACCCAGCTGTACTAGCACTCACCCAGTTGCACCATGCCTGCTACCCCAATACATTACCACGCTCACACAGCTGCACCATACTTGCCACCCCTATACACCCAGCTGTACTAGCACTCACCCAGTTGCACCATGCCTTTCTGCTACCCCAATACACCCAGCTATACTAGCAGTCACCCAGCTGCCCCAATATACTAACCCAGTCGCACCATGCCCGCTACCCCAGTACAGTACCACACTCACCCAGTCGCACCATGCCTCCCGTCCTTCCTCCCTCCCTCCCGGCGCTCCCCGATGATGCTCGGGCGGACGGAAACGCATCGGCGGCTGCTCCGCCCCGTTCCTGTTCCCGGTGCCGCCCCTTCCAGCTCACAAACCACCCTTTCCAGCTCAGAAACCACTCCAAATGCTCTGTCCTGCTGTGGAGTTTGGGTTAACTCCCTGCCAAACCCAGCTGCCGGCCACAGAGAGTCCCCCCTCCCGAGAGAGAAGGGGGAAAAGTACACGAAGATAATTGTAGTAAAAGTATATATATATATATATACACATATATTCACATATATTACAATTATATATAATCAAACACTATGAATATACAGAATAAGGACTCCAAACAACCCCAAAAGGAAAAAAGGGGGAAGAGGGAAAGGGAAGAAAGGACAAAAATGCCATACAGAACTTGTGGCAATCACTTTCAAGGCACCATTTGGAATATGCCAGCTGTCCTGATGGAGTTTCTCTGTGAAATACTTTAATACAAGGAGTAAAAATAAAATAAGGTCTGTTCTGGAGTGTGTTATGCCTGTGCAAAGCTTCTTTCCTCTTTATTTTCTGTTCTGGAGAGCACAGTCTTGGGTTCCCCTGTTTCTTCCTATTAAAGGAATACCACGAAAATCATTTTGTATGTCCTAAATGGGAAAAGGAGCTGTTTGTGAGAGTTCAGATGTCCACAATAAAAGCTTTATGCTTTTTTCAGTCAGTAAGTTCTTAAAGTACCTTACAGTGGTACTCCAAAACCTTACTGAAATAGCAGCAACTGGGCCAAAAGCAGTCGAGGTCCAGGAAGAGCCTTGGACAAAACGGGACAAATCAGCAGCACTTCCAAGGGTTTTGTTTTCTAGGCTTTCCAAGGACTGGCAGCAGCCTTGGCACTAGTGCCAGTGAGCCCTGATGTGCTTCTGGTTGGTCATTGCTTCAGTCTTGTCCTTTCCCCTGAACCTCCAGTGTGTACCTTCTGAGTTCAGCTGGAACGAGATTTTCCAGAAAACAGAAATCTTTTTCATTCCAAGAAGTTGCATTTGGTGAACTTCCCATCAGAGCTGATGTAGTTGGGAGAAGTCTTCAGACACTTTTTAGTGTTAGGCAAAAAGAAAAGCCATTGTCCTTCCTCCCCAAGCCCCCAGCACTGCAGATCTTCAGGAGCTGAGGGTGTTGCTGCTCTTTGGGTTCTCAGCTGTGATATCGTGTTTCCCTGTGTGCTCCAGGGCAGCCAAAAGCACCACTGGGCCTTTTTGGGAGCCTGAGGTATTGCAGCACGGGGGATGGGTTTGGGGTTTTTATTTCCCAATACAGTACTTTTCAGTCAACACCACTTAGGGTTAATTTGGGGCTTTGAGCAATGCCAGTGGTGCCTGGAAAAAAACCAGAGGGTAAGTCCCCATGGAGGGCACCGAGGTGTGGGTTTGTGACCCAGGTTTGCCGCAGCCCCCGCCTTGTGCTGGTTAATGAGCTGCTGTTTGCACCGCAAAGTGCTGTGCGTGCTAATGGCTGTGCTAATTGGCAATTAGAGGGGAAGGCAACACGTGAGCGTTCCGTCCTTCCCCCGGCTTGCGGAGCCCTAAATGCTGTCCAGGTGATGCAGAACCAGTCCTAGGATTGTCCGTGCAGGAGCTGGGGTGGCTTCTTGCACTGGGCAGGAAGAAACGCTCCTCATTCCCCTGTGTCAAACCCCTCCTATTCGATTTCCCCGTGGCTGGAGAAGGGAAGAACTCGCAGGTGGCGGCAGCAGCAGATGGAGGGACTGCAGGAATTGTACATTCTGTACGGAGCGGTGGCAGCCAGCAGAGTGCCAGCGGGGCCGGCTGGCTGCGCGGGGGCCGGCGGTGACTCAGAGCCAGCTGACAGGGGGAGGTATCGCCCGTCCTGTCCCACACATCGGGATGGGAGATGGGGAGAGGATGTGCCAAGCGCCGGAGGTGCCATTCAGGAGTAAGCTGAGGGGTGATGGCAGCCGGAGCAGAGCTGGGGGGCTGCAGACATCACTGGTTGTGCACAGGGTGTGATGGTGGGAGAGCCCCATCCTGCATATTTGGGATATTCTGCATATCTGGGATATTCTGCATATCCCATCATAAAGCAGGGATCTGGACAGACCTGGAGTAGGGCCTGTATGTGTGTACAGGTGTCACTTAAAAGAGAATAATATATGAGATTGTGTAGGAATGCAGTTTACAAAGTGTGGGTATGTGTGTATGTGGTAAATGCGCTGTGGTGGCACAAAGGGCAAGAGAAAAATGCCATGTACCATCCTTCTCCCAGCTCTCTAGAACATTTGTGAGGCCCGTGTCCTCACTGTGGCACAGTGGGGCAGGAGAGGGGTCTCTGAGGAGTCTCTGATACCTCTGCAAACCACATGAGTGGCCTCAGGGCTGTGCAGGACCATTGAGGCTGAACTGCTCTGTGGCATCCCTGCCCACGGCAGAGGGCTTGGATTGGATGACCTTTTAAGGTCCCTTACAACATTCCATGAATCTAAGGCCGAGGACATAGTTTGGTGTCTGCCAGGACATCTCAGGACCCCAGAACATGCATGGCACACCATTCTCCCCTTCCCACTGAAGGCCTTTGGGCTGTTCCTTGGGCAGTCAGGGCTGATCTGCAAGGATTGGCAGGGCTGGGGAGGGCAGAAACCTTTGCCAACACAGATGCCAACTAAATGATGGGAGGGAGGCTGGGGAGTGATGGAGGGGGCTGCCAGAGGAGGGGTCTGTGAGTAGTGCAGCAGGTGGGTTGGGTGACAGTCTCTTCCCTCCAAAAAGGGCAGGAAAACATCCAGCAGGGGAAATAATCATCTTGGGAAATGAAACAATCCAATCCCAATAAGCTGTGCAGGTGGGCACAGAACACAAACCCACTTTCCTTGGGACACTGTCGTCTCCTCAGGAGAGCAGACAGAAAGCAGATGGCTGAGCAGTGTGATGGGATGCAGCAGACCTGGTAAATAATGCATTCTTCTCCCCTCAGTACCTTGATGTAATCGGTGCTCTGGGAAGCCTGGTGGAGATGAAGGAGCTGTCAGGAATGCGGCCTCTGCAGCACCTTCCTCGGGGGGAAGAGGGACTGTGGAGACAGAAGGCCCTGGAGCTGCTGTACAAAAACATCAGGAACCTCCACCATTGCTTGGAAAAGAAAGAAGAAAAGCTGAAATATTATGAGGGAAGCATGGAGCAGCTTAAGGTGTGGAGAAGCAAGTTTGTGGTTTCCACTGAGACCTGGTCCTGGGATGCCAAAGGATGGGGAAGGAGGGATGTGGCACCTTGCTGGGTCAGGTTTCTGCAATCTACTGGGATGAGGGAGAAGAGCAGGTCACACATGTCCTGTCAGGAACTCTCATGGGTGAATGCTGTGTCTCTGTGTCCACTGTGTCTCTGTCCTTCAGCCTGGAGCCACAAAGCCTCTCTGCTCAGGCAAGCCAAGAGCCAAAAAGAGACATGGCAGATGCTGTCAAGAAGGAAAGCTCACAGAAGAGGCACCACGGGGGCATTCAGTAGGTGATGGGCTGTGGTAGGAACAAGACTCTGTGCTGGTGGAGCTGGCAAGAGGTGTGGATGGGCTTTGAGTAGCTCCTGTTGGTATCCTGTAGCTCCTGGGCATGCTGGTGTGACTGTGTGGTGTGTAGGACCTGATTTTCCAGCAGTCCCACACAGGGTGGTGGGATTTATGGCAATGGGAAAGGTGGTGAGGGTACAACGCAGTGTATACATGTGTATATATTTGTGTGTGTAAATACAGCCATGACATGTGAAGTCAGTTTTGGGGGGTCTATCCTTTCCTTGGCTGAAGTGGCCTCGAGCACACAAAGCTGACACAGCTTGAAATACCCCTTGAAACTCCCATATCCTCTGGTCCCTGTGGTGTCTTGGGGGAACTGGATCACAAGGCATGATGTAGTGTGGAATTCTGGCATTCCTGGAACACCCCAGGACCACTGGAGCAATGCCATGAGAAGGGGGAAGAAGAGAACCCACATCAGCCACGCTGGTGCAGCAGCAGCACGAGGACAAGCTGGGGAGATGAGAACATGTTGGTGGGTTGGGATGGGGGGATGGCACAGGGTCACTCTCTTTCGGGTGTTGCCATCGGGTGAGGTCCCACTGCTTCTCTTGTGGTTAACAAGGGTGGGAGCAGTCCCCAGTTCCTGGGGAGCTGCAGTGCTTTGGGATCTCCCTGCAGGGAACAGGCAGCTCCAGCATCGCTGGTGCCGAGTCCTCTGCAGACCTCTTCAGCCGAGGATAATTTGGATGTGAGCAAAGGCCCGCTGAGGGTTTTTTGGTCTTTATTTTTTAATAGGATAAAAAAGTCTGGAAGCAGCACGGAGGGCTGCAGCAGGCTGATGCAGGATTGCATCATCTGTGGGCATGTGGAGCACCCAGGGGTGCACAGTGGCTGATCCCAAATGGAAGTGGTGGTGCCGTGGGGCTCTGGTCATCCATATGTCCTGGTTTTCCCCCTTCCCTGTGCTGGGAGAAGCTGGATGCTTCCCTGTCTGCATTCCTCAGCTTATTTTGGGGCAAGGCATGACCTATGTAGGTTAAAGATTTTGCTGTGAGCATACTCTGGGGCTGTCGAGCCACTGCATGGCTCTGTGTGTGCTCCCCATCCCACCCTTTGGCAAACCCTGGGTCGGGAATGGGTGGGGCTGGTAGGAACACAGGTGCTGTGGGTGCACTGGGGGCTGCAGAAGACCCTTCCCCTCCTTGAAGTCTATGGAATCATGGAATTAAGAGATGATTCGAGTTGAAAGGGACTTTAAAGATGGTCCAGGGGGAATCCCACTGGGGAATGGGACCCGCTGATGATGCCAGTGGGGGGCCTGGAGAATCAGGGACTGGTTTGGGTCGGAAGGGGCCCTAAAGATCATCCCAGGGTGATCCCACCGGGGGATAAATGAGCCCCGCCGGTGATGCCGGTGGAAGAGGGGTCCGAAGGGACGGTGATGCGCTGACAGAGGGCGGCGGGGCGCGCACCCCTCCGGTGCCGGTGCGGGAGCCGGGGCTGGGCTGTCGGGGGGCGGGCAGCCCGAGCCCCCCC